>CAVLGL010000057.1:26849042-27379042 GCA_963668995.1 Parnassius mnemosyne
TCTAATCTCGCTCAGACTGACGTCCGGGATATCTTCGGAATAGTGTCGGATGAGACTCGCTCTTGGATCGTTACTTACACTTGCGTGTGGCTCCAACGATGACGTGTACAACTGCCCATAGAACCTCTCAATCTCACTCAAAATCTCAGGTGTCCCGGAAACGATGCTGCCACATTCTGTCTTCAGCTTTGACAGTTGGCTCTTTCTGGCAGACAGATCTCTGGCAAAGACTTTGGAGCCTTGGTTCCGCTCGATCGCTTCTTCAATACGAGCTGTATTGAAATTGCGTAAGTCCCGCCGCATGCATTTGGAGATCTGTCTGTTCAGATGCCTGTATGCTGTCAAGTCTGTTGAAGAATGTAGCTTCATCTCCCGTCTAACAGCCATGAGATTAAGAGTGTGATCGGAGAGTTTTTGTGTTCTTCTGCGGCGGGTCTTGCAGAACCTAGCTCCGACCGCATGGACAGTTTCCACGAGCTTGTCATTCATATCGTCCACTTCATTGCAGTCTTCTAGGCACTGAAAACGGTTTTGTAACTCGAGCTGAAAGGTTTCGGGACTTTGGATTAGAGCACGAGGGGGACGGAGCGTTGACTTCATTAGAAGAGACCTCTCCAACTTAACGTTTAGGTTCAGTGTGCCTCTAATCATTTGGTGATCGCTACCAGTTTTCACCCTCGCGATCACGGAGACGTCACTGAACAGTTGTCGTCTGGTCGTCATAATGAAGTCAATCTCATTTTTTGTCGAACCGTCGGGGCTCGACCAGGTCCACTTCCTGTGGGGCCGCTTCTGGAAGAAAGAGTTCATCATAAAGAGTCCCTCTTTCTCCATGAAGTCGGTCAGCTGCTGGCCCCTTGGGTTCCGTTGCCCTATTCCAAATTTCCCTACTTTCACCTCACCGTTCTCTCTTGTGCCTAGTTTTGCATTAAAGTCTCCCATTAACACCGTATATTGGGTTTTGGAGGAATGCATGTCTCTAGAGATATCCTCATACATTTCCTCCACCTCCTCATCGGGGTGTGCCGAGATTGGTGCGTAAACCTGTATGACCTTCAGCGAATACCGTTTGGTGATTCTGAGTATAAGGTACGCAACTTAGAAGGTTATTATCAATGGTAAAAGTTCTTCCGGGTCACCTGTACTAATGGGTGTTCCTCAGGGCTCGATTCTCGGCCCATTCCTGTTTCTGGTGTATATTAATGACTTACCTCACCTTGTAGGGGATAGTCATGATATAGTATTATTTGGTGATGATACTTCCTTGATTTTTAAACTTAAACGTCAATCATTTAAATGTGACGAAGTGAATAATGCTATATCAAAATTAGTGCATTGGTTTAACGTTAATAATCTGCATTTGAACGGAAATAAAACTAATTGTGTTAAATTTACAACAACGAATGTTAAAAATCTTAATACCAATGTGTTTTTAAATGGGGAGGAATTGAGCCCTGTTGTATCCACTGTTTTTCTTGGCATCACTCTTGACGCAAAGCTACAGTGGGCCCCCATATATCCAAATTAGCAAGCAGACTAAGTTCTGCAGCCTATGCTGTAAAAAAGATTAGAGGTCTCACTAGTGTCGAGACAGCTAGATTAGTTTATTTTAGTTATTTTCATAGCATAATGTCTTATGGGATTTTGCTATGGGCAAATGCGGCTGATTCAGAATCTATTTTTGTTTTGCAGAAGAGGGCCATTAGAGCTATTTACAATCTAAAACCGAGAGAGTCCCTTAGAGATAAATTTAAAGAAATTAATATATTAACTTTGGCCTCTCAGTCTATTTACGAAAATTTAATGTATGTTCACAAAAACAAAGATAGTTTTAGTAAAAGAAGTGATATACATTCTGTAAACACTAGGAACAAACACAAGCTAGTGATACCAGTTTTTCGACTCCACAGAGTCAGTAATTCATTCTTGGGGCAATGTATACGCTATTACAACAAGGTCCCGGAAAGTGTACAGGTTCTCTCTATTACCAAGTTTAAATGTTTTATTAAGCTGAAACTGTATAAAAAGGGTTATTATAGTATAAATGAATACATGGTTGATAATAACCCCTGGGAATGAGGTGATCGCTTCCAAGCAGTTTCTAAAATAAATTTTGTAAATAGTTCGTAATCATTTATATTGTAAAATTTATTTAAAAAAAATGTCCCGCTGGGTTTCTTGCTGGTTCTTCCCAGGACAGAGGGTTTTTTCGAACCAGTGGTAAAGTAAAAAATGACTTTCAATAAGAATTACACATGTATATTGTATATTGTGTATATTGTACATGTACATGTATATTCATGTATATTGAATAAAAATATTCTATTCTATTCTATTCAACCCTCGTCGACACACTCCCGATCTTTACAACGTTGTTAACGAGAGACTTGTGGACGATAAATCCGACACCTCCTTGGGACAGATGGTCGCCCTTCCGGTGATAGAGCAAGTTGCCGGATTCGAGGATTACCGTGTCCTCCCCCTCTCTTCGGACTTCGGATAATCCTATAATATGCCAGCGCAACTTGTCTATCTCTTCTTCCAGCTCCACGATCTTCTCGTCAGTCCTCAGGGTGCGTGCGTTGTACGTTGCCAGGTCGAGTCGTCTAAGGTGGCAACCGAACCTCCACCGGAGATTCTTAGCACCCCCTGCCCCGCCGTTACCATGGTCGCCACCGTAGCCAGGAATAGCGGGGCCGCCGGGGACTGGGGGCCGTTTCTTTGTTACTGTTATTCATAGGGGGGTATTTGCCATAGTTGCCACGCTTGGCGAGCGGGTTCGCAACCGCAGTTTTTTTTTATTGTTAGTTTGTTGTTATCAAGATGATGCTGCTGCCCATCTCCTGCCTGTTTCCCTTTGTCGCCTTTTACGACACCCACGGGAGGATATGGGGTAGTGGATATTCTTGACCGCCACTACACGGCACCATGGCACGGCTGACCATGAGTTGTGAGTGTGCTCCATGTCCAGCATTGGCAGCAGTAGTTATATGGGTTGATAAGGGAAACTCATCTGTAATATTTTTGTAGTGTATATAGGTATTCATGGCTTTATTTAATAAGACTTGGAAATTTTTTGCAGTAAGCAAGGGACATTCCCGTATCATTTTGCGTCATTCCAGGACGCAATGTAATGGCAACTCACACTGATGAACAAAATTTACTTTAAAAAAATTATCACTAGCAAAATTTTGTAGCACGCTTTATTTTTTATTTTTATTTAAAATATTTACGCGTAATATACGTTAATCATTGTGTAGTAACGATGTAAGAATATCCTCTATGGGGTAGAGAATAGAGATCAATCAAAATAGTGTCGTAAGAGGCGACAAAAGGAAACAAAGTAGGAGATGGGTACCGCGAAATAATGTACTTTGATAGCTTGTGGCTCGGTGACAATACTTTTAGGGTACAAATCGTTACATACCAGTCAGTTGACGTTTCTTTGGCATCTCCTCTGGTAAAATAATCAGTAAGTTTGTGTGACAGTCGTTTCAAACTACTCTTACAGAGAGAAAGTTAGTCGTGAAATACGGTTTATATTGCTGCTGATCCAATGCCCATTTCTAGCTCAAAGTTTAGCTATATGTGGTTCGTCGGTTTTGTCAAATAAGTTTTTCGATCACCCAAACATTTTCTCTTTTATGCATCCTATAGTTCTCAGAAGTGACATCTGAAACTGACAATGCATCTGTATTTTGAATCTTAATCTATTTACTAAAAATAATAAAACTCTAACACGACGTCTATCTGAAAATGCATCACGCAAAAGCCTGTGAACCGACTTGGATGGGACTTTCACTGGCAGATAGCTGATGTTCATCATCATCATCAACATCATTACAGCCTTTCACAAGTCCACTGCTGAACATAGGCTTCCCCCAAGGAATGCCACAAAGCACGGCCCTGAGCCACCTGCATCCATAGACTTTCTGCATGTCTTACCTGGTCGTTACTGCATCTAGTGGGGGGTCGCCCTACACTATGCCTACCGGTACGAGGCTGCCACTCGAGAACCTTTTATCCCCATCGATTGTCGGTTCTTCGAGCTATATGGCCGGCCCACTGCCACTTCAGCTTACTAATTTGTTGGGCTATATCGATTACTCCGGTTCTACTGCGGATATCCTCATTTCTAAGTTTATCATGCAGAGAAACCCCGAGCATAGCCGTCTCCATAGCTCGCTGAGTGACCTTGAGCGTCCTCATACGGCCAGCAATGAAGGACCACGTCTCAGTTCCATATGTCATCACTAGCTTATGTTATAATGAGCTGATGTTATAAGAAGTAATTTAGGGTACTTTCATTTTAGGAAAAGAATTAGGGTTCCGCGCAAAAATAATTAATTCCACGCGGGGAACAGCTAGTTGTAGATATATGTAGGGGTGGTGTGTATCTCATTACCCATATAATTAACATAGACTGGTAAACATGCATAAGGTTCCCTTAATAGTCATTCATTGTCACTCTTACTTGCATAAAAATTAATTTAGTCGTAACGGCGGCCAGTTTTAACAGAGACCAGTCATTTGCGCAGGACAGGATTTTAGTGCCCAAATGTATGCGCCATCACAGTTGCACTCTCTATTCCCTCTTTCTTATAGTCCGATGAAACAATAATCCGACACGAGCGGAGAGAGATCAGGCGCAGGACCAACGGTTTTACGTGCTTTCCGAGGCACGGAGGTGAAACACCAGTAGTGTAGTTGTACCACTTCTAGACCACCTGAGTCAGACGTGGTTCAACGACGTTCGTCGACGCCCGTTCCTAAAAAAAAAAAAAAAAAAAAAAAAAAAAAAAAAAAAAAAAAAAAAAAAAAAGGTTTTGGCATACTCTGATCACGAATCCGCGGTCCATTTTTGTGTAGAATGCACGGTTCCGGAGATGTGTAGATCAATTAGCTAATATCTAATTGATATCCGGTAAGGGCCTCCACCGTCATTAGCGTCCCATTGTTGTTCCTATTTCTATTGTTCTATTGTTCATTAATCACCCTCATTGCAGCGTGTGCGTCGACTATATCAGTGCTATTGTTTATTATAATTCTTTGTTTATACAACGCTAATCTGAATCATCAATAAAACACATTACATAATTTTGTTACAATTTTTATTTATAAAATACAAAATCTTATTAATTATTATCTATAAAATAGGAGCGAAACATCTCATCCACTAAAATATCGTTGTACAATGTGTTCCTTGTAAATATACTCGTAAAACTATGTATTGAACATCCTTGAAACTTATATAGTAAATACATTAAGCAATATTCGCCACAAACTGAAGTCCACTCATTCTGAATCCTATCAACATTCCAGTTCCATCTTTTACAATTCCTTTTTAAAAACTCTAGATGATATCGTACAGGTGATCGTTCATATGAATCAAAATATTGACCGACGTCATTCGTATCGATATATAAAGCTACCCAATGTGACCCTGGTTTATCATCTGTATCCAAATTACATATTATATACGTTGGTACGTGGGTATACATAGGCAGTCTATTAGCTGCATAAACATTATTTTCTAGACTGGGGTGAATCTTTTTCAGATGTTGTTGTACATCTAGTGTATCCATGATATTACTGCTATTAGTAGATTATTACAGTACCTAGCTACTCAATGAATAACATAGGAATGGTCAATTATAGTGATTTCTACATATTAAATTGCATTTTTGTGATATACAAATCGTACTTGAGTCATTGATCACCAAACAAAACACAATACGAAGAAATGTTGAGATAGGCAACGGAAATGTGAGATAAACTGATATGTTTCTAAATATTAAATTGCATTTTTGTGTTATACAAATCGTACTTGAGTCATTGATCACCAAACAAAACACAATACGAAGAAATGTTGAGATAGGCAACGGAAATGTGAGATAAACTGGTTGACGCATAAAGTAATTATCAACTCATTACGGAAATACTTTAGATTAGAATTTTTACGTACTGGTGGTATATAAGACCAACAAACGCAGTCATCGAGTTAGTGTACGGTCGTTTGGCTACAGTGGATCTATCAATAGTACATTTGTGTTACTTCAATACACCAAAGGCTATGGATGTAAGTGTTTATTCTATTGACTAAATTACTTTTTTTCTGTTATTTTCATGTGTGTGTGTATTATTTTATTTAAATATTGTGTATGTATATGATTAAGCCGTGGTAACTCAGATGGTTAGCGCTAGCTGTAAATTTCACAGTACGCGACCCGGGTTCGATCCCCGCCAGCACCAATTAAATTGTTAATAGCAATTTTAAGTGCTTATTACCACGTGCTTGGTGGTGAAGGAAAACATCGTGAGGAAACCTGCATGTCTGAGAAAATTTCGAAGGCATGTGAAGTTCGCCAACACACATTGAGGGAGCGCGGCGGACATTTCCTTGCTCTAAAACCCTCTCAGAAATGAGAGGAGGCCTATGTTCAGCAGTGGACTTTAATAGGCTGTAACTTTAACTTTTTTAACTTTTATGATTAAGTGTTAACAAATTGATATTAACATGATAACTGTGTTGTTGCAGAAATCATTGAGCTTCGATGAAGATACCTATAAACAGTATTACTACTCGCCACTCTCCCCTCAAGAAGAGAGTGATAACCTCGTCATTAATAATAACACATGCGATGGTGGAAAAAGAAAATCGCAATCGATTGATCATTTTTTTGAAGCTGAATCAAAAATAAAAAAGAGGAAGGGAAAACTCCAGTGAAGTGTGCACCAGTGCTTTTTTCTCCACAATCATGGAAGAGAATACGGAACTATTCAATAGCGAATTAAATCAGGAGTTGTCTAAAGTTTGTGAAGAAATGGAGAGGGGTCAACTGTTCGATTCGTCATACGATGATGAGTTGTATCATCACTGTGCGATGGTTGAAACACAGTTTAAGTATGTAAAATAAACATTCATTTCGATCATAATTTACATATTGTCTTATACAGTTTTTAATAAATTTAAACATTTTAGCAGTCAACCACTACAACTTGGAAGAGGAACGAAGCGAACGTGCAGCAAAGAATCCAAGATCATCAAAAAACCAACAACGGAAGCAGAAGCGCATACCTCTGCAGGGAACAGTATCAGTAACGATGATCAAGTGGAATGTCCAACGTGCCATATATTTATCAAGAAACGGTATTTAGCTAATCATTTTAAAAGTAATGTTCATAAAAATAATCTTTTAAATTCACATAATTCTTTATCAAACGTTAGTGTTATTGAATCTGCTTTTGGAAATAGGATTTTAACTTATAAAATCAAGAGTAGAGTAGATCGTTCGACATGGGTAAATTTTGAAACTCCTGAACTATTTTTAAATTCTATTAAAGATGATATTTTATTTTTATTACAAGAGTGTATTCATCAACACATAATTTTTAAGGTAAACTTCATATTGCATGCTGATTTTGTTCAACAAACTAAAGATATTCATGATACGTTCGATTTTCAAACGCTTAACTATATTATTTGTCAAGGAGATGACTTAAATATTTTTCTTTCATCTTTAAATGATACAATTACTACTAAAATTAGTGCTTTCGAAAAAAAAGATAGTGGATGGAGTCTAAAAAACATAAAATCTATAGACATGAATGTTAATAAATTTAACCCCCTACGCGGTACTTCATACATAGATCTTCCTCGTGACATAAAATTAAAAAAGGCTGTTATAAATGTAAAAAACAAGGATTATTTTTGTTTTAAATGGGCGTTACTCTCGGCGTTATATCCTGTAAACAAACACACCGATCGGGTATCATCGTACGTTAAACATGCAAATAAACTTAAATTTGATGGTATTTCCTTTCCGGTTAAAATTTCTGACATAGCAAAAGTAGAGAAATTAAATGATATTAGTATTAATGTTTTTGGGTTAGAATATAATAAAGAAAAACGATGTAATTCTATAGTAGGTCCATTATTTTTAACAAAGTGTCGTAAAGATAGACATATCAATTTATTATTTTTTTCCAAGGATACAAAAAATCATTATTGCTATATAAAAAATTTATCGCGGTTAGTTAGTAAACAAATTTCAAAAGACGGTCACATCATGTACATTTGTGAAGCATGTCTACTTCGTTTTCCATCTCAGGAAAGGTTAAATAACCATGAACAATACGATTGTGCTCACATTTGTACAGTATTACCAAACAGTGAAACTTTTAAAAAAAAGAATTGGTTTGGTCAACCTATTTCAAATGATAAAATTAAATTTGATAGTTATGAAAAAAAGTTAAAGATACCATTCGTAGTTTATGCTGATTTTGAAGCATTTTTAAAACCAATAGAATCATGTTCTAACGATCCTTCCAAACCTTTCACTCATAATATTCAGAAACATGAAGTACATAGTTTTGGATATTATATAAAATGTTCATATGATGATAAATTATCAAAATATGTAACATATTGCGGACCCAACTGTGCACAAGTGTTTATGGAAAGTTTATCTAACAATCTAAAAGAAATAAATAGACTTCAAAAATATCCACCACTTCCGCTAACAAATGAAGACAAAAACCAAATTTCAAATGCAACCATTTGTCATATTTGTGAAACTGAGTTGGCAAAACATTTTTATGATTTTGATTGGTACACTGGTAGTTTTATAGGTGTTGCTCATGAATCATGTTGTTCGAAGATCAGAACACCTAGTTATATACCAATATTTTTACACAACCTTAGTCACTATGATGCTCATTTTATTGTTCACGCGTTAAACTTTTGTGATGGTGAAGTCGAAGTTATCCCTCAAAATAAAGAAAAATATATATCCTTTTCCAAAAAATTAAAAGTGAATAACCACGAAATTATATTGAGATTCTTAGATTCATTTAAGTTTTTATCGTGTAAATTAGAAGAATTGGCCAGAAATCTCAGTAATGATCAATTTCAAGAATTACGTAGAAATTACCCTAATGATGAAGATTTCTTTCGTTTAAAACGGAAAGGTGTTTATCCATATGAACTTATGACTAAATATGATAGTTTAAGTCTAACATCGCTCCCTGAACAAAAATGTTTTTATAGTTCACTCACAGATTCACATATTTCAAATGATGATTACAATCATGCTAAAGATGTTTGGGAACATTTTGGGTGTTGTAATATGCTAGATTATTCAAACCTATATTTAAAAACAGACGTTTTACTTTTATCCGATGTATTTGAAAACTTTAGAAAGTTATGTATTAATACATATGATTTAGACCCTGCCCATTATTACACAGCACCCGGTTTAAGTTGGGATGCAATGTTAAAATATACAAAAATAGAATTAGAACTTTTAACAGATTATGAGAAAATTGCATTTATTAGATCAGGTATCAGAGGTGGTGTATCTCAATGTAGTAATCGTTATGCTAGAGCTAATAACAAATACATGGAGGATTATGATACAGGGAAACCAAATTCATATATCACATATTTTGATGCCAACAATTTATATGGTTGGGCTATGTCTCAATATCTTCCTACTGGTGGATTCGAATGGGTAAATCCAAATACAGAATTTAATGTGTCTAAGACATCAGACTTCGGTTTTATTTTAGAAGTTGATTTGGAATATCCAGATGAACTTCATGATTTACATTCGGACTTTCCTTTATGTCCAGAAAACATTTGTGTAGGCAATATTAATGAGAATAAACTAGTCCCAAATTTAAATAATAAAGATAAATATGTAATTCATTACAGAAATTTAAAGCAGTGCATAGAAATGGGGGTTAAATTAACTAAAATTCATAGAGTTTTAAAATTTAAACAGTTTCCCTGGTTGAAGATGTACATAGATCTAAACACAAAATTAAGAACTTTAGCAAAATCAGATTTCGAAAAAGATTTTTATAAATTAATGAATAATTCAGTCTTCGGTAAGACTATGGAGAATATTGAAAAAAGGGTTAACATAAAATTAGTTACGCACTGGGAGAACCAGGGTAAAGCTTTAGGTGCTCAAGATCTAATCGCTAAACCACAATTTCATAGCCTTTCAATATTTTCGGAAAACCTAGTTGCGGTTCAGTTGCGAAAAACGAAGTTAATATATAACAAACCAATTTATTTAGGGTTTTGCATTTTAGATATTTCAAAAACATTAATGTATGATTTTCATTATAACTATATGATTAAAAAGTTTAGTAAAATCAAATTATTGTATACAGATACGGATAGTTTAATATATCATATATTTACAAATGATTTTTACACTGATATAAAACCTGACCTTTCATCATACTTTGATACCTCAGATTATGATACAAATAATATTTTTGAATATCCAAAATTAAATAAAAAGAAATTAGGTTTTTTTAAAGATGAAAATAATGGTAAAATCATGAAAGAATTTGTGGGTTTACGATCCAAAATGTACGCTTTTAACTTAGAGAATAAGACTATAGCCAAGGCAAAAGGAGTAAATAAATGTATCACTAAAAAGATGACAATGAATAGTTATGTCTTCTCTATTTAATAAAAAAGTGCAATATTATAGCATGCTTAGATTTAAATCAATTAAACACACAATTTTCACACAAAAATTAAATAAGATAGGTTTATCATATAATGACACAAAGAGACATATTTTAGATAATAATATTGAAACATTAGCTTGGGGTCATTATAAACTGCGTTAAGTGTTGATAGTTTTTACTTTTATGTCTGCGTTTAAGAAAAATTTATATTGATTGTAAAATTATGATAATACTATAATATGACGTAGTTTATTACATATTTAAACATTGTTTTATTGTAAATAATTTAAGTTAATTGTTGTTTCTATTTATTTGAGGTTGAGTTAATTGTAAAATTATGATGTACTAATTGTTGTTTCTATTTATTTGAGGTTGAGTTAATTGTAAAATTATGATGTACTAATTGTTGTTTCTATTTATTTGAGGTTGAGTTAATTGTAAAATTATGATGTACTAATTGTGTTAGAAATAGTATACAGATAATTCTGTTTTATATAATTTTTGGAATATATATTAATTGTTTACACCAACACTTTCATTTTTTATTTCACCCCTTTGAACTTTAGACGTGTGTTATGTTTCACTTTATCCATCCGTTCACTGCTATTGTGGCAGGACCAAGTGGGTGTGGGAAGTCAAATTTTGTAACAAATTTCATAAAATCAGTTACAGAAATATGTAATTGTGATTTTAATCAGATCACATGGTGCTTTGATGAAATGCAACCATTATATAATTTACCAAATGTTAACTATCATCAAGGAATTCCAAATCTTAATATGTTTGATGGTGAAAACCCACATCTTGTTATTATTGATGATCTAATGAGAGAGTCCGATGGAAGAATTGTGGATATATTTACAAAAGGTAGTCATCACAGGAATCTTAGTGTATTTTATCTAACACAAAATTTATTTCATCAGGGTAAAGGACAAAGAGACATATCTTTAAACTCAAGTTATATAATATATTTTAAAAACCCTCGAGATAAAACTCAAATAAGATATTTAGCAAGACAAGTATCACCAGATAACCCAAAATTCATTGAAAATGCCTACAGGGATGCAACTCTAGAGGCGCATGGATATTTAATGGTAGATTTAAAACAGAATACCAATGATTTTTGTCGTATCAAGACAAATGTCTTTCCATTTAATGGTTTCTGTACAGTCTACGTCCCCACAAAAGAGTTTAAATACACCAAGAATCAAACAATTGAAAGCATTGCTAAATGATGCATCGTCGACTCACAACGTATAAACATTTGCTAACCGCTTTGCATACGCTTAAACCAAAATATCAAAGAGCATTACTTAAAACGTGTGATGAAGAAGAAATTAACTGTATTTGTGAGTGTATTCATAACGTTTTACAAGGAAAAGTACCTCTTAAAGATCAGGATAAACAAAAATTGAATAAACATAAAAACATACTCCGTAAACTAGTACGTAAGTGTAAACATAAACTAAGAAAAAATATAATTATACAAAAAGGAGGGGCTTTCTTACCAACAATATTAGGTGCAATATTGAGTGGATTAGTGAGTGGACTAGCCAGTTAACATGGAAAATGCAAAGAAAATGATACTTATCGAACCTGGATTGATTGAAAAATTAAAACAAGAAAATAAGGTTAATAGTAATTTATCTCGATTAGATATTGAAATGCAAAATATTATGAATAGTAAGACGGAAGACCGAAAGAAATGGATATTATATTTACAAACACTGCAAAGATACCTTCATTTTACCGAAGAGGATCGTCAACCACTCAAATTACCAATTTATTCTGATACATCTAATGAAGATTCAAATGAGTCAAAAATTGGTTTTAAAAATAAAGATAGAGATCTAAAAACTTCAGTTGATATTGAATCTTTGCTGGAGGAGAATCGATCCATTAAAAGTAAAGAAAATGATGAAAATCCACTTTACACACCAGCTCAAATACTCAGTTTAATACCAAAAACTTATCATAAAAAAGGGCAGTTATTATTAAACTTAGTTGAAACAAGTAAAAGTAAAATACATTGGGATAACGAAGGTACAGTCATAATTGATAGTGAAAAAATTCCTGGAAGTAATATTGTTGATTTAATAAATGATTCACTAAGACCCCTAAAAAGAAGTGATCCGGTAGGGTGGGTTAGATTTGCTGAAGCATTAAAAGATATTAAAGTACCACTTACTTATATTGGAAATCCAAGGAGATGTGAGTTTATTAACCAACTTCAAGCAAAAGATCTGAACAAACCCTCTGAGATTGAAGTTCAAGAGTTTTCTACACCGTGCAGTAGAGATAAAAAGTCTACAACTAAAATACGTAAAGGACTTGAGTGGGAAAAATGGACTCCGTACTAGAAGAAATTAACAGGATTTATTATGATCCATCTAATCCCGCTGGTTTTGGTAGTATTGATAAATTATCAAAAGCCATGAAGGGTAAAATGAATAAAAAGCAAGTAAAGGAATGGTTAAAATCACAAGAAACATACATATTACATAAACCCATTCGAAAAAAATTCCCGCGTAATAGGTACATTCTATCAAATATTAATGAACTGTGGCAAGCTGATTTAAGTGATATGCGAACTTATTCTCAATATAATGATGGTTTCAAGTATATACTTTGTATTATTGATGTATTTAGTAAATATGCTTTTGCAAGACCAATGAAAAAGAAAAACTCAGAAACAACTAAAGAATGTTTTGAAAGTATATTTACTGAAAGTAATTTAACACCTACTCACATACAATCCGATAAAGGTACAGAATTTGTTTCAAAAGATGTACAAAAATACTTTAAATCCAAAAAGATTAGTTACAATACCACTAACAATCCTGACATTAAGGCCAGTATTGTTGAACGATTTCAAAGAACACTAAAAATGAAAATGTGGCGTTATTTCACTCATAATAATACTTCTAGATATATAGATGTTTTACAAGATTTAATATACTCTTATAATCACAGCTTTCACTCTAGTATTAAGATGTGCCCATGTGATGTAAATTCCAACAATATTATGACAGTTTGGACTAATCTTTATGATAGACGGTCAAAAAAACTTTCTTTAGAAAATCCTAAACCAAATTTCAATGTGGGTGATTATGTTCGAATAACTAAATATAAACATGTATTCCAAAAAGGATATGAATCAAATTGGAGTGATGAAACTACGATGGGCTACGATGGCTATCCGAGTACAGAGTACGAAACCTATCCAATTGCAGAGAGGTGTAAGCCAGGGTGACGTCATATCCCCGAAACTCTTTACCGCTGCATTGGAAGATGTTTTCAAGCTTCTGGACTGGAAACGATACGGTATCAACATCAATGGCGAGTACATCACTCACCTTCGATTTGCCGACGATATAGTCCTTATGGCAGAATCGCTGGAGGACCTAAGCACTATGCTCAATGACCTCAATAGTGTTTCCCAACGGATAGGTCTTAAGATGAACATGGACAAAACAAAGATCATGTTTAATGTCCATGTCACACCTATGCCGGTAGTTGTTGGGAACACTAAGCTCGAAGTTGTTGACGAGTATGTTTACCTGGGACAAATAGTCCGACTAGGTAAGTCCAACTTCGACCGAGAGGTCAATCGACGGATTCAACTCGGTTGGGCAGCGTTCGGGAAATTACGGCACATCTTCTCGTCAGGTATACCTCAAAACTTGAAAACGAGACTGTACACCCAGTGCGTGTTGCCAGTGATGACATACGGAACTGAGACGTGGTCCTTCACTGCTGGCCGGATGAGGAAGCTCAAGGTCGCTCAGCGAGCTATGGAGAGGGCTATGCTCGGAGTTTCTCTGCGTGATAAACTCAGAAATGAGGATATCCGCAGTAGAACTAGAGTGACCGACATAGCCCAACGGATTAGTAAGCTGAAGTGGCAATGGGCCGGCCATATAGCTCGAAGAACCGACAACCGATGGGGAAGAAAGGTTCTCGAGTGGCAGCCTCGTACCGGCAGGCGAAGTGTAGGGCGTCCCCCCACTAGATGGAGTGACGACCTGGTAAGATATGCAGGAAGTCGATGGATGCAGGTGGCTCAGGACCGTGCTTTGTGGCATTCTTTGGGGGAGGCCTATGTTCAGCAGTGGACTTGTGAAGGGCTGTAATGATGATGATGATGATGGAGTGATGAAATATTTATTATATCTTCAATAATTGATAGATCTCCATGGGTTGTTTATACAATAACAGATTTACAAAATGAACCAATAATTGGTACTTTTTATGAAAGAGAATTACAGAAAATCACTTACAACCCCACCTCACAACATAAAATAGATAAAATAATTGACACTCGTTATTCAAGTAACAGAAAAGAAGTATTAGTGAAGTGGAAAGGTTATCCAGATAAATTTAACAGTTGGATTTTAGCTTCTAGTTTAAAAGAAATATGAATAAAGAAAGTTTCTATTTAACTTTGCTCAGCAATAGTTCAATGGAATACTTTCCTGATAACAAGACCACAAATTTTTCAACGAAATTACCAAAAGCTATAAAATTAGAAGGTGAATGGTCGGTTGGAGTTGTCGAGTTTCAATATCCATGTACCATGTTTACTGTTCAAGACCATGAAAATGTTATATACATTACAAAATCTATGTTAATGCCTAATGAAGATAAGCCATCCACAGTGTACTACAAAAAACATATTCCAGCTACCAACTATGATAACGTTGAGCATATTTTAAGAGTGTTAAATGGTATCGGAGAGAACTTGAAATTTCGCTATGATGAAATAACAAAATTTGTGTCTATTTCGGTATTGGATAAAAATATAACATCCGTAACATTATCACCCAAATTAAGTTTACAGCTAGGTTATGAACCAAATAAAAATCTCCTAGAGAGAAATTTTGGAAAGTGTCCTGCTAATTTACACTTAGGGTTACCATCTCAACTATTTCTATATTGCGACATTATCGATCCTCAGATTGTGGGTGATGTTATGACTCCTTTATTAAGAGTCATTTCATTAGATCCTACAAAATACATTTATGGTGCAAATAAAATGCACGTTTTCTCTCAACCTCACTACTTACCTGTTATGCGAAGAGAGTTCGATACGTTGGAAATAGTTATAAGATCGAGTACAGGACAAAAAATACCATTCCAGTTTGGAACCGTGTGTATTAAACTACATTTCCGAAAATTATAATAATGAATTCTCTTCGTGATCATCATAAATGTCCATATGAAAATTATTATACACATCAAGCTGGATCAGGAGTTGGAGTAATTTATAAGGGTTCACCATATCAACGCGGTCATGGTATTGGGAGCTTCTTAGGGGGGTTATTCAGATCAGTTTTACCTTTACTTTCAAGTGGTGCTCGAGTGATTGGTAAGGAGGCATTAAGCGCTGGAGTAGGACTTTTATCGGATATGGTTCAAGCCCGTCCTATGGAAGCCTCAATAAAAGATCGTCTAAAGCAAGTTAGTACGAATTTAAAACGAAAGGCTGATGAGAAAATTGATCAATTTAACATGACTGGATCTGGGTATAAAACTAAAAGAAAACGATTGACATCGTTCATTCCACCATTAACTGCTAAAGTGAAAGCTGCGAAAAAACTTAGTCTAAAACCAAAAAATATCAAAGATATATTTTCAAACTAAATATGTCTTTCCTTCATAATCATTCTTGCGAGTGCGTTAAGTCAGAATTGGATTTGTTTGCACTACCGTCTACACAAACTAGCATTGAAAATGGATTGTGGATTCATTATAAACCAATTTCATCTCTTGGTGATGATGGACCTATCGAGTTTCAAGTTCCTGGGACCGGCGATGACTACATAGATTTGTCTCATACATTACTCCACATAAAGGCAAAAGTATTAAATCAAGATTCAACTAACTTGGTATCTACTACAATAGTAGCACCTGTAAATAATTGGCTGCATTCACTTTTTAGTCAACTTGATGTTTATTTAAACCAAAAACTTGTATCACCACCTAATAATACCTATGCATATCGAACATACATGGAAACCCTTTTAAACTATGCCCCTGCTGCTAAACAATCTCATCTTACTTGTAGCCTTTGGTATGAGGATACAGCAGGAAAAATGGATTCTACAGATGGTAAAAACATAGGATTTGTTAAAAGACAGGAATTGATTAGTGAAAGTAAGGAAATAGAAATGATTGGTCATCTTCACGGTGACATTTTTAACCAAGATAAATTTTTAATTAATGGTGTTGAAATGAGTGTTAAATTGGTTCGATCAAGAGAGAGTTTTAATTTAATTGTTGGGTCGAACGATGTAAAGTTTAAAGTTTGCATTACGGACGCAACTCTTATTGTGCGACGAGCACGAATTAATCCAAGTGTATTACTCGCACATCAAAAAGTTTTAGCTTCTACCACTGCTAAATATCCTATTACTCGAGCTGAAGTAAAAGTTTTAACAATTCCTTCAGGTGTTCAAGGAAAAACTCTTGATAATATATTTTTAGGACAGGTACCGAAAAGATGTATAATTGGATTTGTGAACAATTCTGCATTTAATGGTTCCCTTACTAAAAATCCATTTAACTTTGAAAACTATGGTATTAATTCTTTCAGCTTATATATTGATGGTCAACAAATACCTTCAAAAGCTTTGCAACCATCTTTTAATAATAGCATATTTACATCAGCATATCATACTCTATTCTCGGGAACTGGTATTCACTTTCTTAATGAAGGAAATGGAATCTCTTGTGAACAGTATGGCAAAGGTTACTGTCTATTAGCATTTGACTTAACTCCTGATTTATCAGCTAACTCATCAACTCATTGGAATCTCATAAAGCATGGTAGTGTAAGAATAGAAGTACGATTTGAATCCTCATTAATACAAACAATTAACTGTATAGTTTATGCTGAGTTTGATAATATTATTGAGATAGATAAAAACAGAAATGTTACTGTAGACTATAGTAGTTAAGGTTATAATATGTGTTGTGTGTTAGATTTTATGTGTTATGTGTAATGCATTTTGTGTGTATGTAACTATGTGAAACGTTATAAAATTAAATAAAACAAATTGTATGCAATATATTTTTTTTATTTCTTTATAAATCTTCTATTTAATCTAATACAAAACACTGTTCGAGTTGAAATTTTACATAAGCACACTGACTAAACCACTGAACATGCTGCTGCCAAGGATCATCATCATCTTCCCAATCTTTTAAACCACCACCACCACAATGGAAACACTTGGTCCCGTCTGCATGGCCAGTATAAAAGAAACCAGCTTCGGCAAGATCTTCAGGTTTCTGTCGCATAACTAGAGGCCAGTTTTCGAAACTAAGCAAACGGCTAGATTTTGAACTGAAGAATGGATATTCAGCTCTTGTGTACTGCATACTCTTCTCGTTTTCTTCTCCACTCAGTGTTGTAGTTTTGTTATTCAATGATGTATTTTGTACACGTATGCCACACTCATCTCTTCCTTCCGCTCTTGTCTTCCTGTAATTGAAGTAAACAGAATCACATTCACTAATGATCAGCTAATGACTGTCATTGTTAAAAAAGTATTTTTTAACTTTTTCACTTTCTGCTATTGTCTTTGTTATATTGTATACGAGGGCGTTTGTATTGTCGTAGATGCTATCCTTATTAGTCTTTACGTAATATTTACTTCTCGTGGAAGCATGTTTCCAATGATCAGTAGTTGGAATCTTGGATAGCTTCTTCATATCGTACATTTCAATTTTGATGAGATGCGTCGCTTGGTCTCCGTCGTCAGAATTAGTAGAAATGTATGATACACCATCTCTAGCGGCTCGTGCTACGGTTGATGATAACAGCTTCCTCTTTTTTATTTTTGATTCAGCTTCAAAAAAATGATCAATCGATTGCGATTTTCTTTTTCCACCATCGCATGTGTTATTATTAATGACGAGGTTACCACTCTCTTCTTGAGGGGAGAGTGGCGAGTAGTAATACTGTTTATAGGTATCTTCATCGAAGCTCAATGATTTCTGCAACAACACAGTTATCATGTTAATATCAATTTGTTAACACTTAATCATAAAAGTTAAAAAAGTTAAAGTTACAGCCTATTAAAGTCCACTGCTGAACATAGGCCTCCTCTCATTTCTGAGAGGGTTTTAGAGCAAGGAAATGTCCGCCGCGCTCCCTCAATGTGTGTTGGTGAACTTCACATGCCTTCGAAATTTTCTCAGACATGCAGGTTTCCTCACGATGTTTTCCTTCACCACCAAGCACGTGGTAATAAGCACTTAAAATTGCTATTAACAATTTAATTGGTGCTGGCGGGGATCGAACCCGGGTCGCGTACTGTGAAATTTACAGCTAGCGCTAACCATCTGAGTTACCACGGCTTAATCATATACATACACAATATTTAAATAAAATAATACACACACACATGAAAATAACAGAAAAAAAGTAATTTAGTCAATAGAATAAACACTTACATCCATAGCCTTTGGTGTATTGAAGTAACACAAATGTACTATTGATAGATCCACTGTAGCCAAACGACCGTACACTAACTCGATGACTGCGTTTGTTGGTCTTATATACCACCAGTACGTAAAAATTCTAATCTAAAGTATTTCCGTAATGAGTTGATAATTACTTTATGCGTCAACCAGTTTATCTCACATTTCCGTTGCCTATCTCAACATTTCTTCGTATTGTGTTTTGTTTGGTGATCAATGACTCAAGTACGATTTGTATATCACAAAAATGCAATTTAATATGTAGAAATCACTATAATTGACCATTCCTATGTTATTCATTGAGTAGCTAGGTACTGTAATAATCTACTAATAGCAGTAATATCATGGATACACTAGATGTACAACAACATCTGAAAAAGATTCACCCCAGTCTAGAAAATAATGTTTATGCAGCTAATAGACTGCCTATGTATACCCACGTACCAACGTATATAATATGTAATTTGGATACAGATGATAAACCAGGGTCACATTGGGTAGCTTTATATATCGATACGAATGACGTCGGTCAATATTTTGATTCATATGGACGATCACCTGTACGATATCATCTAGAGTTTTTAAAAAGGAATTGTAAAAGATGGAACTGGAATGTTGATAGGATTCAGAATGAGTGGACTTCAGTTTGTGGCGAATATTGCTTAATGTATTTACTATATAAGTTTCAAGGATGTTCAATACATAGTTTTACGAGTATATTTACAAGGAACACATTGTACAACGATATTTTAGTGGATGAGATGTTTCGCTCCTATTTTATAGATAATAATTAATAAGATTTTGTATTTTATAAATAAAAATTGTAACAAAATTATGTAATGTGTTTTATTGATGATTCAGATTAGCGTTGTATAAACAAAGAATTATAATAAACAATAGCACTGATATAGTCGACGCACACGCTGCAATGAGGGTGATTAATGAACAATAGAACAATAGAAATAGGAACAACAATGGGACGCTAATGACGGTGGAGGCCCTTACCGGATATCAATTAGATATTAGCTAATTGATCTACACATCTCCGGAACCGTGCATTCTACACAAAAATGGACCGCGGATTCGTGATCAGAGTATGCCAAAACCTTTTTTTTTTTTTTTTTTAGGATCGGGCGTCGACGAACGTCGTTGAACCACGTCTGACTCAGGTGGTCTAGAAGTGGTACAACTACACTACTAACACCTGACTCCTGGACTCCTGGCTGATACTGAGAATTTCTTGAGAGAAAATCCAATAACTGATTTCGACCCGACCCAGGATTCGAACAGCTCATGTTTAGTGATTTTAACAAATACTAATATTAAATAGACAACATACTCATAATAAGAAAATGGCAAAGATAACCTTACTTTGTAGCAACTTTGTAATCGGGGTTTTTAATGAAAGTAATAGGATTTAGCTTGAAGGATGAAAGTAAGTTTACCACATAATATAATAGACAATACTCAGAGTTATGATTTGATCCTCTAACTGTGTTGCAAGTAACAAAGTTTAAGCTAGTGGCAAATTTGCCCACCCATTATTCAATTTTTTATACTTGAAAATATTCTTCAGTTAATTTTTGAGGTAAAACTTCATTTTCTACGTAGTGAAGAAATTTAGTACGGTAAAAATGTCACGTTTTCTTGTAACTTTTTTTTGCGTAAGCCTTAATTAACCTACTTATATAAAATATAAAATAAAATAATATAATGTAAAACATAAAGTATTGTAAAATTTAAAATATATGTCGTAAAGAAGTTTCACTTCGTACATGTGTACACAATTACACGCACAATTTATTTTTATTTAAATCTTGTTTTATTAAATTCGTATTAAATTGGTTTTTTAATTAGTTTCATTATCATTTTGTTACGATCAGATAAAATAAAATAATTGTATTCAACCTAAATAATATCGTTTTCCTACAATAGCAAAACCTTCATAATCATTAAAAATTACACTATTCTTTGGGTGCCAATTAAATGTCAACACACTAAGGTGAAAAATAGTGACCGGCCAAAGATTCGGTTTCGGTTTTGGTTTCGGCAAGTTTCGGCAAAAAAATCTAGTTTCGGTTTCGGCATAAATTCTGCCGAACCTTCGGTAAACAAATTAGAAATAGCTTGATAGTGATCACCTCATTCCCAGCGGTTATTATCATCCATAAATTCCTTAATATTATAATAACCATTTTTACACAAACTTAGTTTAAAGTTTTTGAACTTTGAGCAGGTTTTGTATATTTTCTGATATTTTGTTAATTGTGTGTAAGTGCGTGAGTGTGATATATTAAGTTAATGCTTTCATTGAATAATATTAACAATATTGTGAACACAATAAAATATGTTCTCAATTAAACTCAAAAAAGATAAACTTTTTATGCGTGAAGTGTTAATTTTTTTTGCAAAATGACTTAAAAAGTATTTCTTAGCGTTAAATTGTTGATTTTTGCTTTAAAATAAATAAATATATCGCTACATGACTATTAGAATGACTGTTTTTCATTAACATGCATTACCTATCTGTATATGTATAAAAATATACCAGATTTCAGTATACAATAAAAATAATTAAAATGTCTAATTAAGTTCCAGTTTCAGTTTCGGTTTTGGCCGAAACTGAAACCGGAACTAACCTAACTGACGCCGAACTAAGCATACGCCCGCCTAAGGGTATTAGTGTTCTGTGGAACTAAGCGAGCGAGTGAGCGAGGCACAGGCAGTCTCTATTTACTGAAATAAACTCTAACACAAGGCTATGAAATCACCGAAAATTTCGCCATTTTGGAGCCGAAAAAAATTAATTATAGCTAAACAAATCAAAATTACACTGCCATTTACATTCAGTGGCTTCCCACATGATAGATGAAGAGATTGAAAAATAGATTGAGTTAAACAATTGATATTTTCAAAAGTTATCGTGTTTACAAGCCTTGAGGACTTAATAAATTCACACCATAAGCCACTAAAACCCCTTTTTTTGTAAAAATAGCAATTGATCGATTTAAAAAAAAATTATAAGTTCAACAATCATTTATCTTTCTGACAATGTGCTTTTTATATCATTTATATGTATAATATGATTGCTGGATACGATTTCATGCGAATAAAACGTTGGAATCTTGATTTTTAGGCGCTAGTAGAACATACCTATGCGCTTTGTGCTCGGCATGCAATATAGGTTGAAAGTGACAACCCTTGGTTGTAGCAAAACAAGGCAAAGTAACCGTCACATCGTGATATCACTAGTATGGTAACTTTGTCGAATCAGTTTAATAGATAAATATTAAGACCACCATGTTAAAAACGAAATATTACATTTCTTACGCACCAATATTACCTTATTATAAAGATATAGATATTCAGTATTTCAAACAAAATCAAAAAGTTCTTACTTATCTTCACGCACAATCCCTGACGGGGTAGCCAGAGAGAACAGATCGCCAAGTGTCACGATCCTTACATATCTCTTTCGCTTCTTTCAGATTCATTATCTTCTTCATACATGCACGTCTAGGTATCCGAGTACTCTTAACCCTACCCTCTTCGAGCAATTTGCTCACATGGTCTTCGAAAGTTAGTCTCGGTCTACCTCGACACCTTTTAATATTAACTTTCGCGCTATATATTTTCTTCACCATTCGGTCTTCACTCATTCGCTCAACGTGCCCAAACCACCGAAGCACGCCCTTATCAATTTTCAAATCAAAAAGTTCTGGAGCACTAAATAAAGAGGTTACGTCGCCGGCACAATTCCGCGTTAAAATAAAATGCCAAAATTAACTCTCATGTAGCCATATCGTAAACAATGGTGTCAATTAGTTATAAAAGTTTAATCCAAAAAATGGCATATCTCGAAAAACGTTACGTTTTCCGTGTTAATTTTCGCCGATGGTAAAGTTAATTTCCATTGGTAAAGTTGCCAGACCTGACTTTACTGTAGTTTTCCGTTTTTTGTTCAGGTTTATGAGTGTTAGTAATTATAAGTCCTATTATTACTTAAAGAAATAAGTAAATGAGCAGATATATTATTCTATGTTTTAGTGTCCATAGTGGGTCATCATCATCATTACAGGCACTCACAAGTCCACTGCTGAACATAGGCCTTCCCCAAGGAATGCCACAGAGCACGGTCCCGAGCCACTTTCTGCATGTCTTACCAGGTCGTCACTCTATCTAGTGGGGGGACGCCCTACACTTCGCCTGCCGATACAAGGCTGCCACTCGAACGCCACGAGAACCTTTCTTCCCCATCGATTGTCGGTTCTTCGTGCTATACGGCCGGCCCGTTGCCACTTCAGCATACTAATTCTTTGGGCTACGTCGGTTACTCTGGTTCTACTGCGGATATCCTCGTTTTTAAGTCTATCACGCATAGAAACGCCTAGCATAGGGGATATCACGTCACCCTGTCTTACACCTCTCTGCAATTGGATAGGTTTCGTACTCTGGTTCTGTACTCGGATAGCCATCGTAGCCCTACTGTACAAGCACTTCAGCACTTCGATATACCGACAGGCAACTTGGCATCGCTGAAGGGACTGCAGCACCGCCCAAATTTCGACGGAATCAAAGGCTTTCTCATAGTCCACATACGCCAGACATAGTGGCAAATTATACTCCTCTTATTTCTGTACAATTTGCCGAAGGGTATGTATGTGGTCTATGGTGCTAAAGCCTTTTCGGAAACCAGCTTGTTCGGGGGGCTGGAAGTCGACAAGTCTGCGGGCGAGACGATTCGTAATGACTTTCGAAAACAGCACGTAGACGCGGCTCAGAAGAGAAATCGGTCTGTAGTTCTTCAAGAGAGCGTTGTCACCTTTCTTGAAGAACAAGACCACCGCACTTCTGCTCCCCGCCTCCGGTGTAGTGCCACCATGGAGGACGGAATTAAAGAGCTTCTGAAGGACTTCAAGTACCGGTTTTCCACCCACTTTCAGAAGGTCCGCTGTAATTCCATCCTCGCCTGGGGCCTTGCAGTTTTAAGGTGCTGGAGAGCCATTCTAATCTCGCTCAAACTGACGTCCGGGATATCATTGGAATAGTGTCGGATAAGATTTGCTCTTGGATCGTTACTCACACTTGCGCGTGGCTCCAACGATGACGTGTACAGTTGCCCATAGATTTGCTCAATTCACTCAAAATCTCAGGTGTCCCGAAAACGATGCTACCACATTCACTTTCATATTGAGTATGGAGGTTTTAATGTATATTAATTTTGAGCACACAAAAGCAGAGAGCACCGTCAATAGATATTGTAAAATCTCGCGGATGGTTCTATGCAATGCGGAGAGCAATCCATTTTCGAAGCAACGCGGAGAGCTAAAACTGGAGCGACAGTGCTCTGAAATCAAAAATATTATCTAGATTATGGTGCAGTGAACAAATGAGTCACCTTTTTAATGTATCAATACGTTTCAAAATGAGAAAATAGACAATGCCAAATTATGATTAATATTAATTTAAAAAAAAATAACTTTTGTGCTGACGACGGAATTTGATATGTGCGGGCGGCGGCGTACGGTAATTATACGCTACATTTTATTCTCACGGGTGTCTTAAGGAGCGAATATGGGAAACATCAGGAGAACCTTATAGCCTCCGAAAGATAAATCATGATTTATCTTTAAAAAAATAAAGTTACCCCTACACTAGGATTTTCTCCTGTATCGTGGAGGCAGTTTACATACATAAATTGCACAAGGACAAACATCCAGACCCAGAACAAATACTTGTAGGCCATACAGATACTTGTTCCGTGCGGGGTTCGCAACCGCGGCCCTCGGCGCCGTACCTCATTGCTAAGCCACTACGCCACGGAGCTGTCAAAATAGAACACTTATTATGTTAGTGTTTCGTCATGCCTGATAAGCCGTGGTAGCTTAGGGCTATGCACTCGCCGCGAATTTCACATTACCGGGCAACCCGGATCAAGTCTAGCCAGCATCAATGAAATTGCAATTTTAACTACTGATTTACCATGATGTGTCCGTCGGTGAAGGAAAACGTCGCGAGGAAACCTACATGACTCATATAAACGTTTCCAGTATACCGTAAGTGCACTAACGTGTAATGGAACAGCGCGGCGGACTTATTGCACATAACACCCACCACAGCATTCACTTACCATCAGGTGGACTGTGTGCTAGTTTGTCACTCTTATTCTATAAAAACATAGGTGCAGAGTCACATTAGCGAAATCTTGTAGTTATACGAATGTGAAATTAAAAGAAAAGGGCTACGGGATGTATTTTTTGGTTCTAGCGTGTAGCCTGAAAAGGCAAACATTTTTGATTTTGGTAAATGCGTTGGATTTCAGGTGATGGCTTATCACATCCTTGATGGTTAAGGCAACTGATGACGAGAACTGAACCAGGAAGGTTGATTTTCATAAGCTGTATTGGATTTTTCGTTTTCGAGGCGAAATTGAGACAACCAAAGTAAATTCTCTTCACTGATAAGACTCAGTTTCTGATGTCGGACTTTTTATTTTATTTTACTTTAGTTGTCCTACATTCTTCTCTTCCAATTAGTACGTAGGTGATGATGACGATGATGGTGATGATATTTTATATTAACTTATTAACTACGCAGAATATATTATAGTGCCAAATAAGTACGGACTATCACAGAGGCACTCCCCTGACCTATTCGTAATCTTGTGCGTTAAGGTAAGGCAGTTTGACTCAGTTGTCGTGACAGAGATACGAAACGATAACAATACAACTAGATCCGAAACCCAACAATTATTGTTTTTGGTATAAGTTTTGACATCAGCTGAGATTGGAAACCTTGCAATCTGCCAAATGATGCTCAATGCTAGCAGTACTTAATTTCAGGAACTTGTTATTTTGTTAGTCCGATAGTTTTTATGTTTATTGCATAACTAGGTGCTATTAAAAAAAAAACTGGCCAAGTGCGAGTCGGACTCGCGCATTAAAGGTTCCGTACCATCGCAATACACGTTTATAGTTTGGAGCCCCTTTTAATTTTTAATTTGTTTTAATTTTTATAATTTTTTGCTGTTATAGCGGCAACAGAAATACACATTCTGTGTAAATTCCAACAGTCTACCTATTACGGATTATGAGCTACAGCTCGCTGACAGACAGACGGACGGGCAGCGGAGGCTTTTTAATAGGGTCCCGTTGATTACCCTTTGGGTACGGAACCCTAAAATCGTTGCTAGATATTGTCATTTCAAGGATTCGCCAACCTTAAAATATCATCCACTCATTTATCATTTTCGTTGTTCCATTTATTTATTTATCTAGGTGGTAGGACACCTTATCTTGCCTAGCAGTTCGTCTGGGTCGGCAATTTGTCTATTACTCTCATAGCACCATGCACACTTAAGTATTAAACGATCATATCAAGTATTATCAGCGATAGCAGATTAAGGTGCGGCTGGAGACATTCGGAAATATCGCATACCTAGCTGTGGCCGGCTAAACTTAAAACTTAGGTGTAACCGCACTTAGGCTTTTAGCAGTGACACACATATATACGAAGAGATGTGATTTTTGGTTGCTAGAGTTATTTTCCCTATTCCAAGGTACTGCAGGTTAAGTTGGCCTTGAAACAATTTGGCGCTTAGACTTATTACTTCATATTTAAGTAACAGAACTCAAAAAGTCGTGATCAATGGTAAAGGTTCCACCGTATCGATAGTATCAATGGGCGTTCCTCAGGGCTCGATTTTTGGCCCATTCCTGTTTTAATCTATATTAATGACTTACCTTATCTTGTAGGGGACAATCACGATATAGTATTATTTGCTGACGATAATAAAACCCTCTTTAGTTTTCAAACTCAAACGGCAGTCAATTAATTATGACGATGTAAATAATGCTCTATCGAAATTAGTACATTGGTTTAACGCCAACAATATGCTCTTAAACGGCAATAAGACAAAGTGTATTAAATTTACAATACCTAATGTAAAACATTCGAATACCAATGTGCTGTTAAATGGGGAGGGGTTGAGTCTTGAGGATACCACTCTTTTTCTCGGTATTACTATTGACGCGAAACTTCAATGGGGCCCCCATATATCTAAATTAGCAAGCAGACTTAGTTCTGCAGTATATGCTGTAAGAAAGATTAGGAGTCTCACAAATGTTGAGACAGCTAGATTAGTGTATTTTAGTTACTTTCATAGCGTAATGTCTTATGGAATTTTGCTATGGGGTAATGCGACTGATATTGAAGCTATATTTGTTTTGCAAAAGAGAGCCGTTCGGGCGAATTATAACCTAAATTGTAGAGTCCCTCAGACAAAAATTTAAAAAAATAGACGTATTAACTTTCGCATCGCAATATATTAATGAAAATGTAATGTATGTACATAAAAACATAAATAGCTTTAATAAGAATAAGGATGTACATACCTACTTTAAACACTAGGAACAAACATAAGCTTGTAATGCCAGTTACTAGACTCCACAGAATCAGTAATTCATTTATGGAGCAATGTATACGCTTTTACAACAAAATCCCAGAACATATCCAAAGTTTGTCAATAAACAAGTTTAAAAGTTTTATTAATGAGAAACTGTACAAAAAGGGTTATTATAATATCAAGGAATACATGAATGAAAATAAACCCTGGGAATAAGGTGATCGCCACTATGCTGGTTCTATGAAAAATCATTTAAAAATTGTATAAACGAAATAATTGTTAAGTGAAATATGTTTGAAAAAAAAAATGGTCCCGCTGGGTTTCTTTCTGGTTCTTCCCAGGACAGAGGTATTTTCCGAACCAGTGGTAAATAAAAAATGACTTTCAATAAGTATTATGTAATAATCAATATTAAATAAAAAAATATTCTATTCTATAAGAAGATGTGTAAAACGAGTACAGAAAAAATTCCGATGATCACCCTTACGTTTATAGGGCAGCAACGTTTCGATCGATGCGTGACGTCATTGACGCAATCTGCAACATTTTCTGTGTCTGGGTAGTATAGTAGTCTACATCCCACTTACACTGATAAAAATAATTTAATTTTTTACACTTTTTGAAATTTTAACTTGGGAGGATTAGTAGCTCTTTAGACGCTATTAAAATCACTTAAATACTTCTAGCCTGGCTATTCTTGGGCTCTTCGGTACACATGAGGAGATTTACCTAACATTTTCTTAAGATGACTTCGGCATTCGCAGGAATAATATGGGCTATATCACGTCGCTCTTTAGTTAATTAATATGCCGGTGCTGTTGCATGCATGTATATCTTTTCTTTCTTTTCTCTAATGTAATTTCCTGTCGTCAGTTGGATTTATCACTGCACTGGTCAGGTGGGTTGGTGCGCCCAGATCGCCTAACCTACCTTGGTGACGTTGCTGCTTATTAATAGTCTTTGGAATTAGAATTTGGCATTTTAGAATCAATGCATTAATCATCAATATCATAATTTGTCTGTTGCCAGAGATGTCGGTTAGTTAACTTACATCAAGTGTCCTTGCACCACACGCTTGAAAATACTTTTTTGCACACCACCCTAACTAACCTCTTGAATTTGAATTCAAGTGAAATGATAGAATTTATTGCCTCGTGGTGATGGTGTCAGAAAACCTGTCACCCTATTTAATCCCGTGGGTGTCGTTAAAGGCGGTTTTGACTTCGGAAAATGCCAGAAAAGAAGGCTTCCAATAAACGGCGGTTTAGTTATTTGTAACACACCCCGACGGATTTCAAAGGCACTAGACGTATTATATACATATATAAGACGATTAAGGTATACCTTGCTGCAATTGCCCAGCCCAGGATGATGTCCGTAGTGGTGTCAGTAGTGGTATTTTAGAAGAAGAAGAGAAACATAAAGAATAAAGAATAAGAGAAGAAGCAAAGAATTTAAAAATTGCTGTGTGACGTAGTAGTCGATATTTTTTTTTAAAGTAAGTACCTATAGTTTTTCTTGCAAGGTTTTCTAAATGGAATATACTGAGCTCTACATTAGCTATCTGAATATTTTAATAGTAAAGGAATCGAAACAACAAATGATTTTCATGTAAATTTGAGCATATTTTGTGCGTAAAAAATTTACACAATTTCACAATTTCTTAGAAACTAGACAAATATAAATGACAGCAAAAGTGTTTTAAAAATATATGCATGCCTTTAATATGTAAATGGGTCACTAATACAATTTTATATCGTCAGTGGAGCAATAATAAGAAATGGAGAATGTGTATAAAGTTGTCTTAAAGTTAAATGACGCTAGAAATCAAATTCAGTATATAATATGTTAAAAGATTTTTTCCAATACTTACAAATAATACATCTACTTTATCTGTCTCTCTCAATGAACAGCTCGATTTAGCCTTTCTTTTAAACTGGAATGGCAAAAGAAGGAAAGAAGGAAGAAATCTATCTCACACTCTGTTTTTGTACTGGTTCCCTTTACCCTTCAGAGCGAAACAGGCGGCAGAAATAACTAACGTGTTACCTACACAACCGGATTCTTAGCTAAAAAAGAAGTGTTAGATGGTAACCTAGTGACGGCAAACACAGAAGAAGTAGGCAAATATAAAAAAATCCATATTCAGAATGCGTGTATGGCATACCTGATTGAATCAGGTATCAGGCTGATTACCTCGCAGCAGTAATCCTGCTACGTCATCTCACTATTCTGTAGACTTGGGTCCGGAGTTACTGAATAGTATACCGCCATATCTTGGTTGCCAAACCCGTGTTTGTAAGTTAGGTGCACCATATGCATTTAGGACTTATAAGAAGCGTTCCTCTATTATAGTCAAATAATGTATCATCAGTGGTAACACAAAGTACGTCCGTTGTTAAAACTTTGGTGTTCTAGAAGTTAAAATGTGTTTTATCGTATTATATAATCAATATGGTTATAGAAATTGAATACCAAAACCATATTAATGATTGACCATTTAGTTGACCGATGAACCAGACTGGTGACCAACTAATGACGTAAAAATCCATCTTAGTATGTTGAACGTTAATCTTACGCGGTCTGGAGAACAATTAATTAGAGAGGGAAAGAGAGAGAGAGAAAGAAAGGGAGAGATAGAAAGATAGAGAGTTAGAAGCTACTAAGCAATATAAGGGATTATATTAGGTAGGTATACTATTCTTCTTATTATCAGCCTATATTAGCCCATGGTTGAACATAGATCCCGTTATAGAGATTAGGGAGGATTTGCTTCAGTCGTTATGCTTGGTAGGCGGTTGACGATCTTAGTACCAAACGTATCGTACACTTGACGCTGCGGCTCGTCACGGTGTTATTAATATTATTATAATTATCTAGAATCCAAATAAAATAAATAAGTTTGTAAAAATTATATTAAATTTAAAAAATCTTTATTTGCAGCCAATCTTTTAACAAATAAATTGAACACTGGCTGCAAAACTAGTTCTAGGAGTAGTGTCTACCTAGATTATACATTGTAAAAATATTCATAAGAAAAACTAACCTACATGCATAAAGTGGCATGGAAGAATTTAAAAGTGTAAATTGTTCCAAGTTCGTATGAGACGACTTCTCATCAAAATCACACATTTTTACATTTCAAGATATACTACGCAACTACATCCGCCAAAGACACTCAGACCATAGATTCTATAATCAGTGTTGCCAATATAAATGTATAATAACTAACACTGATTACGAAAAATTATAAGCCAAATATGTTACTTGCTTAACATGGCGTAAACCGGGACAATTGGGATATTTGGTTAGTGATTGCGTAGGCTATATGGACTGGCCAGATACTATTTCCTTCTCAAATTTATATTTATATCCATATTTATTTGGCTTAACGATGGTCAAGTAGCTTGCAGATCTTTGCACTCTGTATGTAAGTTTCCAGGCCTGATGGTATGTAAAAATCTCACAGGCAAATTTTAAGTTCATGTTCTGTGCTTTTATGAAGTTCTAAATATAAATCAACACAACGATTGTATTACATTTCATTCAGAGCGTATTAGTTAAGCTTAAAGGAGAAAGATCTAGAATTTATATTTATGATAAAACATTACCTAATCAAAGATTTATCATCTTAAAAGTAAAGTTAAAGCCTATTTAATACATCCTATTGCGAGGCACGGGCTAATTTTAGAGACAATAAAACATATATCCAACAAAATGTAATAATCAATTTTAATGCTCACACTGGCAATCAAACATGAGTTAGTCAGGTACTAGGTGAACGTCTAGCCCATAATATGTATACCGTTTTTTAGGAAAATAAAATTAATACGAACCCACTTGTATATTTGGTAGTAAATATACGATACCAAAGGACAGAGTACTAATTGTTTGAATATGATATTGAATTAAGGAGGCTTTTTAAACGTTTTCCATTAATACGAGCGAACGCCATCTAGTTATCAGAATCGGATTTGTGGTATGCTTGTAGGTTTCTATAAATAAAAGCTTATTATACAAATTTTTTAAATTAAGACCGACGAGTAAACAAAAAAAATATGAGTAAAATTTAGCATAAATCATTTCGAATTAGTATACATTTTATGTATTAGGAAAATAACAAGTTATGTGTAAAAATTTTACATGCAACGTTTACGTGGTAGTAGTGCTACCAGTATCATAGAAACCAGCGCGAAATTGTAAAATAATGTTGGAATTTTGCGCTGTTCTGTGTTTTGTATAGTTAGTGGCGGGAACCGGGGACGCTTCTTACGGTAATCAGGTATTCCATTTTAGTCATTAGGGGTAAGAAAGCAACTGCATTTTAATTCTTAATCAAGGATAGATTTAAGTTTCTGTGGATCATAACATTCACTCCCCAGGAGGACTGTGTGCTCGTTTGTTCTCCTACTTGTAGATATATAAAACTGAATGTGTACGTATGTACGCATGAAGCAATTCAAAGATAGGTTATTGCTTTCTTAAAATTCAAAAATAAGAGACCCCGTAACTTATTTGAATAATTTCACAGGAATTACGCCTTGTATTTACTTAGCGATTAGCATAAGAACAATGAAATTATGTTTACAAGTACCATTGTTTGCCAAATTTTGAACATATTTTAGCATAAAAATATTCCAAACACTCACTCACCACACAGTATTAAAATATATTTGAAATAAAATCACTACGGCAAAAAACATCCCGTTCCGTCATAGCCAGACAATTTCAGAATATTTTAACTGCAAGGACATAGGTATAGGTGTAGGCAGTACTAATACGCCATAACCTTCCCAACACCAATGTACGCGTACATGGTTACATCGTATGTAATAGGAATCGGTAATCCAGTAATCGATAAGGGAAACCTGGCTTCGAATCCCGGGTCGGGCTAAAATCAAATTGGGTTTTTTGTTAAGAAGTTTTTAATAGCAGCCGGGAGTTCGGAATTTGGTAGAGTTTCACTCCCGTGCCTCGAAAAGCACATAAAGGCTGCGTCCTGCGCCTGAACTCTCTTTAATCGTGTCGGACTGATGTCCTATCGGACTATGAAAGTGAGGGAATGGAGAGTGCATCTGTACTGTGCATACACATGTGCACTATAATCCTGTCCTACGTAGATGCCTAGTTTCCGTTGAGTTAGCCGCCGTGACCGAAATTCGATCTAGAGAATATTATTACAGACAGAAGACAATTACATCACTCCCAGCTCTGAAAACAGAAAAAAACAAGTACTTTGGACCACATGCTTGCCACGTCAGATCGCTAGTCTTGTACAGTCAGCACAAGTGACGTAACGTAGCATAGGTTTTGCCGCCCGGAGCCGCTAGACCTGAAAACTGTTGTCCCTTCCCATAATTTTCGCAAGTATTGTAAAATATAAAATCGGTAAAAAAAGGCCCAAAAGACGTTATTTTGTCCCTTCACTTACTCTGGACTTTTTACAGTGTTAAATATCAAATTTATTAATAGCTCAGTCACAGGTCACCTTGGTTCAAATTTTGTGATTTTCTTTTTACCAGTAAATTCGATCAAATTTTTTTTGGTTTAATTTTGGTTCATAAATATTTTTTTATAATACTACAACGATACCTAGCATTTCTATGGACTATCGTTTCGACAAAACTAATATATTGTGTAAATGTGACATAAATCGGTTAAGCCGTTCAGAAGTTACATGTTCATGAAAAGACACCAACGGTTATACATATACCTAGGTATAAAGATATTATTTGAAAATTAATAAAACAATAACACAATGTATTTTCTGCCGACTTCCAAAAAGGAGACGGTACTCAATTCGACGCGTATGTTTTTTTTATGTGTGTTACCTCATAACTTTTTACTGGGTGGACGAATTTCGATGATTCTTTTTTTATATGAAAGCTGATACTTCTCGTGTGGTCCCATATAAATTTGTTCAAGCTCAGACCAATAGTTTTTGAGTTATTTGAGTTATTTTTAATCACTTATATTGAAGTCGGCTGTACAAAATTTTTATTTTTAAATTATCTAGTAAAGTATTTACTATTCAGCATCCCACATCTTGCATCCGTGTTTGCAACATTCGTGAGTTAAGATGACCATAAACTTACTTATTAGTTAAAAGTTGGAGTATTATAGCGATTTCATTAAAATCAACTAAATAGAATAGGTACATAATAGAGTTACAACTATCTCTATTAATCTAGCAGTATATAAAAGAAAAAATACGCCTTTAATGTGATACCTATCAAACGTGGAATCCGCAAATAGTATACTATTTATGGGCTAATGAAGAGGAAAATCTGAAGGTGGAAGGGTACTTCCCAACATATGGGTCTGTCTGATTTGATTCACCTTACCTGTTTCTGACACCAAATGTTGTTATTTGGTTTAAAGTATAAAAAAGCCCGTGTGATCACACTCTCTGAGGCATGTTATTTTAAAGATAAAAAAAAATATTTTCTGGTTTTCAATGGGCTGTAGGAGCACTTAGCATTTATGATAAAAAGAAATAGTGGATGCTAGGACTTCAATAAAACTTCAAACTCGATGGGACGGTGATCGTTTACAAAATTTTATGTTTAGTGTTAAATTTGTGTTAGTTATTTAAAAACAAAATTAAAATATAAGTAGTATAAGTCCGTCATTCCTTTTTTTCTTTAATGAATTTCTTCTATATCGTGCATTTTCTTCTCGGTCAGAATGTTTAATACAGCAAAAGTTTAATAATGATTTTGGCGGTAACAGTGAGCAAGTGTTTAAATGCAAAACTAACTATCAAGTCTCGCGTTCTGGATTAAAGCTGCGTCAATATTTGCGTAAATATACCTACAATATTTTCCATAATGTATGAATGGTTGCCGCAAAAGAGATTTCAAGCGTGACGTTAGTCCCGTCGTGGGTCTAGAATCTAGATATTTTACAACTGGTGTAAGCGAGATGGTTATAATGCTATGAGATCGGAAGCCATGAGATCTTTCTGTCTTTTCCCACAGCTTCTTACAATCCTCCCGAGTAACAAGTGGTAAAATAAAACATTATGTATAACCGAATTCAATCTAAATAAAATGAGAACATCATCAATGTAGCTAGCCGAAGTCAATTAAATACGGATTATTAAGGATAAATTAAAAACTACTGGTCAGATCTTGATCACTTTTATATGGGACCACATAAGAAGTACCAGCTTTAAAATAAAACTCATCTGCAAGAAAGAATCATCAAAATCGGTTCTCCTAGAAAAAAGTACTGTTATTTTTGGTAAGTACTCCTTTTTCTGAAGTCGGTTAAAAAGTAATCTCTTACAAAGCCATCACTCGACAAACATAGTTAATATTACCATTACGTTATCATTATAGCCTATCCAAAGTTAACTATTAAATACAGGCCTCCCCCATAGATTGCCTCATAGGGAGATTATTTGCCATAGATGATACGCCTGGCAAGTGGATTTGCAACCGCAGTTTTTATTTTTATTCAGCTGTCCTCTCCTGGTTCAGTTTCTCTCTGTCGCTTCTTACGACACCCCCGGGTGATATGGAGTAGTGGATATTCTTACAGCTCCACTTCACGGTTAACATACACGAAATAATATGTTATAGGTACTTGTTGTTATAAATCTTGTATTAAGCAAGTTTAAATTTTTACATATCAATAAAGTATAATCAACAAATAGTCCAGTCAAATAAGGCCTGAAATCAAAATTTTGGCACTCTACCTTCCATTTTTGATATAATGTAGTTTTAATGATACAAAAACAATGTGTAAAGGTGTCTGCAACCCCCTGAGGGTTGAAAAAAATTGTAAAGTGTTTTTTCGCAATTACTCGAAAACAGTAAAATTTGACAAAAAGTTCTAATAATAATGTGTAGCGATTAAAATTTTATATAAAAAAGGTTTTGTGGTTTTTTTTCCTCCGGTCAAAATTAACCGAGTTTCGGAGGTTTTAATAGTCCAGTCAAATAAGGTCTGAAATCAAAATTTGACACTCAACTTTGCATTTTTGATATAATGTAGTATTAATGATACAAAACCAATGTGTAAAGGTTTTCGGGTCCGGAACCTCCCAAGGTTAAAAAAATTTGTCAAAAACGTTTATTCCCAATTACTCGAAAACGGTAAAAATTAGACAAAAAAGTTCTTTCAACAATGTGTAGAGCTTATAATTTTACATAAAAAGGTTAAATGATTTTTTTTCCTCCGGTCAAATTTAAGTGAGTTAGGGTTTTAAGTTTAAGGGATGAAAGTAAATTTAAAGAAATCCTAGGTATAAGCAATTTCTTAATTGAAAAAAAATCCCCAAACTAAACTAACTTAGTTTATCTTAGGTCACAAAGCTGAGTCAGTTTTTTATACATATGCGTTCACCGCAAACTATGCCAGCTAAGCTAGATCATAGAAAACAAGTCAAACTAACTTAGTTGTGTAGGCCGATCTGAAACTACGCGAACCAAGTTAAGCGCCTCTCACCCCCTTACCTTAACCTTCTGGTGCGTTTCGCTTATTGTTGTTTGTTTTAATTTATTTTTCTGTAGACGTGCAACCATTTTCCCGGTTAGCTTAGCTTAGTTCACTGAGCCTAGTATTCACATAGTTTTGATCGCGGTGGGCGTTCGGCTTTAAGCACTTCAGAAAAAGAAAAATACTTAGCGAAATGCGCTAGAGGGGTAAGGTAAGGGGGTGAGAGGAGCGTAGCTTAGTTTGCGTAGTTTTGGATCGGCCTGCAAAACTAAATTAGTTTGAGTTAGTTTTTCTTTTTTACCTAGCTTAGATGGTATAGTTTGCGGTGGACGCACATCTATGAAAAACTGGTTCAGCTATGCGACCAAATATAACCTACGTTCGGATTTGATCTTATCAAATGATTTCTTCACTAGCATCTATGCAAAGTTTCATATGTCTAAACCAATTTTCGAAACACTCTTTCCGGTCCGCCTCAGACACCTCTCCTACGGCCTGCTAGACCGCTACTAACGCATTTCTCGGCGATTAAAACTTTGTCTCTTTCCGTTTCAGCTGCAAAACTTAAATAAAAACATCAATTTTATTCATAAGTGCTTTCTCTTAATATTAATTTTGTGCTTTTCTTCACGTATTAGTTAAAGATGATATACCGAATTTAATGAAAGCGGGTAGCGTCGACAGTCCAACCTTTTTCGCTTTGCGTTCGAATTGTGCAATTTTATGATGGTTTCATAATTTTCGAGTGTACTTAGTACAAGTAGCTTAAAATTTCAAAGTAAATGAACAATCAAAGTCCGCCGCCCCATGCGACGGAATTGAAATTGCGAATTCCAATTTAGGTTGCTGATTCACCTTGTACTTGGAATTAACGAAAAACCATAAAGAATTACTGCAAAAAACTAAGAAAGCAACCTATGTTAGGTTCTAAAATTAACACGGTATGTAACACCGGATCAATGGCGCCGCCGTCATCGCAGCCGAGATAAAACATCACCGGTTCTCCCGTTTTCCTTTTCCTATTTCCATTTATTTTCCAAACCTCATTAGTGATATCGGCCAAATACTTACGAGCTTGATAATGCACATGTTACTTGCTGTATACTATTAATAGGTTAATTTCTTTTCACTTAAAAAAAGATAAAATTAAAAATAGAACTGTTCTACTAACTTTAGAGTTATTGGCCCCTACTATTTCTGAAAAGGTAATGGACAAACCAAAAGTGCGCCGTGTCACTCTAATTTTCTAATGCACGACGGACTTCAGATCATATACCACCAAGCAGTACTAGTAGATTTTGTGGGACCGACACTCAGAATATAATGATAATCAAACACAGAGTTGCCACGGCTTTTTGTTCAATAATTTATTACGACATTTTGTTTTTGGACATCGTAAGAGTCACTGTGGTCACTCATACACATGCCGACAAGCATTACGTCCGCCCATTACCTTAGCGGTAAGGTGTTACAATAAATAATAAAATAAGTAAATAAATAAATATGGCGAGGGTCTAAACGAGGTGGTTTTACTACCATTTATTGTAGACTACGAGATTTTTTTTCATGCATTACCTTAGTCGCCTAGACGAGGTGGTGGACTTTTGTGCGCTGCTACTATCAGGCGATAGCCCGTAAATATTACAGTGCTAAACGTGAGTATATACCATAGTACAAGAGGATTAGTTGCTACCGCCATATTGGTTGGAGGACTGGCAATCGTAGTAGCTAATGTCTTACATAATGATTTCTTATATTTACGCGAACACTACACATTTTTAAATAAAACTAATTTTACGGATTTTATCGCGTATATTAACTTATTTTTATATTCCCGACGTTTCGGGTGCTTTCCAGCACCCGTGGTCCCCCGTCCCACGTGTCCCCCGTGACCACGGGTGCTGGAAAGCACCCGAAACGTCGGGAATATAAAAATAAGTTAATATACGCGATAAAATCCGTAAAATTAGTTTTATTTAAAAAAGCTAATGTCTTTCACCTTCGACGTACCACTGTGTATCGATGGCCCAATCTTGTATCTAATTCCCATTCTCTCATGATGCCCATGGAATAATGCGGGTCTATTTAGCCCCACCATAAGGGAAAGGGAAGCCTGCAATTTTTTTAAATTAATAAATTATACAATACTTTACAAATATTTCCGTGAACAACTGCCAGTAAGCTTAAATATTTGTTAGGAGTACAGACAGTAGACGAATGGCGGATTCGAAACCTCGACTGTTAAAAGTCGAGGTCCGCATCTATAACGTCCCTTCACACTATAACGTTCCATGCCATGACCGGAACCGTTACAGCACATGTGAAAAATTCTTTGTATTAATTAATATGCAACAACACCTACTTGCGCACGTAACCGTGTAGTCGTGGTGTAAGAATATCCACCACCCCATATCGTCCCGTGGGTGTCGTAAGAGGCGACAAAAGAAAACTACGACAGAAGATGGGCAGTAGCATCTTACTGATAACTCCTCAAAATTATAAAACACTGTGCTTGCTAACCCGCTCGCATAACGTGGCAACTATGGCAAATATCCTATAAGGCAATAATTAGGGGAGGCTTATGTACAACAGTGGACTTTTACAGGCTGTAATGGATGGATGGAACGCCCACTTGACCTTTACTTCACAGACCAATCCTGAGCTTGCCATGACCGGAACGGCCGCTAGGTCACGACGAGAATATTTGAGAGGCATTTTGGTGAAGTCGCTTACCATGATACGCGAGAAACACATTGGAATCGCGAATTCTCACCATATTTCGAAATAATAGAGATTGAATAAGCTCCTATCTTACAAGTAATTTTATATTAGCCACCGTTAAGGTGTACTTTAAATCGTGTCGTTCCATCTCGATAAGGTGTGTGCCTCGTTTCGAGTAAAAGGGTTCTACGGTTCTCTACACCTACCATACCAAAAACATGCAACATTAAGCTACTATTTTACGCTGGTAGTCTGTTAGAGCGTGGTCCTACCCCAGTAGAGCCGACCCATTCGTGCTAGAACTAATATATGGCTGTGACGTAGCTCTACCACTTTACCACGTAGTTATTACCCAAATGATTAAGACGTATACATGTTAAAGGTAAATACTTTGAAAAGATCGATACTGGCTAGTAAAATAAATAATTTTTGAGTATCTAGTTGGTTTTGGCATAATCCTCGTGTATACACACATAATTTAAACTTTTTACTATTTAGAAATAATTTTTAACGTGCACGTATGTGCACCTTTTTACCTTTAATTATATACAGATTTATCTCCTAGGAATTTTGCAAGTTAATTTTATCCGAACAGACTGAAAGACCGTGATTTTTTTACCCAACTTCTCTAAAAAAAGGGTAAAGTTTTTCGAATGTATGTATGTTTGTCCATTACTTTGGCATGCTCTGCAGTCTAAATGTCTTGATGGATTTCAAGATATGTGGTATCGTTAGATTCGTCTTAGTAGTGGAAGTGACATAGTTAGGGTATCATATTCTTTTCGGTAACGCAGTCGTGTTTTAGAGATGTAAAAGCTTTCTTAAATAAATATCCATTTCTGCACGTGCAGGCAGCTTCTACCCAGTAGCTCCAGCGATAAACGAGTCGACTAACTTGTCGTAAGCCAGTTGATCGTCTCATATGTGTATTGTGTATGCTCTCCTTAAGCTTTGAACCACACCTATCAATTCTCCAAAACCGGGACTCAAGAGTGCTGACCGATAATTGTTTTCATTTATTTTCTTTATGACTTACCAAAGTTGAATTGTTTTTACCTTTAAGGGGAATGTACTAAGAAGGATAAAAATCAGCATTTAATTTTGTGTTTTCACATTTCCTCGTGAGTCAAGGTAATCCCCCCTAGCACATTTACGGAGTGAAAAATAAATTTGACGCAGTCGCGATGATAATCGGGTTTTCATTGGCCCTAATATAGGGGTTGTGATAATACGTTGCAAGATGTGATTTAATAAATATATATTATTAAAAATAAATAGCTCCTATGTATACTGTGTGGGTTTAATGGCACAAACTTGATCCCTGATGACTCTGAAGATTCTTTCATTGTATGCGAATAAACCTAACCTCAAACCCTGCCTTGGATTTTAATTTTAACGGCGCGTGAAACCCGGGTTCGGAGTGGCACCAATGAAACTGTTAATTGCAATTTTAAGTGCTATTTTATCACATTCTCGGCGAAGAAGGAGTTTTCCTTCGTCGTTGTTCATCGTGAGCAAATCTGCATGTCTGAGAAATTAAAAAAAATATTTCGAAGACTTTTGAAATCCGCCAACATATATTGTCACGGCGAACATTTCCTCGCCCTAAAACCCGCTCAGAGCTTGGCTTGTGCTTAGGAGGGGAGCGTGTATAGGCTGTAACTTTACTTTACTTTACTGTACTACCTATTCGGCAGTGAAGGAAAACATTATGAGTAAACTTCAGTGTCAGTGAAATGCCAAATTCTTTAAAAATTAAAGATCGTCAATCCTTTCATGTTCTATTATCGTCCTTAAACTGGGATGCGTGGGTCGTATGTAGGCTGCTCAGGGCTGCTCCTTTATTTAGTAAAACCTCAATATTTATATCGTAAAGTTATGACATCCTTAATAACAGAGAATACAAAATAATAATAGAAATAATATCATTGTAAGAAATAAAAATATAAAATTATATTATACGAAACGACAGAAGCCTTAGTCCACTTAGAGTTCTCAAATCTCGGTCCACTACAACAGTTCGTGTTTTAAACGTATCTAACTCATATATTCAGATTTATTGATTTGTCATAAGACTCAAATTATATGCAACAAGTTTCAAAGCGAGTTAGACGTGGGTACGCGCCCTTGGTCGGGTCATAAGTACTACAAAAGATTATTTAAAAAAAATAATACTGGCTAGATGAACTTTACCAATTTTAAAAATATTACGTTTACGCTTGCCGAAAATAAAAAAGACATTAATTTTCATTCATTTTCAAATATGGAGTAGTCGAAGTAAGAAGAGTAGCGGTTATCGCGTTGCACCGCTGTGGTTACGCGCCATACGAGATTTTCAGTATTCTACAAAAATTGAAAATAACCCTACGATTTGTTTATCGCACTATCAAACGATTCACTGACGATTCAAGCTTTGAAGATCGTAAGAGGACCGGCCGACCTCGTACACCCGCGATCAAAGCAGTGAAGGCACGAATCCAACGAAATCCTGTTCGTAAACAAAAACTCTTAGCTCTTCAGATGGGCCTAAGCACAACCACGGTCAAAAGAGTGATCAATGCTGACATAGAACTACGAGCTTATCGTAAGAAGACCAGACATGTTTTAAACGTGCGTTTGAAAAAAATTAGGCTGGATAGATCCCGCGCTTTGTTACGGCGGTACGCGGGAAAAAATACCGCGAAATTTTGTTTTCGGATGAAAAAATTTTTAGCATCAAAGAAAGTTATAATAAACAAAATGATAAGGTGTATGCTCACAGCAGTGAAGAAGCTAGTACGCGTATTCCGAGGGTTCAACGAGGACATAATCCTTTGTCACTCATGGTTTGGCTTGGAGTCTCATATTCAAGCTTCTGTGAAAAAGGTGTAAAAACCAGTGCCGAGTTGTACCGAAATACCATCCTAACAAACATAGTGGAACCTCTTTCACAAACAATGTTCAAAAACAGACATTGGATATTCCAACAGGACTCTGCACCAGCTCATAGGGCACGAAGCACGCAAAACTGGTTTACCGCCCGTGGAATTGACTTTATCGGACATGAAGACTGGCTCTCTTCTAGTCCATATTTAAACCCACTGGATTACAAGATATAGCAACATTTGGAGGAGAAAATCTGCGCCAAACCTCATCAGAATTTGGAATCTCTCCGAGCATCTTTGGCTAAAGCAGCGGCAGAAATAGATATGAGTGTGGTGCGTGCTGCGAATGATGATTTTCCGTGTCGATTAAGAGCATGTATTCAAAATAGGGAAAGGCAGTTTGATTAATGTAAATAAAATTGTATTCTTAATTAAATTAACTTTAATTTCATATATAATTTCTATATAATTATCAATGCGTATTATTAATTTTATAAAAACTTATTTTTGACAGACCTAAGTATATATATATAAGGGTTACAAAGAGCATACAGTTCACCTGTTGGTAAGTGGATGCTGTGTTCCATAGACGTCTAAAGAATCTTAAGAATTAAAATGCAGATGCATTTTCACCCCCCAGGACTTAGATGTAATGCCTCGTTTCCTACACTCATCATACGAAATACAGCAGCGATTAGTTGCTATTTTACGCTGATATTTGCGAGATAGAGCATGGTCCTTCCCCGGTCGTGCCAACCAATTCCGGCTACAACTGTAATATAGCTGCAGCATGGCTTTACCACGTAGTAAATACTATATGGCACTTAGTACTACTTACGCTTAGCATGGCGTTCTTTTTTTCTATTAAACTTAGAAAAATTGATAAAATTCTTTGTGATAAAACAATTTAGGGGATGTGGTTCATACACAGTAGAGCTACGCTGCAGCTTGTTATGGTTGCTGAATGATGGGGTCGGCTCGATGAAAGGAAGGTTCAAGCCGAATGCCCTATAATGCATGTGTCAACCTACCTATGATGCATGTGTCAACTCTGTTTCTCAGGACTATTTTAAACACAGCGACATTTTTCCTCCATCCGATAGAAATTACGTAGTTAGGTTTTATGGTAGGGCGTTTAATTGGAGAACACAATATATTACATTTATAATCTTGTCTGGAATAGTTTTCATATAAAGTTTAAAGATGTGATATTTTCTTTCGTTATATTTAAAATCGTTGTGAATAAAACACAAACATCATATATTTTCCAATAAAGTTGACCTTTGACATCTCGGGCGCCCGACCTTCGCTCCAGCAGTCAGGTACATCCGGAGCCGGCTCGGTCCTTGCTACTTCCGGAAAACTCCGTTCAAAATTCCAATAATTACTTACACAATATAAACCATAGCTGTAGATTCTTAGACCTTTAAGAACAGCTTTTACCAGCCCTTACCTTATTTTTTTATATATTTAAAGTATGAGCATACACAATAGCGTATTACATGATCCTTAAAGCAGAAAAAGTAAGAATTTGGTGCTTTTTTTTATAGGATAAGGGTGACAAACGAGCACAAAGTCCACCTTATGTTAAGTGGTTGCTGCGGCCCATGGATATCTACATCTATCCTCGTTTGCGAATCAAAATGCAGATGCGTTGCCACCCGTGAGGACTAAGATGGAATGCCTCATTTCCAGTAAAAAGTGCCTCCGGCCACCTGCACTCACCAAGCGAAACGCAGAGGTAAACCTCTACTTCAAGTTGGTGATGCTGTTTCTACAAATTATAGGCATGCGAAGTGTAGAGCGTCCTCCGCAAAATGGAGTGACGACCTGGTAACACATGCATTAAGTCGATGGATGCAGGTGGCTCAGGACCGTGCTATGTGGCATTCCTTGGGGGAGGCCTATGTTCAGCAGTGGACTTGTGACGGGCTGTAATGATGATAATTATGTGTTTTTGTGTTTTTAAAAATGATTAATAATAATAATTAATGTCCTCCAGACCGAAGTCTCAACGGAGACAGAATTATAGTGCTGAAGTGTATGCGCAGGCACAGGTGCACTCTCTATTCCCTCATTGTCGAAGTCCGATAAGACAGTAATCCGACACGACCGGAGAGACGTTAGGCGCAGAACCGAGCTAAATGTGCTTTACTTTAACTGTACGTGCTTTCTGAGGCACGGAGGTGAAACACCCCCAACTTCTTTACTCCGGGTTGCTACTGAGAATTTCTTGAGAGAAAAACCTAAAAAACAGATTTTTGGCCCAACCCGAAATTTGAACCCAGGAGCTCATAATCACCAATCGCATTTACTGCCTCTAGACCAACGAGGTTTTTGAAAAATTATTTACTCAGCAAAATCCTAAATTACATAACATTAAATTACTTTAAGAATGGTTCTATTGAAATCCCACATTTCTTTTCATGGCATTACGTAGCTTACATTACTTTGACATTTTAAGTCCACTCTGTACGTAAGTACAGCTGTGCGCAGGCTGTAATTGGGGGTCGGGTCGCTCGCGTCCGTGATTTTTGACTTCGTAATTCCTAGGCCCACCCTACACGTGCCCTTTGACCTCTGGGTGCTGCTAAGTGACAATCGCCAAATCGTGAAATCATCAAGTACGAGTGGCTTTAGCCGTGTGGTAGCAGCGTAAGAATCACAACGGTCATGAAAAGAAAAGACTCGCAAGTTCTGGTCGCCTGTTTAATGGGGCAGGGGTTCAAAGAATCTTCGGCTGCAAAACCAATGACGAGACCCGCTTTTTTTCAAATTCAATTGATTTTCCATTTTATATTTTTTGACCAATTGAAAGGAGTATCGCAGCGCGCTCTCTATGTCAATCCCTCAACTGAAAGAGTCCAATCAGACAGGGATTAGTCTTTCATAGACGTCCTATCCCGAAACTCTTATCACACCACGTTGGGTCCGTGAACAACGAGGTGAAGGAGTGTAACAAGAGAGCGTCCGTTACCCTTTCTGAAAAGAAAGGTTAGACGACTAAGATCGCGGGTCCCTCTTGAAGTGGTCTTGGTCTCGCCGTCCGTTGAAGCGATGAAGCAGTGGACTGTATTCGATAGGCGGTGGAAAATACTTTAGGAAATAAAACAGCGATTATCTTCAAAATTTCCCCATAAGAGTGCAATGTTGACTTTCACTATTTCCTATCACTTCCCTGTGCGCTTTTCTTTCTTGCTTTAAATATAAACTGGTAGCTGGTCCCGAAAGAATTGCCAGTAACCAGTTTACTGAGCTACGTCAAAGCTATACTCGAAAAAGGACCGCGCACCGTCGTTAACGTCGACTTTTACTATTGCACTCTTATATTTTCCCAATATCTTTATTTGTACAAAACATCTGGTCATACAATTTATACATAATGACAGCACAAAAAGGTCTTAATATTACAACATACATCACATTATAATCACATGAAAACTTTTTGATTTATTTAACAAAACATGCAACAACACCTTTTCAAAGTTAAAAATCTTAAATATCTAACACACAAGTTTGAAATAACAATCTTAAATAGTAAACATAAACAACTTAACTAATACAATAGTTAAATTCACAATTTTATACATATTTTTATCTTTAGAACGACTTTAATTTTCTTATATAAAACTATCATTATTTCACTATATTTAGCACAAATTCAAACACTTTTAACATAAAACTATGTTATTTTGTACACACAACGATCTTGAAATATTTATGACTTATTTTTACATACATTGCTGAAAGCTTTCACTGCTGTTCTGTGCTAACGAAGTCCTTTCTCAGTCGAGGCGATCCATTCGTACTCCAAGACTGCAGCCATATCATGCTGCGGCGTAGCTCTACCACGATACACTCTATTCATAAATAATATATACTTCTGTGTCTTGTAGTGTACACGTGCAAATGACAACATATTTTGTGATTTTTTATAGGTCTATCTTCTGCGTCATTTGATAAGGAAAACATCGTCTGCGCTTTGCCATAAACAGAAATATAATTAACAGGGACCATATAATAGGGGACATCTATACTATACGGATTAGTAAGCTGAAGTGGCAGTGGGACGGCCATGTAGCTCGAAGAACCGACAACCGATGGGGAAGAAAGGTTCTCGAGTGGCAGCCTCGTACTGGTAGGCGAAGTGTAGGGCGTCCCCCCACGAGATGGAGTGACGACCTGGTAAGACATGCAGGAAGTCGATGGATGCAGGTGGCTCAGGACCGTGCTTTGTGGCATTCCTTGGGGGAGGCGTATGTTCAGCAGTGGACTTATGGAAGGCTGTAATGATGATGATGATGATCTGACTACTAAAACATGGAAACATTTTGTGCAAAAAATCTCGCAACACCATGATTATGTACGTTATCTGTTTAATATAGCGCCATAGCGATAAGAATGACGTAAGTGCTGCGACGTGGTAAATACTTTATCCCATTAGATCTATACGTTCGCCTTAAATTTTAAAGTACGCGGGTAGCCATAATAACCATAATGGGTATTTGGTCCTTTAGTCAATTGATTTCTAAGAGTTGTCAAAACCAGCTTCTCTATAGAAGTATAAAAGCATATAGTGTAATGAGTAACATTTAATTCACCATAAAATAGGAAATTGGCTAAATTTAATTAGACTCACAGAATACCAGCGTAAAATAGCAGCTTAACGCTGCAGTGTTTCGTATGGTGCGTGTACGTGTAGAGAACCGGACACCGTTTTTACTGGAAACGAGGTATTCCATCTTAGTCCTCACGGGCGATCTACATTTTGATTCGTAATCGAGGATAGATGTTGATGTCTATGGGTCACAGCAACCACTTACCATCAGGTGGACTGTATGCTCGTTTGTCAACCTATCCTATAAAAAAAAGATTCCCTGAGCTGGGCAACATGGGCGTAACTAGGCAGAGGCATATGGGTAGGTATACTCTCTTTTTTCCCCACTAATAACTTAGTGTCTGCAACTCCATAAAAGTACACTTTTATCGTTACCAGTAGAGTCAAACTGCAATGTATCACAGGCGCAGCTAGAATGGGTTGACTCAACAAGGGAATAAGGGAAGGACCACACTCGCAGAGTATCAGCGTAAAATGGCAGTAACCGCTGTCTCGTATGTTAATAAATAAGAACCGGTACACCCCTTTTTACCTGTAAAAAACATTCCAATCTAGTCCCCAGGCGCAACATCTGGTATAAAATGGATACCGCCATATCGGAGAGCATGGAATCTTTCTGAAAATGGAATGGAAAAATGGAATACCTCGTTTTTAATCAAAATTATCTCCGGTTCTTTACACTCATTATACAAAACACAGCAGTATTAAGTTGGTATTCTGTGAGAGCGTAGTCCTTCTTTGTTCAAGCCAACTCATTCTTGCTATAACCATATAAATCTGCACCACGATTGCTTGCACACTGTGATGTTAGAGCAAACGCTTAACCTATAAGTAGGCCTAATCCTGACCCTTGATGTGTAACCCGCAATCAACAATTATGGTGATGATGATGAATATATAGAAAAAAAATTGAAGTTCAAATAAAATCCAGCACCTGTAATATTTTTATATTTTTACTAGCTGGCCAGGTAGACGTTGTTCTGCCCTCTCCGGCGACCCTTTGTTCTATAAAAAATCATTAAATTCGTAATAAAAAATATTAAGGGTCACTTATGGGGATAAGAACTATCTCTCAAGTTGGACCAAACTGCACACAGTGTGCAAAATTTTATTGAAATCAGTTCAGTAGTAGGAGTTCATCTCGGACAATAAACAATGTGTCAAGCGTTTTTAAATATAATAATTAATAAGTGTTGTGGATCACAGATTGTATTATTATCAAGGAATGCAAAATATATAGGCTTCTTTTTATAAGGCTGAAAAATTCCACAGCTTGCATTAACCTCGTTCGTTGTAAAGAAGATTTGGTATAAAAGATACGCTTGTCAGACCAATTAGCAATCGGAGTACTATACGGTTCGAGCCTTTGACACTTCTCCACGTAGCCAGTACGAGTGTTCTATGCCTGCGTGAGGGGAATGGTTGCTACCATCTATGTGAATCTGTGAGTTTTTTCTGACATTTGTCGTAGTTGCCTATTATGACACCCAGAAGACGATAGATTCTCTTTGCGCAGCCATCATTTAAAAATAGATTTAATGATCTTCTCTTGTTATTATATCAACAGTATATGCAAATATTAACACAACTACAAAATTCAAATTTACATGATATATTTAAAAATAATACGCATTTACGTCTTATTTACGAACGCATAATTTCAAATTATATTCGATCTGAAAATGTTCAGAATCCAATAACTTTGTCTATGACAATATTCAGCGGTGAGACCAAAATAGATAGGCCGGAGTTGTTCTTTGAAACAGCCCCTAAATAGAGTGCGTAATAGGAAGGGGAGGATGGAGGGCAACCCTCACCCCGCGCATGCGCTCCGTGCGCCGCATTAAATATTGGTTTTATTAAACGCTTTTGTTGCGTTCTCAAATTAAAATTTTTGTTCTTATTTTCAATACACAATAATTATATTGTTGCACATTTTCAGGTCTACAATGTACAGTATCTACCGATTATAAATTGTAATATTCTTAGATAATTTGAAGTTTCTCAATAGCTGTAATAGTATATAGTGTGTATTCATTCTGAGGCTTTTGTGTTGCTGTTCGAAGGTGTATTCACAAGATAGTAAACAATTTATGTGTCTCATATAAACGCAAATACGATACGATACGATTTATATTATATTATTAAATGATTTTGATAGAGTACTAAACCATTAAATTATTAAAGTCTAAATAAAGTGAATAAAAAAATACGTCTCATTTTTACATTCATTACAACTTACTAACTGCAACTGCCTCTCCCATAGATTGTCTAGTAGGCGAGACATTTGCCACAGTTGCCACGCTTAACATGCTAGTTGGCAACCGCAGTTTATAAATATTTTGAGTTGGTATTAGGAATATGCTACTACCCACCTATCTCCTGTTTCAATTTCCTCTATCGCTTCTTACGGCACACACGGTATGCAATGGGGTAGTTAATTCACTCACGCCGCTACCGCACGGCTAAAAATTACGTCGAAAATTACATCTACGAGTTTCGAAATACTTTTTTATGGAGTTTTACACGTGGTAGATTTATGATACAGCTATATTATGGTTGTAGCACGAAAGGGTCGGCTAGACCGGGGAAAGACCACGCTCTCACAGAATACCAGCGTAAATTGCAGCTACATTGCTGTGTTTCGTATGATGAGTGTAGGGAACCGGAGACTCTCTTTACTGGAAACGTGGCTTTCCATCTTAGTCCTCATGGGTGGCAACGCATCTGCAATCAATCAATCAATATATTCTTTATTGTATACCAATACACATTTGAACGAGATAAAATAAAATAAATATATACAAAGTACAAACATTTTGCAATGAAATTAAAAAATTATAAGTATATAAATACACACAAGATGATGACGGTTGAGGATAGGTAGGATAGATACAATTAAGGACGGGAATTATGATGGGAAATATTGGAGTTCCAAGTAATAAGTTATGAGTAAATTTTTAAAGGAAAAAAGGGACTGAGCACGTTGAATATATGCAGGTAAGGAGTTCCAAAAGCGTACAGCTGTAACCGAAAAAGATTTATTGAAGAAGGAGGATTCATCCTCCTGCTGGAATACGAAGCGAAAAATTGTTAGTGGAACGTAGATGACTGCATTCAGATTCTTAATTGAGGATAGACGTAGATGTCTATGGAACTACCATAATACATGCATACTGTCTCGTTGGTCGAGTGGTTGTAGCAGTGCGACTGCTGATCATGAGGTCCCGGGTTCGAATCCCGGGTCGGACCAAAAAAATCAGTTATTGAGTTTTTCTATAAAGAAATTCTCAGTGCCCAAAATCAGGAAGTTGGCGGAGTCTCACCCCCGTGCCTCGGAAAGCACGTAAAGCCGTTGGCCCTGCTCCAGATTTCTCTCCGGTCGTGTCGGTTTACCGTCACATCGGACTACGAGAGTGAGATAAAAGAAAATCTGTGCTTGCGCATACACTCGGGCGCTGGCCGCTGCGACTGAAATTCGCTCTGGAAGACATCACCATAATATAACAACATAAAATAATAGCTTCATTTGGTACTATTATTACTAGGTCGTAGAACTCTTTACTACTAACTTCAAAAAGGAGACAGTACTCAATTCGACTGTATGTTTTTTTATGTGTGTTGTCCTCATAACTTTTTTCTGGGTGAAACGATTTCGGTGATCCTTTTTTTTTATTTCAAAGCTGGTGCTTCTCATGTGGTCCCATATAAATATTATCAAGTTCTGACCAATAATTTTCGAGTTATTCTTAATAATTTATATTAAAGTCGGTTGTACAAATTTTTTAATTTTAAATTATGAAAGAAAAGAAAGAAATATGGAAATAATTTTATCCGTCAGTACGCCACTGTGTACACAAATTCATGATATAAATATTTAGCAGTGGTAGAGCCACGCGGCAGCTTTTGCAGTCGCACGGATGGGCCGGCTCGAACCGGGGTAGTACCACGACCTCACAGAAAACCAGCGTGAAGTAGAGGTTTACCTCTGCGTTTCGATTGGTGAGTGCAGGTGGCCAGAGGCCCTTTTTACTGGAAATGAGGCATTCCATCTTAGTCCTCACGGGTGGCAACGCATCTGCATTATGATTCGCTAACGAGGATAGATGTAGATGTCTATGGGCCGCAGCAACTACTTACCATCAGATGGACTGTGTGCTCGTTTGTCACCCTTATCCTATTAAAAAAAAATTTGCATTACGATTCATGTTGTTTGTAGTTGGCTGCAGGCGTCAATTGACTGCAATAACCACTCACCATCAGGTGGCCTGCAAGTTCATTTGTCACTTCATGTTTATAAAAAAAAAAGTATTATATACTTACATGGTTTTGTATCCCCGAGAAAAGTTCACGTACTTAATATTCTTCTCTTATACCACAGGGTATATTATGTAAACTTTTCTCGGAATTTATAATGACTTTACCTCCATACGGTACATATTAGTGTTATTACAATCACCAATGTACTTCATAACCAGTGAAGACAGTATAGGCAACTCTTATAAATTTTAAACATGGTAAAATCACGCTGTAGTGTATTATGTCAGCTCTTTCACAGAAAGCAACGTACTCGTAATACTGCTGAACGTATGGTGAATGAATGATAACCGGAGAGCCTTTGTTAATGGAGAAGAGTTATACCGTATTTACCTCTCAGGAGAGAAAACACATCTGCATTTCAATTGCAGGAAAACGATGGATGCAGGTGGCTCAGTACCGTGCTTTGTGGCATTCATTGGGGGAGGTATATGTTCAGCAGTGGACTTGTGAAAGACTGTAATAATATTCATGTTGCTGATGATGATGATGATGATAACGGTGTAGTTGTCTGTGGAACACAGCACCCACTTACCAACATGTAAACTGTGTGCTTGTTTGTCACCCTTATTTGTATCAAAATGCATATGGGGTTATGAAAATGTAGTCTAATTGTGTATGAGTTTTATTTAAAAAGATTGAGGAGTATTGTACATGTTTATTAACCTGCAAGTCTTTAAATTAGAAAATATTTCGAGATGTGTTAAGATGTGTTAAAATGTATTATGGTAGCGCGACGGAAACTTCTTTCACAAAAACCTTCTCAGAAATGAAAAGAGGCCTGTTGCTAAATGTTATTTTATTTTAATTAAGATTTAGAATTCTACAGTAACTGTAATATATATATACATATATATATATATATATATATATATATATATATATATATATATATATATATATATATATATATATATTGATGTATAAGATCGTTAAAATTTTAACGTAACAAATTCGCAGCATTCGTTAGTCTCGAAATCGAATAAAATAAAGTTGAGTTGTATGAACGGGCGCGGGCGCTTGCTTTGGGATGTGAAATGTGCTACAGAGGGTGCGTCTCTCAGCCGTCCGACAGATGTGCGCTGCACGTGGCGAGTTTGTCGAACGCGCACTGCGCACAATAGAACGCAATGTCCTGATACAAGATGGCGCGGGATAGGGAGCTTTCACACTCTTTTTGTACTATTTCTTGCGCCATTATTTTTTTAAGTAAAAAAAGCGTTTTATATACTTTTTTTAAAACTTAATACTTTAAAAAAATAATAACAATAATTAAAGATTGTAGGAGCTTAATGTTTTACGACAGACACGCAGAAAGTTTTGCCGAAAATAGTACTTTTGTAATGTCAATTCATTTGAATCGCATTTTAAAATGCAAATAAAATGTGAATAAATTACTTCATTTATTTACGTAAATAATAAATTATTACAATTATTACAATAAATTACTAATACTCTGTAAGTATTAGTAATTTATTGTAAGTAGTGTAATTTCAAATTTCCTTCCACATTTTTTGCGAGTTAACTTGAAATATCTTGTAAAATCGTTTTCATTGAAATATAGATCTAAGTCAAGAACATTTTCGCTCTATGACTTTTTGAGATCTAAGGCAACTGTGTACCGCTTGTATAACAAAGAGAGAATATTTTTTTTTTTAATTTGTAAGGTTAGTATTAAGTTAGGTAAGCAGGCCCACCTAGAATGGTGCCCTGACATGATTATTAAATTTAATCCAGGCTAGTCTCGACGTTTATGAGATCTTGTTAAAAACTAGGATAGGCTCTACTAATGTGACGCCGTTTACATTTATCAAATAAATTATCATGACCATTTTTTTTTTGGTATTTTACCAACTATATTACTCTAATTATATATGTGAGGCGTAGATGTGTACTAAGATCGCTCCTTAAAATTATATCAATGTTGTGAAAACAACATTAAAACAATCAGTTATATTAACGTGACTTTCATTGAAAATAGCCGTACTCTGGGTTCTCCAACAAATAATAAACACCATTTATTTTATGAGAGACCTAATCATGAAAACTATTTATTTTTATAATCTTTTTGATTTCACAACAAATCTCCATTTTTTACTTCAAATATAGCGGAGAGACAGACAGACAGAGACCCAGTTATTTCAATATTACAGATAGACACTTCACAACACAAAAACGTAGTTTGGCTGTTTTAAAACGAACCAACGTCTACCAAAGTGGAGCGATCGAGAAACGTGGGGAAGATTTTGTTTGTTAGTTTATCTTCACTTTGTCGGGTATCTGGTTTTTTTTTTATAGAATTAGGGTGACAAACGAGCACACAGTCCACCTGATGGTAAGTGGTTGCTGTGGCCCATAGACATCTGCATCTATCCTCGTTTGTGAATTAAAATGCAGATGCGTTGTCAGCCTTGAGGACTAAGATAGAATGCCTCTTTTCCAGTAAAATGGGTCTCCGGTTCTCTACACTCACCATACGAAACACAGCAGCATTAAGCTGCTATTTTACGCTGGTATTCTGTGAGAGCGTGGTCCTTCCCCGGTCGAGCCGACCCATTCGTGCTACAACTATACTATTAATATAGCTGCAGCATAGCTCTACCACGTATAAAAACTCAACTCCTTTACGAAATCGCAGTAGCATCAATGCATAATGGTATACTTAAAATGTTTGCCAGAAGTGTTCAGTGCTGTGAGCAATAAGCGACCGAACACGAGGCTCTATGACGATGCGTCCGCGCACTCAGCTCAGTTTAAAACGAGGATTTCTTGACTTTGGGTCACCCTAATTACAACCCTGATTTGGCAGTGTGTGATTTACTTTTATTCCCTAAAATAAAAAATTGGGATACAGTATTCATCTGCAATATACATTGGTAAAGTTCGAGCAGGCCGTAGAAGAGTTGTCTCTTGCGGACTGGGAAAAGTGTTTCAAAAATTAGCACGAACGCATGAAACTTTATATAGATGCTATCAGAGAGATCTTTGAAAAGATTTAATAATAAAAACTTCAACCATAAACTTTTTTTTTGGTTTCAATAAACTTTTTGAGTGGCCCTCGTACCCACCACCACATACAAACGGCTCCAACGAGGAAAGAGCAGAACAGCAGCGTAAATAAACAATATTATTACTATTTTTAATAAGTTAAAACAAACTTAATTTTTTTTTTAAGGTGGTGCTTGGAAATAGTGTGGCGAAGAATTATTGCCCCAACTTCAGAAGCGCAAATTATTTTATTCTTTTTAGTTTTTGTCTTCGCTTATATATATTTTTTAAAAATTTGATAGTGATTTATGGAATAACATAAATATATGAGATATGTGTCTTCATAATTATAGAGTTATACTCCTAGATCAAATATCTTTCATTGTCACCCACTGTCGCATTGCGCTTTGAAAGGTAATAGCGCCAGTATAGGTAGTGTGACATTTCATCTAAGCCTTAAGTGGTGACAGTGTACATATTTGTAGCGTTCTTTTTTGAACTTTGTTGCTGATGTTCATGGGCAATTGTAGGGGATTTAGATCTAAGTCCGTTGAATTACCAAAGGACCATTACCACATCTCGTCGCTTTGGATCAACGCGGTGTAGCGTGGGTGTTTATAGATTGTAGGGTGGGGTGACCGTAACGAAGATGAAAGTCCATTAATAGAAAAACTCATGTAGAAGAACTGGAGTAAGTTTAGGTTCGGTTCGGAAGCCATTAGATTTTTCTGGTAAGTCCCATCGTCGCCTCTTCGACACCCATGGAATGAAATGGGGTGATCGATTATATTACGTCACCTGTATTATAATATTCTATGTCGCCACCAGGCGGAAATCTTTATTGATATAATAATTATTATAGAAAAATGAATGAGAAATAAATAATGCTTAAAATAACACAATATTTTCAATTCGATTCGATTTTCACAAAAAATATACGTACTTACGTAAAAATAACACAGTGATGTGATGTGAAAAAAGGGAGAGAGGTGCATCAGCATCGTAACAATGAAACATGGAAGTCTGCAGTCTCTGCCGAACGGGAGGTAAGGCATGAGAGTTTGTGATATGTTATAATTTTAAACTTTTTAGTTATTAATTTAATGTACTATAATGTAAAAAAATCTACTAAATAGAAAATCCAAAATCAGCCCAAGAAGAAAACTGCCACAAATTACAACACTGACGCGATAACACGAACACGCCGATGCTGGTGATGCCTAGAACTTCATACAAATAATTCAAATGTATCGATTGTGGCGCTTGCGGTGCGGCCCAAAGTACGTTTACGATTAATATCAACCAACTAACTTTAATTAAAGAAGGCGTCGTCACCTCTAAAGGTTAAGAAGGAATGCCATGAGTTCCAGTTTAAAAAGGGTCTCCAGTTTTCTACACTCACGAACACTCACAACTACGAAACACAGCAGCTTTTACGCTGGTATTCTGTGAGAGCGTTGTCTTACCCAAGTCGATCCGGCCCAATTGTGCTAAAATAGCTGTAGTGTGACTCTACGAAAATTCGTGCGCCATTCGACTTCTTTAGTAAACTACTCCTAACACAAGCATTTTGAGCTTACTTGGAACGATTAAGTGGATTTTAATGATGTTAATAGCGTTACTAGTATTTAAAAAAAAAGCTGAGCTCCGTGAATAGAACAGCTTTTTTATCCAATTCATACATTTTATTATTGATCACCTTCTTGACTTCACTAATGGTACGATGAATTTCTCAGTTTGAAAAGAATTTACATGAAACCAAGTAGCGTTTTTTATTTTATTTTGAAAATAATATCACTGTGATTTAAAACATAAAGCCCAGTATATTACATCGCGCATTATTATAATTTTATAAACTGGTGTAGTTTACTGTGCTGTTATATCTTAAATACTAAAAATATTAAATAATAATTAAAATTTTATACATTACCACGGTACTGGTAGCTTAGAGACAAAGCACTCGCTTTTAATATCACAGTACGCGTGCAATCCTGGTTCAATCTTCGCCGGCACCAATGAAATTGGTAAAAGCAATTTTAAGCGTTGTTTTGGTACATGCACGACTTAAGAATTTTTTTTATAGAATAACGGTGACAATCGCGCACATTGTCTACCTGATGATAAGTGAGTGCTATGGCCCATAGTAATATAAATCTATCATCGATTAAGAATCAAAATGCAGATGCATTCTCACCCTAGTGATTGAAATAGAATGCCATGTTACCAGTAAAAAAGGGTCTCCAGTTCTCTACTCTCACAATACAATACACAGCAGCATCATTCTGGTGTTTCACGCTGGTATTGGGCCGTTCGGGCCGATCCATTCGTGCTGTAATTATTTAGCTATATATAGGTAGCATATCTGCACTCTCTACTACGTAAACCCATGACCAAGAACGAAATACAACATTGACTCTAATATTGAATCCGGCTGAGTTTTAACTCAGGCCTTAGGGACTCTGTAAGCGAGAATCCTAACCTTTAACCCCTCAATGAGAGGAGCAAGAGAAGCCCAAGTCCAACAGTGAACTGTTAAAAGTTGACTGCGTTAAGAAAATGGCGTAATTTTTGCGACTTATTATTTCCATATTGTGTGTCTATACTATAAAAAACCATAATACTCGTAATATAATTCTTGAGCGCCCTATAATAAACAACGTTCCATTATGGAAAATTATGAATTAAACGCGGAAAAGCCAATATTACATTAGTAGCCGGGCAAATGAGGACGAACATCTAGGGAAGATAAAAATAAAACTCGCTTTTAGTTCCAGCCGTCACTAATGGCGGCGCTGAAAACATTCTTATAAACCAGATTAATTAATCGAACGTGTGATGATACTTCAAATTTATAACTCCAATGCTGTTTAACCTAATGTATTATTTTAATCTTATAATTTACAACCATTAAAAAATATTTTGTAATTTTAACAATTCACTAGCTGGCTTTGTGGACTATGTTCTGCCCGGTAGGTAACGCTGTGAGTTTCACTTCGAACTTTTTACAGTGTAAATATACATTATTCCTTAATAACTCGACCGCAGTGTCACCTATTGGATCCTAGCATAGCTATGAACCATCGTCTCGAAAAAACAAGCATATTGTGTCATAAGGCTTTAATCTCACAAACACAATCGGACTAGTCGTTTAGAAGTTACACACTCACTAACAGACGAATAACGATTATGTGTACGCATATACTGTAATAAAACTATGAATACGTTTTGTAATTTGAATATTTTTTTGAAATTTCAATAGGATGCCAAAACAATATTATTGGAAACGTTATCTGTCTGTCTGAAGATAGTCAGTCTGTAGAAAATTTTACTTGTATTTTTAAAACTGGTGATAATAGTGCCATCTTTTTTTTACTTTCTTTTATAGAATAAGGGTAACAAGCGAGCACACAGTCCATCACACAGGTGGTAAGTGGATACTGTGGCCCATGGATATATACATCTATCCTCGATTAAGAATTAAAATGCAGAAACTTTGTCACCCCTGGGGATTAAAATGGGATGCACGTGGCATTCCAGTAAAAAGCGTTTTCGGTTCCTTACACTCACCATATGAAATACAGCAGCATTAAGCGGCTATTTCATGCTGGTGTTCTGTGAGAGCATGGTGCTTCCACAGCTGAACATACTGTTCCCCCATAGATTGCCTCCTTGGGGAGGATATTTGCCATACTTCCCACGCTTGGCGGGCAGGTTGGCAACCGCGGTCTTTAGGGTTCCGTATCCAAAGGGTAACCAACGGGACCCTATTACTCGTACTAAGCCTCTGCAGTCTGTCCGTCCGTCCGTCCGTCCGTCCGTCTGTCTGTCAGCGGGCTGAATTTCATGATCCGTAATAGGCAGACCGTTGAAATTTTCCCAGAATATGTATTTCTGTTACAGTAGTAGTAAACACGAGCCTTCAAAGATCCCTACAAAAAGAAGTCCGGTACGGTCAAATCGCGTGCAAAATCCAGTGCAAATCGCCAAAACGAGAGATTAGGCGACCCGGAAATGCCTGCTTTAAAATGTTGGTTGTGGCTCGGGCAGTGTTTACCGTTGCACTGTCCTGTTGCAAGTTACAACCACATGTCTTCCAGCTCATCCAATTGAGGAAGAAGAAACTCGTTGATCATGGCTCTGTAGCGGTCGCCTTTGAAGTTACCGTTTGGCACGCGGCGTCCTCGAAAAACAAAAGACTCGATGATTCCTCCAGCGTAAACAGCGCACCATGCCGTAGTGTTGAGCGAGTGTAATGGCTTTTGTGGATCATACGCGGACTTTCGATCTATTTTAGCGATTCACGTAACCGCTGAGCTGGAAATGAGCCTCATCGCTCATGATGAGTTTCTATGAAATATCATCGTCATCTTTCACCATAATTCGTCGTAGGGACCGCGTGCTAAGGCCCAATTACGTGGCTCGTCGACTGGTCGATGTTCCAGGGTCCATTTCAACTGCTTCGGCTATCGTGGCGATATTCTCAGCAGAACGGCTAGTCCGAGGCCGGCAACGCCGAGGAGCAACTCGTGTTGTCCCAGTCTCTTCAAGACGGGCGGCCAAATGCAGCAGTGTTTGTCCAGTTGGTGTCGTACGGCCGGGAGATCTGCGACGAAATTCACGCTGCGCCAACACCACAGACGAATTATTGCGCATAAATATGGAAGCAATTATTCCGCGATCTTGAAGAGAATAGTGATTCATGGCTTGTCGACGTGTATTTTACATCCGTTTACTTCAAATATGTCAGAACCGATTTGACATTTGACGCCATTTGCAAAAATTATAGCGTCTTCCAATAGGGTAATTATTTATGTCTCACCCGTTATTCAAGTCGGTAGTATAAAATTTTTATAATTGACTGTCAAGAAGTTTTCAGTTGTAAATTGAGTCAGGAAACTGGCAGTATTTCACCCTAGATCCTTGGGAAGCACGTAAAGTCATTGATCCTGGCCTGACCTCTCACTTTTTGTGTCGGATTTCCGTACCATCGGACTATGACAGTGAGGAAATGGATAGTGCACCTGTGCTTGCGCACACACTCGTACACTTTAATCCCGTCCTGCGCAGATGGCTGGTCCCCGTTGAGACTGGCCGCCATGGCAAATTTCGGTCTGGTGATCATTAAATAATGAGTAATAAACTAGTAATAGTTTCAAATGTTTTAGTAACGGTACCACCTACTCGCTGTTGAAGGTGAACATCATAAGGAAACTTGCAAGTCTGAAGAAAAGGAAATTCAAGGAGATGTGATATCTGCCAATGCCCTAACTAAGCCTAACTAATCTATTTGCTCCTTTTCAGCTTCCTTTTGGAGTGTATTTAGACTGCATGTTTAAATTTTTACCTTAGAAATAGTATCTAAGTAATAAGTTGTACTATGTACTATTGTTTTTATCCAAATTTAACACCTCTTCCGCACACGTTCATCATCATCATCATTACAGCCCTTCACAAGTCCACTGCTGAACATAGGCCTCCCACAATGAAGGCCACAAACCACGGTCATGAGCCTCCTGAATCTATCGATTTCCTGCATGTCTTACCAGGTCGTGACTTCATCTACTGGGTGGACGCCCTACACTTCATCCGCCGGTACGAGGCCGCCACTCGAGAAACTTTTTTCCCCATAGGTTGCCGGTTCTTCGAGCTATATGGCTGACACAAAGACAGTAATTCATTCATGACAATATATACAATATTACAACAAACTTCCAGAAAATATACAAGGTGAGAGACCATATTACCAGTTTTGAATATTTTTATGGTACAAAAACTGTTTAAAAAAGAGTTATACACATAGAACACATAGTTGTTAATAAACACTGGGAATGAGATGGTCTCTTACAAGCTCTGGTTCTACTGCGGATATCCTCATTTCTAAGTTTATCACGCAGAGAAAATCGGAGCATAGCCCTCTCCATAGCTCGCTGAGCTACCTTGAGCTTCCTCAGTGAAGCAGTGAAGGGCCACGTCTTAGTTCCATAAATCATCACTGGCAACACGCACTGGTTGTGCTATCTTTGACGCCTTTTTGGTTGACCTCTCCGTCGAAGTTGAACTTACCTAGTCAGACAATTTGTCCAAGGTAAACATACTCGTCAACAACTTCAAGCTTAGTGCAACCCAAAAGCTACCGGCATAGGTCTGACATGGACTTTAAACATGATCTTTGTTTTGTCCATGTTCATCTTAAGACCTATTCGTTGGGAGGCATTATTGAGGTCATTGAGCATAGTGCTTAGGTCCTCCAGCGATTCTGTCATAAGGACTATATCGTCGGCAAATCGAAGGTGAGTGATGTAATCGCCGTTGATCTTAATACTGTATCCTTTCCAGTCCAGAAGCTTGAAAACGTCTTCCAATGCAGCGGTGAAGAGTTTCGAGGATATAACGTCAGCCTGTCTTACCCCTCTTTGCAGTTGGATAGGTTTTGTACTCTGGTTCTGTACTTGGATAGCCATCGTAGCCCTACTGAAAAAACATTTCAGCACTTCGATATACCGACAGTCAATATGCCACCGCTGAAGGTACTGCAACAACGCCCAAATTTCGACGGAATAAAAGGCTTTCTCGTAGTCCACATACGCCTGACATAGTGGCAAATTGTACTCCTCAGAATTCTGTACAATTTGCCAAAGGGTATGTATGTGGTCTATGGTGCTAAAGCTTTTTCGGAAACCGGCTTGTTCGGGAGGCTGAAGGTCATCGAGTCTACATGCGAGACGATTGACGATTGGTAACAGCACGTAGATGCGGCTCAGAAGGGAAATCGGTCTATAGTTCTTCAAGAGAGCGTTGTCGCCTTTCTTGAAGAACAAGACCACCGCACTTATACTCCACGCCTCCGGTGTAGTGCCACCATGGAGGATGGAATTAAAGAGCTTCTGAAGCACTTCAAGTACCGATTTTCTACCCGCTTTCAGAAGCTCCGCTGTTATTCCATCCTCGCCTTGGGCCTTGCCGTTTTTAAGGTGCTGGAGAGTGATTCTAATCTCGCTCAGACTGGCGTCCGGAATATCATCGGAATAGTGTCAGATAAGACCTGCTCTTGGATCGTTACTCAAACTTGCGTGTGGCTCCAACGATGATGTGTTCAGCTGCCCAGAGAACTTCTCAATCTCACTCAAAATCAGTTGTCGGGACACACCTGAGATTTTGAGTGTTGCAGTGTCGTTTCCGGGGAAACGACGCTGCCACACTCGGTTTTCAGCTTCGACAGTTGGCTCTTTCTGGCAGACAGATCTCTAGCATAGACTTTGGAGCCCTGGTTCCGCTCCATCGCTTCTTCAATACGAGCGGTATTAAAATTGTGTAAGTCTCGGCACATGTATTTGGAGATCTGTCTGCTCAGTTACCTGTATGCTGTCAAATCTACTGAAGACTGCAGCTTCATTTCCCATCTAACAGCCATGAGATTAAGAGTGTGATCGAAGAGTTTATATGTTTTTCTGCGGTGGGTCTTGCAAAACTTAGCTCATACCGCATGGACAGTTTCCACTAGCTTGTTATTTATATAGTTTACTGTTGCAATCTTCTAGGCACTGAAAACGGGTTTGTAGCTCATGCTGAAAGTCCCAAAGCTTTGGATTAGACCACGAGGGGGACGGAGCATTGACGTCATTAGACGTGACCTCTCCAACTTAACATTTAGGTTAAGTTTGCCTCTCACCATTCAGTGATCGCTGCAGGTTTTAACAGTTGAACAGTTGTCGTCTGGTCGTCATAATGAAGTCAATCTTATTTTTTGTCGAACCGTCGTGGCTCGACCAGGTCCACTTCCTGTGAGGCCGCTTCTGGAAGAAATAGTTCATCATAAAGAGTCCCTCTTTCTTCATGAAGTCAGCCAGCTGCTGGCCCCTTGGTTTCCATGGCCCTATTCCAAATTTCCCTACCTTCAGCTCACCGTTCTCTCTTGTGCCTAGTTTTGCATTGAAGTCTCTCATAAACACCGTATAGTGGGTTTTGGAGGAATGCATGGCCTTAGATATATCCTCATACATTTCTTCCACCTCCTCATTGGGATGTGCTGAAGTTGGTGTGTAAATCTGTATGACCTTCAGCGAATTTTGTTTGGTGCTTCTGAGTATAAGGTACGCACCCTCGTCGACACACTCTCAATCTTTACAACGTTGTTAACGAGAGACTTGTGGACGATAAATCCGACACCTCCTTGGGACAGATGGTCGCCCTCCCGGTAATATAACAAGTTGCCGGATTTGAGGATTACCATGTCCTCCTCCTCTCTTCGGACCTCAGATGATTCTATTATATTCCAGCGCAACTTGGCTCTTCTCGTCAGTAATCAGGTAGCGTGCGTTATATGTTGCCAGGTCGAGTCGTCTTAAGTGGCAACCGAACCTCCACCGGAGATTCTTAGCACCCCCTGCCCCGCCGTTACCATGGTCGCTAACGTAGCCAGGAATAGCGGGGCCACCGGGGACTGGGGGCTGTCTCTTCGTAACTTTAATCATGGAGGGATTATTGCCATTGTTACCACGCTTGGCGAGCGGGTTGGCAACCGCAGTTTTTTTATTGTTGATTTGCTGTTATCAGAAAGGTGCTACTGCCTATCTTTTGCCTCAGTTTCCCTCTGTCGTCTCTTACGACACCTACGGGAAGATACGGGGTATTCTTACCGGCCACTACACGGAAAATGATAACGCACACTTTTTAAGATGCTAATTAATGAACTAGACTGACGACCAACAAGCAGTATATTTAAATATAAAAAACTAAATCGAAATCACACAGACTTCAAAGGTTTGATGATTGCCACATTACTAGTGCGCGGTCACCAGTTCTGGTTTAGGAAAACGAGTCAGGGCTAAATTTGCGAAAACAAAAGGAAGATATAGTTGCTACGTTTTTAATTGTGGCACTTACGAAATTTCGCAATTAATTGGGACGGGATGATAGAGACATAATCAAAGAGCAAGTTCAGAAATAAAAAGAAATGTCATTTCGAGAGAGATGAACTTTGCAGTTCACCTGATAATTTAAATTAATTTAATTTTTTTTATATTTTTACGTTCTATCTATTTAGCTACATAAAATTGTAAAGCTAAACACAAAGGACATATAGTCAGGATAAAAGACGTTGTGTGGTGTTCTGATGCTCAAATATTACCCCATTTAAATTGTAACTCATAGAGGGGGTGTTGGGGGTGTCTTGCCACTTTTAGGGGTTCCGTCCTCGAAGGGTAACCAACAGGACCCTATTACTAAGCCTCCGCTGTCCATCCGTCCGCCCATTCGTCTGTCTATCAGCAGACTGTATCTCATGATCCGTAATAGGTAGGCAGTTGATATTTTCACAGAATATGTATTTCTGATGCCGCTATAACAACAAATAATTAAAATTAAAATAAATTAAAAATTTAAGGGGGCTCCCCTAGAAACGTTTTACGATGGCACGGAACCCTTCTTGCGCGAGTTCGACTCGCGGTTTTTTTTGTCGGTTTTATTAATAATGCTAAATTCACCTTTATGCTGCTTCTTGCGAATCTTTGCTGTAAAATCAATCCAAAACAGTGAAACCCAATTCAAACACTAGTTTTGGAGAGACTTACAAGTGTGAGGGTATCAAATTTCAACCACGAGACCAACAAGACAAACCGAAATAAATTTTTACCTATGTGTATTATTTGCATTTAAACTCCTTATGTTTCGTTTGTTACATACTCTCGTTAGAAATTCCACTACCCTTACAGAAAAGATAAGAGACCGGTACTGTAGAGACCACTTATTGTGGACGTAAAAAGAGTAAATTTAAACGCTTTCGGCCGCTCCGGTCGTGGTAGTAATAACAGTAATGACTGTTGAAAACGAACTGTGGCGAGTGCAGGCAAACTTGAGCGGTCGCTACACAGGACATTAATTACAGTACTAATAAGAAATTCCACTACCCTCACAGAAAAGAGGAGAGACGGGTACCCTTCTAGTGGACGTAGAAAGAGTAAATTTGAACGCTTTCGGTCGCTCCGGTCGTGGTAGTAATAACAGTAATGACTGTTGAAAACGAACTGTGGCGAGTGCAGGCAAACTTGAGCGGTCGCTACACAGGACATTAATTACAGTACTAATAAGAAATTCCACTACCCTCACAGAAAAGAGAAGAGACCGGTACCCTTCTAGTGGACGTAAAAAGAGTAAATTTGAACGCTTTCGGCCGCTCCGGTCGTGGTAGTAATAACAGTAATGACTGTTGAAAACGAACTGTGGCGAGTGCAGGCAAACTTGAGCGGTCGCTACACAGGACATTAATTACAGTACTAATAAGAAATTCCACTACCCTCACAGAAAAGAGGAGAGACGGGTACCCTTCTAGTGGACGTAAAAAGAGTAAATTTGAACGCTTTCGGTCGCTCCGGTCGTGGTAGTAATAACAGTAATGACTGTTGAAAACGAACTGTGGCGAGTGCAGGCAAACTTGAGCGGTCGCTACACAGGACATTAATTACAGTACTAATAAGAAATTCCACTACCCTCACAGAAAAGAGAAGAGACCGGTACCCTTCTAGTGGACGTAAAAAGAGTAAATTTGAACGCTTTCGGCCGCTCCGGTCGTGGTAGTAATAACAGTAATGACTGTTGAAAACGAACTGTGGCGAGTGCAGGCAAACTTGAGCGGTCGCTACACAGGACATTAATTACAGTACTAATAAGAAATTCCACTACCCTCACAGAAAAGAGAAGAGACCGGTACCCTTCTAGTGGACGTAAAAAGAGTAAATTTGAACGCTTTCGGCCGCTCCGGTCGTGGTAGTAATAACAGTAATGACTGTTGAAAACGAACTGTGGCGAGTGCAGGCAAACTTGAGCGGTCGCTACACAGGACATTAATTACAGTACTAATAAGAAATTCCACTACCCTCACAGAAAAGAGAAGAGACCGGTACCCTTCTAGTGGACGTAAAAAGAGTAAATTTAAACGCTTTCGGCCGCTCCGGTCGTGGTAGTAATAACAGTAATGACTGTTGAAAACGAACTGTGGCGAGTGCAGGCAAACTTGAGCGGTCGCTACACAGGACATTAATTACAGTACTAATAAGAAATTCCACTACCCTCACAGAAAAGAGAAAAGACCGGCACACTTCTAGTGGACGTAAAAAGAGTAAATTTGAACGTTTTCGACCGCTCCGATCGTAGTAGTAATAACAGTAATGCTTTGTTGAAAACGAACTGTGGAGAGTGCAGGCAAACTTGAGCGCTCGCTACACAGGACATTAATTACAGTACTAATATTGTTTTTGGTTTAAATTTAATTATGGAAAAAGTATGATAAAGTAATGTGACTTAATTAACTGGAAACCCTGAGCTAGACGTTACGCTTCCCTACATAGGGTAACCAAATGTTTAATCTAAATTAAAGATGAATGACACATTAAAATTGAAAAATACCATGCATAATATTTTTAGAACATTCGACTTGTGCAACTATCGACGTTATTTTTATTCATTTATTTTTTAGAAAATACCATGGACTTGAGAAATGTGAGTTGTTTTAAAAGAGTACTCTGACATAAGTGAAAAAGTCCCTGCGGGGATTGTTAAAGAATAATAATAATAATCGTCATCATTACGGTCATCACAAGTCTGCTGCTGCAAATATGCCTTCCCCAAGAGATGTCACAAAGCCTTTATGTTTGGGAGGATTTAGATACTCTTGGCTGGCGGATTGGCGCTGATCCCGCTGCTCAGTATTAAGTTTTTTTTTTAAATATTGAGGTATATAATATAATATACTTGTTATTTCAAATATAAGGATTTAAAAGCTATGAAATTGCCGTTTTATACTAAAAATTTCAAACACCTTTTTTAAGAAAAAAAGTGTTATAACAAGATTGCTAACTAATTTTTTTTTTTTTTTTTTTTTTTTTTTTATAGGAGAGGGGGCAAACGAGCATGCGGCTCACCTGATGGTAAGTGACTACCGCCGCCCATGAACAACCGCAACACCAGGGGAATTGCAGATGCGTTGCCGGCCTTTTAAAAAGGAGTAGGCTCTTTTCTTGAAGGTCCCTAAGTCGTATCGGTCCGGAAAAATCCCTGGTGGTAAACTATTCCACAAGGAAGTTGTGCGAGGAAGAAAACATCTTCTAAATCGCACAGTGGTGGACCTAACTAATGACAAAGCGTGACGCTAACACTTGGTTGTTTGATAAGGATCGACTTCCACAACACAATTTAATAAAAAAAATGCACAGTGAGTTCGTTAGTCGTATTCTATGCAATGATATGTATACATTACAAAGAAAAGGTAACATTTATTCTATGCAGACGAACATTGATGTCGAAAGGCTTTCTCTGGTGCATCAGAACCACGTCAGACGTTGTGGTTGAATGTTACTTTAATTTTTAAGGCCTCCATGTTTAATTCAAATACTGAATGTAAAAATATTAAAAAGTCAAATAATTGAATCTTATAATTTTTTTTTAATTTAAGTATTATTATTTTTGTGTAAAAAAATTATAATCACGAGTCTTGGACCGTGGCCACCTCATTAAACGGCAACTTCATACTTTAACCCCTATTGTAGTAACATAATACTTTATAAATGATAGATTCAAACCCACGACTTTTGGGATTTGCAGTAAGTATTCTTAATCATTCTAAATGATCATTAGCTACTGCTGCCAAAATACACATTCATAAAATATTCACAATTCACAATTCAAACTGTATATTGTAAAAACTCTTGATATTATAGCAAAAAAATAATATTATATCTCTCAATTTGTAAATTATTAACACAACATATTTCTTTGTCTGTTGTCGTATCCATACAGTTTTTACAAGGTATTAGGACTTCTTTTGTACAAATAACATAGAGCATAGAAAGAGGGGTACCTACACAGAAAGACACAAAGAATCAATAACTATTAGTTATTGTTATGTTGTTAATAATTCTAATTAATAAATTACTAACTATTGAATTTTATAAGATAATTTACACAACCAGGCGAGAAAAGAATTGAAATTATTCAGCTCTACATCAATACTCCGAAAATCTGGACTAGTTAAGGTACGACGTGAAACGGCTACACATATCAAATATTACAAATGTACAACACAGGATTAAAAAAATTGTCATACACACACTCCATAGCTTCATATTAGTAAAAAGGTAGTCAGGCTTGTAACTTTATGACCTTGAACCCAGTTTACACCTGTCATTTTATCCTACGATTAAAAGCCGATGCTCTACCACACACCGCGTTACCTACAGGTGAATTTAAGTTGTCACTTATTTCTATTAATTTGTGTTAGCCTGGTACTTATCGATATTTATGTAGAGATGCATGGTCAAAATATAAATCAAAAATGTACAATCATATCTTAAATTATTGGTTACATACTTTTCATAATATATTATGCATATTATGTAATGTTATGACAGGCTTATTTTATTTCAATTTGGTGATAATAATTCCACGAGAAAATGCATTTAGCGTTATCGTCACTAGTAAGAGTATACTTCATCAGCTCGCTAAAGTACATCACTCGATATGGGTCTCTATCGTTTCCGGTCGTATTTCCGGTCTCAAGACATAGATTGTACTATTGTTGGTAGTATCAGAAGACTCATACCTTTGACTTTGCTCCCCGTATGCAGTATTTTTTTTGCATTTTGATTTAAATGTTGTATGGCAGTTATTTTAATATAAAATAGAGTCCCCTATAAAAGTAATTTAATAATATTATCTGTTCCATTTTATTTTTTAACTAGCAATCTATCCTGGCTTTGTCTGGGTAGGATCTATTAATGTGCAGTCATTGCGATTTACGATAACCAAATACCATTAATTTATCAAGTTTTCGTTTATCTTTTTAATTCTCCGAGTTTTTCGGAAGAAACAGCCTAGATCATGTCTGTCATTGCTCTCTATCTTTTCATGAAGTTTCCTTACAATCGGTTCATTTTATTCTGAAGATTAGACTGAACAGACAGACTGACGAAAATTTTATAAATGGTAATTCATTACTTCATCATCATTACAACCTATCACAAGTCCACTGCTGAATATAGGCCTCGCCCAAGGAATGCCACAAAGCACGGTCCTGAGCCACCTGCATTCATCGACTTCCTGCATATCTTACCAGGTCGTCACTCAATCTAGTGGGGGGTCGCCCTACACTTCGCCTACCGGTACAAGGTTGCCACTCGAGAACCTTTTTCCCTATCGGTTGTCGGTTCTTCGAGCTATATGGCCGGCCCATTGCCCCTTCAGCTTACTAATCGCTTGGGCTATGTCGGTCACTCTGGTTGTACTGCGGATATCCTCATTTCTAAGTCTATCACGTAGAGAAACCCCGAGCATTGCCCTCTCCATAGCTCGCTCAGCGACCTTGAGCGTCCTCATACGGCCAGCAGTGAAGGACCACGTCTCAGATCCGTAGGTCATCACTGGCAACACGCACTGGTTGTAGAATCTCGTTTTCAGGTTTTGAGGTATACCTGACGAGAAGTTATGCCGTAATTTCCCTAACGCTGCCCAGCCGAATTGTATCCGTCGACTGACCTTTCAGTTGAAGTTGGACTTACATAGTCGAACTATTTGTCCCAGATAAACATACTCGTCAACAACTTCGAGTTTAGTGCTCCCAACAACTACCGGCATAGGTGTAACATGGACATTAAACATGATCTTTGTTCTGTCCATGTTCATCTTAAGACCTAGCCGTTGGGAGACACTATTGAGGTAATTGAGCATAGTGTTTAGGTCCTCCAGCGATTCTGCCATAAGGACTATATCGTCGGCAAATCGAAGGTGAGTGATGTACTTGCCATTGATGTTAATACCGCATCCTTTCCAGTCCAGTAGCTTGAAAACGTCTTCCAATGCAGCGGTGAAGAGTTTCGGGGATATAACGTCACTCTGTCTTACACCTCTCTGCAGTTGGATAGGTTTCGCACTCTGATTCTGTACTCGGATGGCCATCGTAGCCCTACTGTACAAACACTTCAACACTTCAATATACCGACAGTCAACTTGGCACCGTTGGAGGTACTGCAGCACCGCCCAAATTACGATGGAATCAAAGGCTTTCTCATAGTCCACATACGCAAGGCAAAGTGGCAGATTGTACTCTTCTGTCTTCTCTATAATTTGCCGACTATGGTACTAAAGCCTTTTCGGAAACCGGCTTGTTCGGAAGGCTGGAAGTAGTCGAGTCTGTTTGCGAGACGATTCGTAATGACTCTCGAAAACAGCTCGTAGACGCGGCTCAGAAGGGAAATCGGTCTGTAGTTCTTCAAGAGAGCGTTGTCGACTTTCCTGAAGAACAAGATCACCGCACTTCTGCGCCACGCCTCCGGAGCAGTACCATCATGGAGAACGGAATCAAAGAGCTTCTGAACTACTTCAAGTACCGGTTTTCCACCCGCTTTTAGAAGCTACGCTGTAACTCCACCCTCACCTGGGGCCTTGCCGTTTTTAAGGTACTGAAGAGCCATTCTAATCTCGCTCAGACTGACGTCCGGGATATCATCGCATTAATCATTATTTATTATTTAATGGCATGCAAATAACCAGCTCAGTTCAATATAAGGCAGCTGTTTCAATATTACAGGCAGACACGTCAGTTATATTTATATGTAAATTAAACAACACACACTGGAGAAGCTGACGGACTCTTCTTTAAAGGCTTGTGTGACTTTAACATTTGGAGCCGTAAGAGTTCAGGGAAGAAATGCTCGTTTTAAATTTGATCGTACATGAGCAATTCGAGACCGATTTTTATAGGCATTACGTGAAGTATCGCCAGACTGACTTGTTCTTCGTTCTGTGCAGCGGACTTTTCTTTGCTCAAATTACCTATGAAATTAAAGAACATTTGTCTGCAAGCTGGGACGGAGAATCAATCGTAGTGTGTACTATTTTATGTAGATATATAAGCGAACCTAATGCGTCCCGTTTCCATTGTAACCATGTTAAATTTCTGCAGCCTACCTGTGTAGGAGGCCAACTTTCGATGGTAACCATGACGAAAAGAGACACTTCTTAAGAATCTTTTTTGAATGCTCTCAATACGGTCAGTATGTACGGCGTAAAACGGAGACCAAATGACTGCACTATATACCAGAACACTACGAACAAGTGAATTATATTATAGTTCTCATGACTCCTCCACTAACTCTATCGATGTCCCTGTCAACAGTACCCTAGCTTTCAAATAAAAAAAGAATCATCGAAATCGGTTCACCCAGTAAAAAGTTATGAGGTAACGCACATAAAAAAAAACATAGAGACGAATTGAGTACCGTCTCCTTTTTGAAGTTGGTAGATGAAATATAACAGCCTTGAAGCTTCTGATCATAAGGGGATATGTGACCTATTTTTAATTTATTTTGGGTCAGTTTTTGAGACTAATAACTCATGACTCCTTCACTAACTCTATCGATGTCCCTGTCAAGAGTACCCTAGCTTCTGTCTTAGTTACTGTTGAGGAAATCACTAATGTAATTCAAAACATTGATTCTTACAAGGGAGCTGGGCCGGATACAATACCTCCTTTTTTCATCAAGATCTGCGTAAATGAAATCAGTTTGCAACTCTGTATACGTTTTAACGCACTGCAGCAGTCTTCCATCGGTCAGGGTAAATTCCTAAACTGTGTGATTCGTTTCTAATTACTTACTAACTCACTGAGTATTCTATATTTATAAGTACCGCTTTCTGTGATGCGTTAAGACATTATTACTCTAATGCATGTCATTCACGATCCAGTTTACCGTCAAGTTTGAAGCAGCGTCCAGTTTGCAGTGCATCCATAAAAACCACTCACGTTCAAGTTCGCCGTCAAGTTTGCATGATGCCGCACCAGTTGAAAACATGGCGTCTCTCGCTTATTGCTCCGACCAACGCCATGCATACTTGACCGCTCATGCACACGTTCAAGTTTATATGACACTGCAAGCTTGATCAAGTCCACGGAATCGAAATTCAAGTATTCAATTCAAGTAGATTTGTCATGCACACTGATATACCCATACACCGTCAAGTTTACGAGACGCCGTTTTTTTTTATAGGATAAGGGTGACAAACGAGCACACAGTCCACCTGATGGTAAGTGGTTGCTGCGGCCCATAGAAATCTACATCTATCCTCTATTACAAATCAAAATGTATGCGTTGTAACCCGTGAGGACTAAGATGGAATGCCTCATTTCCAGTAAAAAGGGCCTCCGGCCACCTGCACTCACCACGGGAAACGCAGAGGTAAACCTCTACTTCACGCTAGTTTTCTGTGAGGTCGTGGTACCGGTTCGAGCCGGCCCATCCGTGCGACAGCAAAAGCTGCCGCGTGGCTCTACCACTGTTAAAAAGCCGTTTCAAGAGCGCTGCAAACTTGACGGTAAACTGGATCGTGTATGGCATCCGTTACGACACGCACGGGACGATATGAGGTGATGTATTCTATTACCCATAATACGGCGAGCTCAATGTATTTGTTGCAGGTAAATAAGAACTTAAATAATAATTGATTAATAAAGCTTTTATTGCATTGTAAGTGCGGCCAGACGAATTCAGTCAGTTAGTTCCACAACGTCCTTTATGGATCAAGCAGTTCTCTTTAAAGAATTGTGATCATTTCTTGTGCAGAAAACCTCAATTTTTTTTTCTGAACTCAAATAAATAAAAATTTCCGGAAGAAGCGTTTTGAACGCGAACAGCTCTTCTTCAAAATAATTTTGGGAAGGGAAGCATCTCATTTATATCCAACTTTGTATATTTACAAATTTAATTTTTTTTCGTGATAGAGCCAAGCTGCAGCTATATTTATAGTATAGTTATAGCACGAATGGGTCAGTTCGACCGGGGAACCTTTATCCTGGACAAGAGGCATTCCATCGTAGTCCTCAAGGCTGACAACGTATCTGAATTTTGATTCTTAATTGAGGAAAATGTAGATGTCTATGGGTCGCAGCATCCACATACATTCAGGTTGACTGTGAGCTCGCTTGTCACCCTATTTCTATTAAAAAAATTAAATTACTAACAAATGAATTTTGTGTCATGTAGGCGGCATAAAAGAATACATCACACCATTTTCATTTGTAAAAAGAGAGAAAATGACAGAAAAAAGTACGCCAGACGTAAAATACCCAGACAGACGCCAGGCAGGAGCGTCAAAGATGCAAAACGACTGCAAAGGTGCAGTTCCTTTTCTACTGCTTCATGTCACCTGTCAAGACGCATTGTCACCTCTGAGGACTAAAATTGAATGCCTCGATAAGGTAATAATTTAAAATTAAAAATGTTGTACAACCGACTTCAATACAAATTATTAAGAATAACTCAAAAACTATTGGTCAGACCTTAATCTTTATATGGAACAACATGTGAAGCATTAGCTTTCAAATAAAAAAAGAATCATCGAAATAGATTCACCCAGTAAAAAGTTATGAGGTAACACACATAAAAAAAACATACAGTCGAATTGAGCACCGTCTCCTTTTTGAAGTCGGTAGAAAAGGGTTTTTGGTTCTTTACATTCAAACTTCAATACTAGGTGATATGATTCTTTTTCCGCTTAGAAGTCTTCCGGGTATGTACCACCTTCTAACCTACGAGTATTTTTGCCGCATAAAAAAAGGTGCTTGCACTGTTTTGTCCAGGTCTGAAGAGTATAGAGAGCCAGTGTAATTATAGACTGTGATACATAACCTAACCTTACTTAATCTTACCTTACATAATCTTAACCTTAGTTGTCAGACTGGCAAGGTATCTATAGCCTTTATTGTTTGAAGTTGCCTGCAGATGCCCATGCATTGCAGTACCCACTTACAATCAGGTGGACTGTAAGATCGTTTATCACGTCAGTTTTATAAAAAGAAGAAGAAAAAAGCGTGGTCGTGATCCATGTGCTGCAGCCTGTCTCTGCCTTATCTACAAATACATTAATGTATTATTAATGTTTGTACCTTTATTTCATTAGTTATTAATTTATTTTCTAGAATGATCGATATACTATTATAATTATACTTATATAATTAATTGAGGTACCATTTAAGTGTCAAATTAAATAAAGGCGACGATATTACAAATATATTAGTATATTACATAATATTATATGATTAGCATATTATATAATTACATATACGTACAGTACTACTGCTTATTCTGAGGTCACAACCTATCTAGATACTTTTTCATTGCGAAAATAGTTTTAAATTCTTTGAGTTGTTTTTAACAAAAAGGCAGCGGTTACATAAGACACACTAAAAGTTCTGCGCTCTTGGCGAATTTCGAATGCTATAATTTTTAAAACATGAATGAAGAAACTCATAAATTTATATTTTTTTTGTGTGAGAAGTAGTGTGTCTATTGTTATTTTACAAACTGAAGTTCGTCATCTGTAGCCAAAATGGATTTAACAAGAAAAGATTTTAGATCGATGATTTTTTATGATTTTCTCTCCGAGCTCCGTCTTCAAAATTATATTGGGGGGGGGGGGGGGGGGAAGCATCTCATTAAGCACTGTTAGGCGTTAGTATCTATGCAAACTAAAAGAGATAGATATGTCTACGATCAACGTGGACATAAGGTCGACTTTCAACTGTGATCACTGAGGAGATTGTGACTATTTTCAGGCGACTAATAGAAAAAAACCGCGTGCAGTGGCGGGTGAGATATAATACCCACTACGCCATATCTCCGTGGGTGAGGCTGAGACAGAAGAGCAGCATCTTTCTGTTAACAGCAAATTACAAGAAAAAACTGCGGTTGCCAACCCGCTTGCCAAGCGTGACAACTATGGCATTATACCCCCCATGACAAGAGTTAACAGAGAGGGGCAGCAGCTGCAGGATTCATGGGGAAAGAGGGACTCTTTATGATGAACTCTTTCTTCCATTCCACAGAAAGTGGACCTGGTCGAGCCCCGACGGTTCGACAAAAATGAGATTGACTTCATTAGACGACTAGACGGCAACTGTTCAGTGATGTCTCAGTGAACAGGTAGCGATCACCGAATGTTTAGAGGCACACTGAGCCTTAACGTTAAGTTGGAGAAGTCTCGTCTAATTAAGTCAATGCTCCGTCCTCCAAAGTCCAAAGTCCCAAAACCTTTCAGCTCGAGCTACAAAACCGTTTTCAGTGCCTAGAAGATTGTAATGCAGTCGAAGCTAAGTTCTGTAACACCCGCCACAAAAGAACACAAAACCATTTCAATCACACTCTTAATTTCATGACTGTTAGAGGGGAAATGAAGCTCCAGTCTTCAGCAGACAGCATACAGGCAGATTTGACAGCATACAGGCAACTGAACAGACAGATCTCCAAACGCATACGGCGTGACTTACGCAACTTTGGTGAGGTGTAAGACAGGGTGATGCACGCTACTGGACTGGAAAGGATTCGGCATTAACGTCAATGGCGAGTACATCACTCACCTTTGATATGCCGACGATATAGTCCTTATGGCAGAATCGCTGGAGAACCTAAGCACTATGCTCAATGACGTCAATAGTGTCTCCCAACGGTTAGCTCTTAAGGTAAACATGGACAAAACAAAAGTCATGTGTAACGTCCATGTCACACTTATGCCGGTAGCTGTTGGGAGCACTAAGCTCGAAGTTGTTGACGAATATGATTACCTGGGACAAATATATGTAGTCCGACTACGTAAGTCCAACTTGAGCTGTGATGTGCTATAATGATGATGATGATGAATAGAAAAAAACGAGCGTATCACATATGAGGAGATTCGAGAAATCAAATAAAAAAAATCATCAACATTTAAAAGTTACGAAACTATGTTGTGGTCGGATTCCTCGTGAACACACTTCAAAACAGAAATGGTTAGTATAGAAATGTAACAGTGTAAAAAAAAAATTCAAAGTATGATCACGGACATTCAAATACTATGTAAATGACATCGTTACAGGAGATAAAACATGGATGATATTATTACATTCCGGAAAGAAAGAAACAGTCTCCTATATAGGCTTTTGAAGAAGATAGCAAACCAGCAAAATTGAGAGAGGCAAGCAGTGTGGGCAAAAAATATCTTGCGTTTATTTTTTTCCCTATTCCACTTAATGAACTAAAGGCAGTTAATGCTGAGTGGTATCCCACCATTTGTTAGCCTAGTATCTTTTAAAAGTTAGAGAAAAACGACCAAGAACTCGCATCCTATTGCACCATGACATTGTTTCTGCTCACACCTCGAACAAGGCAAAGTGATTTTTGGTGGAGCAAAACAAAGTATGGAGCTCGTGACCCAATCCGGACACAGTCAAGAACTCCTTTGAAGCTTGAGATTTTTTATTTTCCCAAAAAGCAAAGCTTTGATGAGAATTTTGACATTTATTGAGCCAGAAGAGGCCGTGATAGCTTTTAACCAGCACGTGAAAAGCATGCCCTCAGACTAACGGTCCTTATGTTTTTAAAAATGGTTAGAATTAAAAAAAGTGTTTAAAATATAATGGAGAATACTTTCAACATCAGTGAATGTATTACTTTACATATTATAAGTTATGTTATTTATGAGTTATGCAAAAATTTCAGTGTATCCCACGTATTAGATGAAATTTGATTAATCCAATTACGCTTAGGGAGGAAAAATCTGATACCAATCAAAAAGAAACGAGTGTACAGAGATCTAATTCTGGAATGTTCGAGAACAAGAGCCTCGAAAGTAACACAATACCCCGTCGCCTGTTTTCCACAATCTGAAGCTACATTGTTTAGGGAAATTGTATTCCCGTTGAATTAAAAATAATCAAACGCACATGTTAAAAGCTTTCGTGCCGTTTATCGCTTATCGCTTCGATGTAGGGATCACCAAAAGTTTACAATTTTAAATATAAAAATTTATTGTAATCGTTTTGGAAATAAAAACATAGGCATACATTTCACGTATTAATATTTTTATTTATTGAAGACATATTAAAGACGACGGATGCAGGTGGCTCAGGGCCGTGTTTTGTGGCATTCCACAGTGAAGGCAATCCTTGACGGAGACACCCAATAGTAAAATTGATGAGCTAATGGGCTGTATTTATTATGATGATGATAATGATGATTATGTGTGGTACAAAATATACACAATACACGCCAGGATCTCGTAAATTGCAAATACGAATCCACCTGCCAGGCGTGGCAAATATGTCAAATATCCTATAATATTCTAAACTAGCCGATACCCGCGACTTCGTCCGAGTTGCTTGATATATCAAGAAAACACACATCACAGAACGCCGAACACGTGGTGCTTAAAAGAATCGGTGTTTCTTAAAACTTTATATTCAACTAGCTTCTGCCCGCGACTTCGTACGCGGATCCTGTTGCTTATGCCAGCGACAACGGGGTCGTCAAAATCGAAGATCTGAAACATCTGATGTTGATTTCTAAGAGCCCGGGGACGGGAAAACAACGTGATTCGCGAGACGATTCGAGACGTTCTAGATCTTTCATTTTTGTAAGTCAACAGGAAATGCCCATCAGACTAAACAACTTTTGCTAAGACGTCATTCCTATATATGTTATAGTGTCGCTGGGCTTTGGATGGAGTGTAACTCCTTGTGTGTTATTAAGTTAATATATTGGTAATATTGTTTAGATCACGTTCACGTGATCTAAACAATATTAAGTATTAAGTAATAATTAAGTACTTATAGAAAAAAATACTTCAGCGCAAAGCTTCCGGGTAAACTAAGTTGAAAGTTGACCTGTCCGGCACGTGAACATAAAAATTTCTAGAACTGCAAACCCGGGAAAGAGCGACGTACGACTGACCATGCGAGAAACAACTGACACCGAGATCTACTCCAGCAACACGAAAAGTCTGCCCTTGAGCTTTATTAATTGTCATTGCATAACACAATGATACTGGGAATTGCGTTCTTTTAAATTGGAATGGAAAATTATTTGGTATTATGGGAATTCTGGGAATAAAGATGGTTTCTCCTGCACCGCAACCTGTTAAAATTTGAGCCTCGATTGTATTTTGTTGCAACTGGATTACTTTTAGCCGAGTTCCATTGCAAAGTTGTGGTGGTCTTAAATTTCGGAGCAGAATAATCGGAATGCCAAGTTTTAAACAAATTTCATGAGAAGGAAGTCCGGGCATATTTAAAGAATTTAAAAATTCTATCGGGTAATTAGTGGCTTCTTGTTCATCGACCATTCTATTTATTGAACTATAAACTTTGCTTTCCCCCTGTATATTCGACAGTTTTGTTATTAATCTCAGATGCCTGGTCATTGCGAGGAGTTAAAATGGATCTTTCGCATAGCCAAAAATTGTCCCTATTTAATATAATTGTTACGTCACCGTGAACCGACGATATAAGATGTGGTTGGGATTGCACTTTACAACATAACTCAGGCGTCAGAATAAGTTTTCCTTGGTGTAGTTGTGGATAGGTACCTTCCCCAATGTTTAATAATTTATCAGAAAATTGACGATCATCCGGGTTATCTCCAGTTCTCACTCGCATGTTTATAGTCAAATGTACCGATTGTATATCACGCCACAAATAAGAGCTTTTTAGACAAGCCTTAACCTCATCAGCTCGGGTTCCCCGTGGTATTACCGGTAAAGTTTGTCGGAAATCACCACAAAATAAAACCGTGATACCGCCCATGGTCGATCATTTTGTCTTATATCCCTTAAAGTTCTGTCTACTGCTTCTACTCTTTTTCGGTGGGCCATCGTACATTAATCCCATATGATTAAATTACACTCACGTAATACCTTAGCTTTGTCACTATTTCTTGAAATACTACAGGTTGGACTTCCCGTGCGATCTAAATCAATTGGTATTTTAAACACAGTGTGAGCAGTTTTACCTCCTGGTAGCAATGTTGCAGCTATACCTGATGAAGCCACGGCAAGAGCAATTTTACGCTGATTTCGAACATAAGCTAATATTAATTTAGTCAAAAAGGTTTTCCCAGTTCTTCCAGGTGCATCTAAAAACCATATTGTTCCCAAATTATTCTGAACACTCTCGCACACGCGATCATAGACTGAACGTTGTTCTGCAGTCATCATTGGGACACCGTTTTCTAATTTTGCCAGCAGTTCCATTGAGTTGTAACCAATCTCTGCAGAATATTCCCTATTGGTAACCTCTCCGACTGAGGTTGGTGTTGGCAAACCATATTCACAGAGTGATTTACCGCCTACTGCTGTTAAGTCTTCCTGAAGAGCTAATAAGCACAGATTTATGGCAAGATCACGGAAATTATTATTAGTTGCGCCTTCATCATTGTAAGATATATTCCGAAGAAAGTCTTCTGCAAATTTTTCTTTTTATTTTTTCCATAATTGTACAGCATCTGACAAATTACAAAATGTGAGTAATGTTACAAATAAATGGCGTAACCATCGTGGATTATCACTAACACAGGATTCTGCTAAAGCGTCATCCCAATGCTGATCATTTTCAAGCAAACGACGCGCTTGGCAAGCTGCATGATAAGTTGGATAAATAACATCGTCTACTTTTCTCAAATCTATAAATGATGTTGGTCCTCGCACTGTATGTAATAATAATCGCAAATAGGAACACTCAGCGTTGTTAAGATGAACGATATACACTCTACCAAGAACATGTTCTTTGAAAATACCTGACTCGCCATCTACAGGCCTGCCACGGCGTCTACGATTAAAGATACCTCGTTGCTTATCGTAGGTATTATACGATGGAACTTCCTCATACAAAAGAGATTTTGCAAAATCATCAGTTTGGCAAAGTCGAAAGAATGCTAATAAAGTTGTTTGTCTAAGGTTCTCTAATTGTTTTATAACATTTTCGGCGTTGAAATATATACGTTGACCGCCTTCAAGATGAACATCCAGATGAGTCACAGGTGGATATCTTTCGTGAATGTTGAAACTTAAGATCCGCCACACAGCTTCTGAAGAGCTGATATATCTGCCTGACTGAAATCTAGTAACTTCATCATGTTCATTTCTCAACGCAAATGTAGCTTGGTCACTGCCCTTGTTAATATACTTACATATATATTTTATTGACTCTACACTATTACACATTTCAACATTTATGTGAGCTTGAAATGCTCTAGACATCACAGGCGAATACGGAACGACCCACCTATTATCTAAAGTAACCTGTTGTCCAGACACTCACTTTTCAACAGTAAAACCACCATTGTCTCTTGAACGGTGACGATATAATGGGTATCCATCATGTCCTGTTACAGTTTCATCCACTAATGCTTTTGATATCTTTTAGTGCAACGACCGTCTTACATGCAAGGAGCATTCTCGTTAAATGTACCACATGGACCATGTATCATATGAGTTTTAACAATGTCATATAACACGGGATCTGCAATCGGATCTGGAATTTCAGCACTGATTGAACTGTCTACATCATTAGGTCGAACCTTATCTTTTAACCAAAGCAGGTTATGTGCGTGAGGTAAGCCGCGTTTTTGCCACTCAACACTATACATATAACACAATACATCTTCAAAAATGTTATCTTTGGTAAGTAGATCTATCATTGATTTTAATTTTAAATGAAAAACTCTTGCGATAATATCATGGCGGTCATGCGGTGCTTGACCCTCAATAAGCTCCCGAGTGATTTCATCCCACTTGAGATTGGTAGTTACAGTAATAAATAAGTCGGGACGTCCATATTTTCTTACGTAACAAAAAGCATCTTGAGTACGTTCGTGCATGTAGCGTGGACCACCAGTAAAAGAAGAGGGTAAAATAACTAAACGGCCCATATTCACCGTATCATTATCTTGCTGCATGGCGTCGCGAAGGTGCACGTATTCTTCAGCGCGTTTGATTAGGTCGTATATAAACTAATCTTTCGGTTTCAATTTTTGCGTACATGTCAACAATAAAGTGATCGAATAAGCCACGAAAACGTTGAAAGTATACAAATCTATTCCGTCTCACTTGCAAGTGGTAACAATAAAATTGAAGGCATGATATCTTTTTATTATAATTGGTGCGCCTGTACGCGGATCAGTTTGGTATAAAGCGAAATTATAACCATCTTCCTCTCGAGAGTATATCAAAGGATATTGCAAACTGTCGTAAGCCCTGTGGGTTTCGTAAATACGTTGCAAACAATTGTCTCTGGAACGGATAACGATATCACGCCTACCACATTCCTGGTCGACCAATACTACAGCAACTTCATTCGTGGTTGGAACGTTATAACGCTCAGGGTGTTCCTGAGTTGAACGCCTATCGGCATTTATAACAATTTTATAATTGTTATCACCATCTTGAGGAAGAGTTTCTAATGCCGATTTAAAACTGCATACATACGAATTACCCTGATGCAACATGTTCTGAATTTGTGAAATAAGTTCAGTATTTAAATTCGGGAAATATTGATTTCTTATATTCGACTGTTCGTTGTAGTCGGATACAAAATATATTTGGAGAAACTTAGGTTGGTCTTCAGGCAAAAGGGACCTTGTTTCTTAAAAGTAGGCATGAAAGGACCTTCTGAGATTTGTTGAGCACCAAAGCATGTCATTTGAAACGCACTATTATAAGTGCGAATATTGTCTAAGAACTGTTTAGATTGCACATGTTCCCCTAAAAGTAGTGATTTCAAAGGTTCCGGTGGAACTTCGAACGAAGGCAAATTTATTGTATCTCCAGAATAACAGAAACCAGCCGACTCCTTACTCCAATTTGAAGCATTACAAAAGAACATACTACGTTCATATCGCCTATTACAGAAGATGATCTGTAATCAATCGTTCTTGTCTCAAAGAATTGTGATATTCGCATCCCGACTCTAGTCGTTGTTCATGCTCATGTTCATCTTCAAGAGATCAAATAATATTATGGTGCACCCTATCATTTGTCAAACGGTCTTCATATTGAGTAAAAGTTTCAGATTCTCGAGATAAAATATGACGTTTGCGATCAGCTGTGAGACGTAATTCCCTCTCAGTGTAGGTTTCGGACTCGCGAGATAATGTATGCCGTTCGCGGTCAGCTGTGAGACGTAATTCCCTCTCAGTGTAGGTTTTGGGCTCACGGGATAGTACATGCCGTTCGCGATCAGCTGTGAGACGTAATTCCCTCTAAGTGAAGGTTTGGGACTCACGGAATAGTACATGCCGTTCGTGTGAAGCAGTTTCAGCTTCTCGGAATAACACATGTTGTTCTCGGTCAATGGTAAGCCTTAGCTCTCGTTGAGAAGAACTTTGAGACGCCCGTGATGTAGCTCGTCTTGCTCTGTCAGCTGCTAATCGCATCTCTCTTTCTGGAGAGCTTTCATTGGCTAGAGAAGTTGAGGCACTAACTCTCATAGAGTTTAACCAATGTGCTCTTTCCTCTGCCGATTCTTGAGAACGCACATTTCTCATTCTCTTAGCTTTTCTCGAATTTCGAGATAAAGATAATCGTTTTTTAGGTGGCATTGTGTATTTTATTTTTAATCAACGGCATTCAGTTACCTAACAAAATAATCTACGTTAGAGGTTCTAACTATAGCTACCATACACTTAAAAAAATCTAAATGCCTACTTAAAAAATAAAACGGATCCTAAATAAATCCTTAAATCCAAAATTAAATTCTTAAAAATATATAAGTAGGTACCTAAACTACGTCTAATAGAATGAAATAACCTATTTGATACCTAGGTACCTATTTAAAACTACAGCTAAATAAAAAAAAAGTTTAATTTATAATTAAGCTAATACTAAGAAATATTTAAACACTACCAAAATAACTAATACCTATTTTATAAAATAACAACCAAAGAAATCTAAAAATAAATTATTAAACGTAAGAGTAGACTAAAAGTCGCGCTGATAAGCACGGTTTGTTAAAATCAATTATTGTCTGTCAATAAGGTCGAACACTCTGAACGTCTATTCGCATCAACAGCTAAATATTGTATGAAGCTCGCACTTTTTTTTTTCGCCCAGAAGCAATTGGAAAGGGCTACCCCGATTGCGCAGGGAAGTGGAGAATGCTTTATGCATACCACGACAGCCGGTCTGTCGTGGTTATGTGGGACTCACTGTGACTACCTACTGGGACCCTAAGTGATACCCAATAAACTCCACTTTGGGGACTGACAATTGGCCGATTAAGCCGCTTTGTCGGATCGGAAGCGACCCTCTTTTTAGAAAAGAGGGCGCAGGCGGCTACAAAGAGCCGCTGAGGAAGAGCCTATTTAGCTGCAGCTATATTATGGTTGTAGCACGAATGGGTTGGCTCGACCGGAGAAGGACCACGCTCTCACAGAAAACCGGCGTAAAATAGCAGCTTAACGCTGCTGTGTTTCGTATGGTGAGTGTAGAGAACCGGAGACCCTTTTTACTGGCAAAGAGGCATTCCACCTTAGTCCTCACGGGTGACAACGCATCTGCATCTTGAGTCTTTATTGAGGATAGATATAGATGTCTATGGGTCACAGTAACCACTTACCATCAGGTGGACTGTGTGCTCGTTTGTCACCCGATCCTATAAAAAAAAAAAGGCAAATTTAAGAAGAATCGGCCTGAGCCGCCAGAAGGCGGTTCAGGTCGGTTGAAATTTTATTTGGCGGGTCCGAGAGAGAGTTTCTCGGCCTGCGGACTCGATAGCGTGAGGGCGCATAAGAAGCTGCCTCACGAATAAGATTATTGGAGTGCGACTCTGAGGCTTTGAAGAAGTTCTCAGAGAGTTTTTTAAGAAATTGTTGAATTGTAGGGAGCTCTAGGTGCCGATGAAGGTCGGCATTATGGACGTACCAAGGTGCGTTCGCAGCTCGACGACAGAAAAGGTTTTGAACTATTTGGAGTTCATTAATAATTTTAGGGTCAGCGTGGGCAAAAATGGGGCCCGCGTAGGACATGACTGGTCGTATACAGACCTTAAAGAGGGTACGCTTGTTCTGAGGGACATTTTACTGTGTCGGCCCAACATACTGTTGAGCCTACTTAGGTAAAAACGTGCGTGACGGGTTACTCTTAGGGAAGATAGCGTGCCTTCGTGTCTAAAACGAAAGGTACGATGCTTTAGATAAGAGGCCACGAGACGTACTAGACGATCGGGGAAACCTATTTTGTATAATCTGTAGATAAGGCTTCCAGACTCTATCAAAGGCTTTAGCTATGTCGAAAAAGACCGCGATGGTCTTATGACGACGAGGATAAAAACCGCTGAGGATATATTCCACAATACGGTGAACTTGTTGGGGACAAGAGTGTTTCGCTCGGAAACCGAATTGATGGGGGATAATAAGAGGGTCACCGTCTGTGGGAAACAGATGGCGCCTCATGCGAGTTTGGATGACTCTTTCGAAGAGCTTGCCCATGGCCTTGAGGGGGCTAAATGGAACGATGACTGGAGGGGAGGTTGAGGGGCTTGCTTGGCTTGGGAATACCAATCACAGTTGCCTCTTTCCACGTAGTGGGAAAGTAACTAAGGTTGAAGCAGGCGTTGAAGATAATAGATAAAAGGGTTAACACCTGCTCAGGAAAGTGTTTTAGAGCTTAAGTCCTTTGATGAGGGATGAAATCTCATCATTGGACACAGAGATAGGTTCGGAGGCTGTAGGGGGTGAGTTTCGGCGGCGGACCTCATCCTCCACTGCCTGGACGTGTGAGGGGTCGATGGGTTGAGAGCTAGAAGAGCATTGAGCGGCAATGCTGTCTGCAAAGCACTCAGCCTTTTCCTCGTCCTCGAAGGCTACCGTACCGTCGGGACGGGAGAGAGGGGGAGTGTGGGTGATAGCGTCTATGCGGAGGGCTCTTTCCATCTGATAGTACACTGTATGAGAGGGAGAGATATTCTCCATGAGCTTACTCTTTTCGAGGTCTCGAAATTCAGAGAGGCGGAAACGGAGTTCTCGTTGAAGACGATTGGCCGTGCGCCTATATTCGGGCGTGGGATAATTTGCTGCTCTCCGGAAAGCAGCTTTCTTGGTTTTTAATAGGTTGCTAATATGTAGGGGAAGCCCACTATTATTAGCAACAAGCGGGACGACCCTTTCATTCTCCTTAAGGGAGGATTTAATAAGGGTGGAGAGTGAATCGACCGCGGTGTCGATTTTTTCGGGACTGTCTAAGTCCGACGATAGGGAGATGGGGGATTCCTGTGAATCCAGAGCTTTCGCTAGGGACTCCTTGAAGCCCTTCCAATGTGTGAAGGTTTTAGTAGAGGATGTTGAGGAGGGTGGCTGATGGCCAAGAATGAGGGAGACCGGTCGGTGGTCGGATCATAGATCGTCTAGTGTCCCGATTGTCCTGAGGTTGAGGGAAACACTTTTGAATAGTGCAAAATCTAGCACGTCGGGAGCGTAGTCGGTGACATCGGGATAGTGAGTAGCACCGAGGGGACTGTGGACGGTAAGGTCAACAGACTGCGTGATATCGAGCAGTATCCTGCCACTACGGGAAGTAGTACGGCATGTCCATTCAGTATGCTTGGAGTTAAAATCTCCAAACATAATGACTGAATTGCCTAGAGATAAGATAGCCTCAAAATCTTTTTTGAGGAGAAGGGTTTCAGAAGGGATGTAACAGGAGGCTATGAAGATGAACTGATGTCCAGTCATAGCTAGCCTGCATACCGTGGCTTCCATGTTGGTAAGCTGCGGAGTAGAAATGGGAGAGCAGTGAAGTGTAATAAATGGCCTCGGCGGTCGGGTCTGTCATTACGAAGAAGAGAAAAGTTTTTAATGGAAAGGCCTTTAGTGTCCTTAGTTTTGAGATTAGTTTCCTGTAGGAGGAGGAAATCGGCTTCACGATTTCGAAGAAAGAGCTTAAGTTCTGGCAGGTTATTTCGCAAACCGCGAATATTATTTGCGTGCTAATACAGCGATTTCCCCAACGTCGATGTTCCTAATAGCGGAATACACCGTTTTTAGGTCATCAGCCATTGAGGGCTGTGATTGTTGTGGGGCGGAGGATGTCCGCGGTGGGTCTGCCTTTTTGGGGCCCCAGGGAAAAACTGGAGGCTGCATAGGCTGAGAGAAGCTCGGAGGGGGCCTAGGGAGACCCTTAGGGAGCCGAGAGAAGCCCTGGAGGGGCTGAGATAGGCCCTGACGGGGCATTCGTTGATAGAGTGCCGGATATGAATGGTCATTGACCGGCGGTGGAGCTTGACGACTGGGGCGAGGATGAGGTGCGCAGGGGCAGCCTATGTAGTTTGCCGGGTGGCCTGTTTGTTTACACAGGACGCACGCGGGTGGGGATTCGGCGTCTTTGGGCCGAGGACACTCTTTAGTGTTGTGGGGTTCAAGGTACTTAACGCACCTGGGTGGGGCGGAGCAGTTGGCCGCCGCATGGCCATATAGCTGGCAGCGGTGGCACTGCGCCGGGAACCCGCGCCTATGTGGGGGCTCAACCCTCACTCTCGACAGGCCACACACTCTGCGTACCTGCCGGAAGATGGCTTTCGCCCCCGGCACGTTGGTTAAAATTACTAGGGCAAGAGAGAACCTCTGGCCCGTTCTACTGTGCATTTTGTGCACGGCTTCTACAGGGAAACCTTGGGACTTAAGGTCCTCAAGGATTTCCTCGTTGGAAAATTCAAAGGGGATGCCGCGGATGACGGCCCTGACTTTACGCTCTTCCGGCTCTTCTCTTAATAGTCTCCCCGAGGTTGATTGCATAGTCATACTTAATGCCTGCGTCGTAGCAGGTTTTCGACAGTTTAGTGAATCTTGCCTTGTCTCTTAGGAAGACAGGGGGCGGGACTCGGTTCTTAGCAAGTGTCGGAGTACAGCGGCAAGCTGGCTTAGACGATGGGGCGATGTCTAACGACATTAGGGGAGCCTTAGCAGCGGCGGGGGCTACTGGGGCAGAGAAGGCAGCGGGAGCTGCGGGGTTTGAGACAACGGTGGGGGTTGCGGAGGTTGAAGGAGCGGCAGGGGCCGCTGAGACGGGGGGGTGCGGTTTTTCGCGGCGCGTTTTACGCCGCGCTTTGACGTAATCGTGGTATAGGAAGAATCGGAGTAGGAGCACTCCATATCCAGTTCCAAAGGGGCGAACAAGTTTTGGGATTCTAAGAAGGGCGCGATAATGGGTGGCGGTTGGCTTGCCTGACGGGCAGGAGTGGCCAAAATGGCCAAGTATGCGGGGAGAGCCTGCGGATCATCCATCCTATTGATGGCGGCGAGAAGTGAACCTTTGAGGTCTTGAGTGGACATGGTGATTACTGGGACTGGGACTGGGGACGACGTTCTATACTAAACAGTAAGGGCGGGGGACACTGCTCTGAAAAGAGCAGAGACGTTTTACTCCAAGGCAGTAAGGAGGGGATCACCGTTTTCAAAAGAACGGGACGTTCTTATTGAAGGAGTAAGTGCCCATGCTTTCAAAAGAACAGGGCCTTGCTCTGAAAAGAGCAAGTAACTCCCTAGAAACAGTATACACGTACACGTTATACAATAAATCAATAACAAAAACAAAAATTGAAATAATTAATAATAAAAATAACAGAAAACTTAACAAGCACAATCGAACAGTCAAACCTCCCCGCCCGAAGACAGGGAGGGCAAGAACTGAACTTAGCGATAAAAGACTCACCCGGCGTCGGCGCTGTACAGCGCGAGCAGGACAGCGGAGTCGCGAGACATATCCTGTCGTGGGATATTTTTTATATAATTTTAAACATAAGAACATTTCCGTTATACATGATTTCTGTGTAGCTTGAACCATTAATGCTGCTTAAAAAATGGAGTAATTTCTACCGTTTACCCAACATTTACCTTCACTGCTCTGCTCCTATTGATTGTAGCGTGATGAAAAGTATACTATAACCTATCCAGGAGTATGAAGAATGATTGTACCAAGTTTCGTTAAAATCCGTCTAGTAGTTTTTGTTTCTATAACGAACCTACAGAGAAACAGACAGACAGACAGACAAAAATTTTACTGTTTGCATTTTTGGCATCAGTATCGATCATTAATCACCCCCTGATAATTATTTTGGAAATATATTTCATGTACAGAATTGACCTCTCTACAGATCTATACTAATATAATAAAGCGGAAGAGTTTTTTTATTTTTTGTTTGTTTAAACGCGCTAATCTCTGGAACTACTAGTCCGAATTGAAAAATTCTTTTTGTGTATTATAGCCAGATTCATGCGGAATAGTAAAGGCTATCTAGCATTAAGCTATATCACTCAGCCAGCCTTAAATATGGATATTTGTTGAGCAAGTCAGAAGAAAAAGCACTCCCGAAATGATTTATCAGCGTATGCTGGTGTTATCGTTAGGGATACGTAAATACAATGTTCTAGAAAAATATAGATCTTTACTCCATCTAAAATAAAGTCCGCGATACCATATGTCTGTTTCTTATACATAAGCCATAATTAGGTATTTTGTGACAAAAAATATTGAAAATTTAAAAGTCATTTATGAGCGTTATTATTAGGCATGGCCTATTTATCTTTACGAACGAAAGTTACTTCATCATCAAGACAATTTTATGAAGCTAAACTTTGTTCTTTATACTATGTTATTTGGACGCATAGTTTAAGAGATTATGTAAAAATAAAATAATTCAATACTTGGCTAGGCGCACGACGACACATAAACCCTAGCCGCGCGGTGAGAACTGCGAGAACTGCTCAACCGGGAGGGGGAGGGAAAGTGGATAAAACTTAATTTCACTCTACATCATATATAATATGCTGACAGATAAAAGTACTCTATTAATTATGCCAATTTTTCCATTCATTGCTATCAAATAAAATATTTAATTGCAATCATGTCGCGCACCTCCGACACGTGATGACGCGAGTGAAACCGCGGGGCACAGTTAGTTTATTATAGGTATAGATGAAGATATCGCAATATTTTTTATTTTTTAAGTAAGGGCCAAGTGTCTAAGAAATAAAACTTAGAAAACCTAATTGAAATCTATCCAGTACTCGTAGTTTTTCCGTGGTGCGCACACAACTGCAAACCACTATCATTTTATTTATATAGATGAGGCTGTTAATGGGGGAGAACTATGTTCAGCATTGGACCTTGTGATTGGTTGTTATGGTTATGGAGCCAAATTCTGATCTTAAAACATAAGTGTAACGTTGTATACAGGTAAACAAGATAGGAGTTTCACTATATAAGCGATAGTTTCTACAAACCGTAATATAAATATTCTTTTGTGTAAACTGAAGTTCACATTGCTAGGGAAACCGGACAAAAGGACGAATTTTCGTAACAATATTACGGAGTCGAGAGCCGTAATAGGTTAGGGGCAGAGCCTTAATATCTTGCTACGGAAGCAACCTGTATTCGTTGTAAAGTTGATTGCAATTTTACTGGCTGAACTGTACTGTGCTGCTGCAAGGATACATCTGGAGCTGACTCATTCGTTCTACGACCGCTACCACGTTATATAATTTAAAGTGTGAAAGTTTTAATTTTTTGTTAACAATATCCTATATCTTAAGAGAGCAATCTTTATTATACATATGATTATTATAAAATATATAATCTTTATATATAAAAATTTCGTGTCACGTTGTTTGTCCGCGATGAACTCCTAAACTACTGAACTGATTTCAATGAAATTTGCACACTATGTGCAGCTTGGTCCAACTTGAGAGATAAGATAGTTTTTATCCTGATAAGTGACACTCAATATTTTTTTTATTACGAATTTAAAGATTTTTCATCTGTCTGCCTGGTCAGCTAGTAACATATATAATTGTAAACTTTGTATTTAGATAATGTTTAATTTTCCAAGTATGTCTATTGTAATTCATGAAAAAAATTATACGCGTGAAGCTCGGTCGCCCAAGTGCTATATAGTAATTTGAAAACACGGAATTGTGCACTAAACTGCGTGTTAGCGGACTTCGCAAAAGTACTGAAATATTTCTTTAAATATTTCCTTGTTTTAAAATTTAGTCTACAAATCTGTAGAAAATTTACCTCTATATTTAGACTTTTACTATATATTTTTAGATTACTGTCAATAAAACGGTAACGGTACCGATGACCGGAGTGCAGGACAACCCACCACTAGATGGAGTAACGACTCACTGATGCAGAAATTCGATAGACGTAGGTGGCTCAGGACCGTGTTTTGTGGCATTCCTAAGGGAAATGATGACAATGATGATGAAGAAATATTTCTATTAGTTATAAGAAAATATGTATACAGCCCAAATATAATGAAATTAAGTAATTTCTATTTTGTGCAATGTACTCTTTCAACTTCAATGTACCTTTCCTTTTCTAAGACACGATCGTGCTTAATTCAGTTCAAAAAAAGTTGACGACGTTATGGTAGCAATTCTACCTTCTTCTTTTTATAGACTGGTTTTCCTAGGTTACATCTTATTTATTGAAGACGCAGGATTTTTCATTGGAGAAAAAAAGATCAGACGCATGACCTTTTTCCTCCATGAAGTACCTAAAAACTTGCTTTCAATTGTTCTTAATAATTGCAGTTCAAGAGTATGATGAAACTTAAGTGGTCTGGATGAACTTAAGAGGTTGGAGAAAAAAAGATCAGATGCATGACCTTTTTCCTCCATGAAGTGCCTAAAAACATGCTTTCAATTGTTCTTAATAATTGCAGTGCAAGAGTATGATGAAACTTAAGTGGTCTGGATGAATTTTAGTTCAAAACGAGTCTGGCCCCTGAGCTACCATGACTACAAACTCAACAGCATGTGTGGCTGCAATGCAATGATGTTAAATATACTTTTTTAAATAAGGGTGACAAACGAGCACACAGTCCACCTGATGGAAAGTGGATGCTGTGGCCCATAGAACATGCCCTCGATCAAGAATCAAAATGCAGATGTGTTGTCACCCGTAAGGACTAAGATAGAATGCCCCGTTTCCAGTAAAAAGGGTCTCCGGTTCTCTACACTAACCATAACAAAACAGCATTAAGCTGCTATTTAACGCTTGTATTCTGCGGGAGCGTGGTCCTACCCCGGCCGAGCCGACCCATTCGTGCTGCAATCATAATATAGTTGCAGCGTGGCTCTATCACATTTAAATATGTCAGTCAATAGATTAAAATATAAGAAATATTGCCTAAACACTATTTGCGAAGTATAATATTACGAATTTCCTGCAGACTTTTACTACGGCTACACCTTTCGAATACTGCCAGAAGTTATCAACTAACACATATAAAATTATAGCGCTAAAATATATCCAATAACACTGGGGCTCCACTCGTCTTAATTCAGTAAGCCTATCGCTTTGGTAATTTGGCTTTGACACAATATCCTAAACTACTCTAGAATACAGTGTCAGAGTAAATTCCCGTCGCGTACTAATTTATGGAGAGTTCTTTGCCTCTGAACTACCACGGCTCTATCAGTGTTAAAGTTATACACGACGACTTGGCGCAGCAACTTAGCATTGACTTGCGGAGCTGAGTTACAGAAGTTTGAATCCCGTACGGAACAAGTATTTTTATGGTCCACAAATAATTGTCCCGGGTCTGGATGCTTGTCTCCGTGTAATTTATGTTTGTAAACTGCCTCCATACAGGAGAAAATCCTAATGTTTTTTTTTAAATAAAATAAACCTAACAAAACAAACATAATTAATCAACCCCTCATTCAAAGCTAAGATGTGTCTAATATATACTCCGGCTATCGAATCCAGTATTTACAACTCGAAGTACTCAATAGTACTACTGTAATCACAAATTTAAGGTTGTCATTCAGGATATAGTGCGACTAACTAAATCTTGTTGATAAAATTATACAGAAACTCCTTCATTCAATAGTATTGATTAGATTTCAAGCCGGCAAGGTCGTCGCTAAAGCTTTATACATTTATGTAGAGCAGGTAAGGAAACGTACTTCTGGGTAGATGACGATTTCCATCAGTAGCAGTAGTATTTATTATTAAAGTAAAGGTGAGAAACGAGCAAATCAAATTATTTTTTAATATTCATATCAATTCCAATCCTTAATGACCACGAAGAGTGACAACGAGCATGTAGTCCACCTGATGATAAGTGGATGTTGTACCTACACCTACATCGTTATAGATTAAGAGTTGAAATGCAAATTTGTTGTCAACTCTAATCAATTCTGAACTAAGAAGAAACACCTAGTTACCAATGAAAATGGTCTCCGGTTTTCGTTACGCACCATATGAAACATAGTGACTCTATGTTTTACGTTTTAACGATATTAATTCTCAATCAGCCAGGTTTTCGTATCTGGAAGAACTATGTCGAAGCTACATTAGTAACACGAATGGGTCGGCTCAATCTGGAAAAAACCACGCTCTAATAGAATACCAGCGTATTCTAGCGTAAAAAATAAAGCTAAAAAGCTGAATGCTGTGAGTGTAGAGACCCCTTTTAATGGAAACGAGGTATTTCATCTTTGTTCTCAGGGATGATAACGCATCTGCATTATTAATCGAGGTTAGATGTAGATGTATACACAGCAAACAGCCACATCATCCACTTACCATCCTCTTCTATTGTAGGTGGGGTTTCCACTTGGCAGGTGAATTATTGAATTGCTGCTATTTCACGCTGCAATCTTCTGACAACGTAAACTACCCCAGTCGTACCAATCCATTTGTGCTACAACCATAAAATGCTGTAGCGTATGCTATTTTATTTAGCATTTATACTAGATTAGTCTTATACAGTCATTGATGAGGGAGAGAAATAGAAAATGGGAATAATATATTAGAGTAGAAAAATATTGTAGTCGGAGCAGCTGCAGGATATCAGTCAAAGTATAGTTAAATATAGGCCTATGACTCAGCATTTAAGAAAATAATTTAAAATTAAAAATTTTGTACAACCGACTTCAATATAAATTATTAAGAATAACTCAAAAAGTCAGACCTTGATAAATTTATATGGGACCACTTGTGAAGCAACAGCTATCGAATAAAAAACGAATCATCGAAATCGGTCCACCCAGGAAAAAGTTATGAGGTAACACACATAAAAAAACATACTACATATGCATATTATTTTCAACTTTACCTGAGGAGAAGATGTGTCGTAATCTCCCGAACGCTGTCCAGCCAAGTTGAATCCGTCGAATGACCTGGTCGAAGTTGGATTTACCTAGTCGGACTATTTGCCCCAGGTAATCAGTAGTGTAGTTGTACCACTTCTAGACCACCTGAGTCAGACGTGGTTCAACGACGTTCGTCGACGCCCGATCCTAAAAAAAAAAAAAGGTTTTGGCATGCTCTGATCACGAATCCGCGGTCCATTTTTGTGTAGAATACACGGTTCCGGAGATGTGTAGATCAATTAGCTAATATCTAATTGATATCCGGTAAGGGCCTCCACCGTCATTAGCGTCCCATTGTTGTTCCTATTTCTATTGTTCTATTGTTCCTTAATCACCTTCATTGCAGCGTGTGCGTCGACTATATCAGTGCTATTGTTTATTATAATTCTTTGTTTATACAACGTTAATCTGAATCATCAATAAAACACATTACATAATTTTGTTACAATTTTTATTTATAAAATACAAAATCTTATTAATTATTATCTATAAAATAGGAGCGAAACATCTCATCCACTAAAATATCGTTGTACAATGTGTTCCTTGTAAATATACTCGTAAAACTATGTATTGAACATCCTTGAAACTTATGTAGTAAATACATTAAGCAATATTCGCCACAAACTGAAGTCCACTCATTCTGAATCCTATCAACATTCCAGTTCCATCTTTTACAATTCCTTTTTAAAAACTCTAGATGATATCGTACAGGTGATCGTCCATATGAATCAAAATATTGACCGACGTCATTCGTATCGATATATAAAGCTACCCAATGTGACCCTGGTTTATCATCTGTATCCAAATTACATATTATATACGTTGGTACGTGGGTATACATAGGCAGTCTATTAGCTGCATAAACATTATTTTCTAGACTGGGGTGAATCTTTTTCAGATGTTGCTATTAGTAGATTATTACAGTACCTAGCTACTCAATGAATAACATAGGAATGGTCAATTATAGTGATTTCTACATATTAAATTGCATTTTTGTGATATACAAATCGTACTTGAGTCATTGATCACCAAACAAAACACAATACGAAGAAATGTTGAGATAGGCAACGGAAATGTGAGATAAACTGATATGTTTCTAAATATTAAATTGCATTTTTGTGTTATACAAATCGTACTTGAGTCATTGATCACCAAACAAAACACAATACGAAGAAATATTGAGATAGGCAACGGAAATGTGAGATAAACTGGTTGACGCATAAAGTAATTATCAACTCATTACGGAAATACTTTAGATTAGAATTTTTACGTACTGGTGGTATATAAGACCAACAAACGCAGTCATCGAGTTAGTGTACGGTCGTTTGGCTACAGTGGATCTATCAATAGTACATTTGTGTTACTTCAATACACCAAAGGCTATGGATGTAAGTGTTTATTCTATTGACTAAATTACTTTTTTTCTGTTATTTTCATGTGTGTGTGTGTATTATTTTATTTAAATATTGTGTATGTATATGATTAAGCCGTGGTAACTCAGATGGTTAGCGCTAGCTGTAAATTTCACAGTACGCGACCCGGGTTCGATCCCCGCCAGCACCAATTAAATTGTTAATAGCAATTTTAAGTGCTTATTACCACGTGCTTGGTGGTGAAGGAAAACATCGTGAGGAAACCTGCATGTCTGAGAAAATTTCGAAGGCATGTGAAGTTCACCAACACACATTGAGGGAGCGCGGCGGACATTTCCTTGCTCTAAAACCCTCTCAGAAATGAGAGGAGGCCTATGTTCAGCAGTGGACTTTAATAGGCTGTAACTTTAACTTTTTTAACTTTTATGATTAAGTGTTAACAAATTGATATTAACATGATAACTGTGTTGTTGCAGAAATCATTGAGCTTCGATGAAGATACCTATAAACAGTATTACTACTCGCCACTCTCCCCTCAAGAAGAGAGTGATAACCTCGTCATTAATAATAACACATGCGATGGTGGAAAAAGAAAATCGCAATCGATTGATCATTTTTTTGAAGCTGAATCAAAAATAAAAAAGAGGAAGCTGTTATCATCAACCGTAGCACGAGCCGCTAGAGATGGTGTATCATACATTTCTACTAATTCTGACGACGGAGACCAAGCGACGCATCTCATCAAAATTGAAATGTACGATATGAAGAAGCTATCCAAGGTTCCAACTACTGATCATTGGAAACATGCTTCCACTAGAATTAAATATTACGTAAAGACTAATAAGGATAGCATCTACGACAATACAAACGCCCTCGTATACAATATAACAAAGACAATAGCAGAAAGTGAAAAAGTTAAAAAATACTTTTTTAACAATGACAGTCATTAGCTGATCATTAGTGAATGTGATTCTGTTTACTTCAATTACAGGAAGACAAGAGCGGAAGGAAGAGATGAGTGTGGCATACGTGTACAAAACACATCATTGAATAACAAAACTACAACACTGAGTGGAGAAGAAAACGAGAAGAGTATGCAGTACTCAAGAGCTGAATATCCATTCTTCAGTTCAAAATCTAGCCGTTTGCTTAGTTTCGAAAACTGGCCTCTAGTTATGCGACAGAAACCTGAAGATCTTGCAGAAGCTGGTTTCTTTTATACTGGCCATGCAGACGGGACCAAGTGTTTCCATTGTGGTGGTGGTTTAAAAGATTGGGAAGATGATGATGATCCTTGGCAGCAGCATGTTCAGTGGTTTAGTCAGTGTGCTTATGTAAAATTTCAACTCGAACAGTGTTTTGTATTAGATTAAATAGAAGATTTATAAAGAAATAAAAAAAAATATATTGCATACAATTTGTTTTATTTAATTTTATAACGTTTCACATAGTTACATACACACAAAATGCATTACACATAACACATAAAATCTAACACACAACACATATTATAACCTTAACTACTATAGTCTACAGTAACATTTCTGTTTTTATCTATCTCAATAATATTATCAAACTCAGCATAAACTATACAGTTAATTGTTTGTATTAATGAGGATTCAAATCGTACTTCTATTCTTACACTACCATGCTTTATGAGATTCCAATGAGTTGATGAGTTAGCTGATAAATCAGGAGTTAAGTCAAATGCTAATAGACAGTAACCTTTGCCATACTGTTCACAAGAGATTCCATTTCCTTCATTAAGAAAGTGAATACCAGTTCCCGAGAATAGAGTATGATATGCTGATGTAAATATGCTATTATTAAAAGATGGTTGCAAAGCTTTTGAAGGTATTTGTTGACCATCAATATATAAGCTGAAAGAATTAATACCATAGTTTTCAAAGTTAAATGGATTTTTAGTAAGGGAACCATTAAATGCAGAATTGTTCACAAATCCAATTATACATCTTTTCGGTACCTGTCTTTAAAATATATTATCAAGAGTTTTTCCTTGAACACCCGAAGGAATTGTTAAAACTTTTACTTCAGCTCGAGTAATAGGATATTTAGCAGTGGTAGAAGCTAAAACTTTTTGATGTGCGAGTAATACACTTGGATTAATTCGTGCTCGTCGAACAATAAGAGTTGCGTCCGTAATGCAAACTTTAAACTTTACATCGTTCGACCCAACAATTAAATTAAAACTCTCTCTTGATCGAACCAATTTAACACTCATTTCAACACCATTAATTAAAAATTTATCTTGGTTAAAAATGTCACCGTGAAGATGACCAATCATTTCTATTTCCTTACTTTCACTAATCAATTCCTGTCTTTTAACAAATCCTATGTTTTTACCATCTGTAGAATCCATTTTTCCTGCTGTATCCTCATACCAAAGACTACAAGTAAGATGAGATTGTTTAGCAGCAGGGGCATAGTTTAAAAGGGTTTCCATGTATGCTCGATATGCATAGGTATTATTAGGTGGTGATACAAGTTTTTGGTTTAAATAAACATCAAGTTGACTAAAAAGTGAATGCAGCCAATTATTTACAGGTGCTACTATTGTAGTAGATACCAAGTTAGTTGAATCTTGATTTAATACTTTTGCCTTTATGTGGAGTAATGTATGAGACAAATCTATGTAGTCATCGCCGGTCCCAGGAACTTGAAACTCGATAGGTCCATCATCACCAAGAGATGAAATTGGTTTATAATGAATCCACAATCCATTTTCAATGCTAGTTTGTGTAGACGGTAGTGCAAACAAATCCAATTCTGACTTAACGCACTCGCAAGAATGATTATGAAGGAAAGACATATTTAGTTTGAAAATATATCTGTGATATTTTTTGGTTTTAGACTAAGTTTTTTCGCAGCTTTCACTTTAGCAGTTAATGGTGGAATGAACGATGTCAATCGTTTTCTTTTAGTTTTATACCCAGATCCAGTCATGTTAAATTGATCAATTTTCTCATCAGCCTTTCGTTTTAAATTCGTACTAACTTGCTTTAGACGATCTTTTATTGAGGCTTCCATAGGACGGGCTTGAACCATATCCGATAAAAGTCCTACTCCAGCGCTTAATGCCTCCTTACCAATCACTCGAGCACCACTTGAAAGTAAAGGTAAAACTGATCTGAATAACCCCCCTAAGAAGCTCCCAATACCATGACCGCGTTGATATGGTGAACCCTTATAAATTACTCCAACTCCTGATCCAGCTTGATGTGTATAATAATTTTCATATGGACATTTATGATGATCACGAAGAGAATTCATTATTATAATTTTCGGAAATGTAGTTTAATACACACGGTTCCAAACTGGAATGGTATTTTTTGTCCTGTACTCGATCTTATAACTATTTCCAACGTATCGAACTCTCTTCGCATAACAGGTAAGTAGTGAGGTTGAGAGAAAACGTGCATTTTATTTGCACCATAAATGTATTTTGTAGGATCTAATGAAATGACTCTTAATAAAGGAGTCATAACATCACCCACAATCTGAGGATCGATAATGTCGCAATATAGAAATAGTTGAGATGGTAACCCTAAGTGTAAATTAGCAGGACACTTTCCAAAATTTCTCTCTAGGAGATTTTTATTTGGTTCATAACCTAGCTGTAAACTTAATTTGGGTGATAATGTTACGGATGTTATATTTTTATCCAATACCGAAATAGACACAAATTTTGTTATTTCATCATAGCGAAATTTCAAGTTCTCTCCGATACCATTTAACACTCTTAAAATATGCTCAACGTTATCATAGTTGGTAGCTGGAATATGTTTTTTGTAGTACACTGTGGATGGCTTATCTTCATTAGGCATTAACATAGATTTTGTAATGTATATAACATTTTCATGGTCTTGAACAGTAAACATGGTACATGAATATTGAAACTCGACAACTCCAACCGACCATTCACCTTCTAATTTTATAGCTTTTGGTAATTTCGTTGAAAAATTTGTGGTCTTGTTATCAGGAAAGTATTCCATTGAACTATTGCTGAGCAAAGTTAAATAGAAACTTTATTTATTCATATTTCTTTTAAACTAGAAGCTAAAATCCAACTGTTAAATTTATCTGGATAACCTTTCCACTTCACTAATACTTCTTTTCTGTTACTTGAATAACGAGTGTCAATTATTTTATCTATTTTATGTTGTGAGGTGGGGTTGTAAGTGATTTTCTGTAATTCTCTTTCATAAAAAGTACCAATTATTGGTTCATTTTGTAAATCTGTTATTGTATAAACAACCCATGGAGATCTATCAATTATTGAAGATATAATAAATATTTCATCACTCCAATTTGATTCATATCCTTTTTGGAATACATGTTTATATTTAGTTATTCGAACATAATCACCCACATTGAAATTTGGTTTAGGATTTTCTAAAGAAAGTTTTTTTGACCGTCTATCATAAAGATTAGTCCAAACTGTCATAATATTGTTGGAATTTACATCACATGGGCACATCTTAATACTAGAGTGAAAGCTGTGATTATAAGAGTATATTAAATCTTGTAAAACATCTATATATCTATAAGTATTATTATGAGTGAAATAACGCCACATTTTCATTTTTAGTGTTCTTTGAAATCGTTCAACATTACTGGCCTTAATGTCAGGATTGTTAGTGGTATAGTAATTAATCTTTTTGGATTTAAAGTATTTTTGTACATCTTTTGAAACAAATTCTGTACCTTTATCGGATTGTATGTGAGTAGGTGTTAAATTACTTTCAGTAAATATACTTTCAAAACATTCTTTAGTTGTTTCTGAGTTTTTCTTTTTCATTGGTCTTGCAAAAGCATATTTACTAAATACATCAATAATACAAAGTATATACTTGAAACCATCATTATATTGAGAATAAGTTCGCATATCACTTAAATCAGCTTGCCACAGTTCATTAATATTTGATAGAATGTACCTATTACGCGGGAATTTTTTTCGAATGGGTTTATGTAATGTGTATGTTTCTTGTGATTTTAACCATTCCTTTACTTGCTTTTTATTCATTTTACCCTTCATGGCTTTTGATAATTTATCAATACTACCAAAACCAGCGGGATTAGATGGATCATAATAAATCCTGTTAATTTCTTCTAGTACGGAGTCCATTTTTCCCACTCAAGTCCTTTACGTATTTTAGTTGTAGACTTTTTATCTCTACTGCACGGTGTAGAAAACTCTTGAACTTCAATCTCAGAGGGTTTGTTCAGATCTTTTGCTTGAAGTTGGTTAATAAACTCACATCTCCTTGGATTTCCAATATAAGTAAGTGGTACTTTAATATCTTTTAATGCTTCAGCAAATCTAACCCACCCTACCGGATCACTTCTTTTTAGGGGTCTTAGTGAATCATTTATTAAATCAACAATATTACTTCCAGGAATTTTTTCACTATCAATTATGACTGTACCTTCGTTATCCCAATGTATTTTACTTTTACTTGTTTCAACTAAGTTTAATAATAACTGCCCTTTTTTATGATAAGTTTTTGGTATTAAACTGAGTATTTGAGCTGGTGTGTAAAGTGGATTTTCATCATTTTCTTTACTTTTAATGGATCGATTCTCCTCCAGCAAAGATTCAATATCAACTGAAGTTTTTAGATCTCTATCTTTATTTTTAAAACCAATTTTTGACTCATTTGAATCTTCATTAGATGTATCAGAATAAATTGGTAATTTGAGTGGGTGACGATGCTCTTCGGTAAAATGAAGGTATCTTTGTAGTGTTTGTAAATATAATATCCATTTCTTTCGGTCTTCCGTCTTACTATTCATAATATTTTGCATTTCAATATCTAATCGAGATAAATTACTATTAACCTTATTTTCTTGTTTTAATTTTTCAATCAATCCAGGTTCGATAAGTATCATTTTCTTTGCATTTTCCATGTTAACTGGCTAGTCCACTCACTAATCCACTCAATATTGCACCTAATATTGTTGGTAAGAAAGCCCCTCCTTTTTGTATAATTATATTTTTTCTTAGTTTATGTTTACACTTACGTACTAGTTTACGGAGTATGTTTTTATGTTTATTCAATTTTTGTTTATACTGATCTTTAAGAGGTAATTTTCCTTGTAAAACGTTATGAATACACTCACAAATACAGTTAATTTCTTCTTCATCACACGTTTTAAGTAATGCTCTTTGATATTTTGGTTTAAGCGTATGCAAAGCGGTTAGCAAATGTTTATACGTTGTGAGTCGACGATGCATCATTTAGCAATGATTTCAATTGTTTGATTCTTGGTGTATTTAAACTCTTTTGTGGGGACGTAGACTGTACAGAAACCATTAAATGGAAAGACATTTGTCTTGATACGACAAAAATCATTGGTATTCTGTTTTAAATCTACCATTAAATATCCATGCGCCTCTAGAGTTGCATCCCTGTAGGCATTTTCAATGAATTTTGGGTTATCTGGTGATACTTGTCTTGCTAAATATCTTATTTGAGTTTTATCTCGAGGGTTTTTAAAATATATTATATAACTTGAGTTTAAAGATATGTCTCTTTGTCCTTTACCCTGATGAAATAAATTTTGTGTTAGATAAAATACACTAAGATTCCTGTGATGACTACCTTTTGTAAATATATCCACAATTCTTCCATCGGACTCTCTCATTAGATCATCAATAATAACAAGATGTGGGTTTTCACCATCAAACATATTAAGATTTGGAATTCCTTGATGATAGTTAACATTTGGTAAATTATATAATGGTTGCATTTCATCAAAGCACCATGTGATCTGATTAAAATCACAATTACATATTTCTGTAACTGATTTTATGAAATTTGTTACAAAATTTGACTTCCCACACCCACTTGGTCCTGCCACAATAGCAGTGAACGGATGGATAAAGTGAAACATAACACACGTCTAAAGTTCAAAGGGGTGAAATAAAAAATGAAAGTGTTGGTGTAAACAATTAATATATATTCCAAAAATTATATAAAACAGAATTATCTGTATACTATTTCTAACACAATTAGTACATCATAATTTTACAATTAACTCAACCTCAAATAAATAGAAACAACAATTAGTACATCATAATTTTACAATTAACTCAACCTCAAATAAATAGAAACAACAATTAGTACATCATAATTTTACAATTAACTCAACCTCAAATAAATAGAAACAACAATTAACTTAAATTATTTACAATAAAACAATGTTTAAATATGTAATAAACTACGTCATATTATAGTATTATCATAATTTTACAATCAATATAAATTTTTCTTAAACGCAGACATAAAAGTAAAAACTATCAACACTTAACGCAGTTTATAATGACCCCAAGCTAATGTTTCAATATTATTATCTAAAATATGTCTCTTTGTGTCATTATATGATAAACCTATCTTATTTAATTTTTGTGTGAAAATTGTGTGTTTAATTGATTTAAATCTAAGCATGCTATAATATTGCACTTTTTTATTAAATAGAGAAGACTTATAACTATTCATTGTCATCTTTTTAGTGATACATTTATTTACCCCTTTTGCCTTGGCTATAGTCTTATTCTCTAAGTTAAAAGCGTACATTTTGGATCGTAAACCCACAAATTCTTTCATGATTTTACCATTATTTTCATCTTTAAAAAAACCTAATTTCTTTTTATTTAATTTTGGATATTCAAAAATATTATTTGTATCATAATCTGAGGTATCAAAGTATGATGAAAGGTCAGGTTTTATATCAGTGTAAAAATCATTTGTAAATATATGATATATTAAACTATCCGTATCTGTATACAATAATTTGATTTTACTAAACTTTTTAATCATATAGTTATAATGAAAATCATACATTAATGTTTTTGAAATATCTAAAATGCAAAACCCTAAATAAATTGGTTTGTTATATATTAACTTCGTTTTTCGCAACTGAACCGCAACTAGGTTTTCCGAAAATATTGAAAGGCTATGAAATTGTGGTTTAGCGATTAGATCTTGTTCACCTAAAGCTTTACCCTGGTTCTCCCAGTGCGTAACTAATTTTATGTTAACCCTTTTTTCAATATTCTCCATAGTCTTACCGAAGACTGAATTATTCATTAATTTATAAAAATCTTTTTCGAAATCTGATTTTGCTAAAGTTCTTAATTTTGTGTTTAGATCTATGTACATCTTCAACCAGGGAAACTGTTTAAATTTTAAAACTCTATGAATTTTAGTTAATTTAACCCCCATTTCTATGCACTGCTTTAAATTTCTGTAATGAATTACATATTTATCTTTATTATTTAAATTTGGGACTAGTTTATTCTCATTAATATTGCCTACACAAATGTTTTCTGGACATAAAGGAAAGTCCGAATGTAAATCATGAAGTTCATCTGGATATTCCAAATCAACTTCTAAAATAAAACCGAAGTCTGATGTCTTAGACACATTAAATTCTGTATTTGGATTTACCCATTCGAATCCACCAGTAGGAAGATATTGAGACATAGCCCAACCATATAAATTGTTGGCATCAAAATATGTGATATATGAATTTGGTTTCCCTGTATCATAATCCTCCATGTATTTGTTATTAGCTCTAGCATAACGATTACTACATTGAGATACACCACCTCTGATACCTGATCTAATAAATGCAATTTTCTCATAATCTGTTAAAAGTTCTAATTCTATTTTTGTATATTTTAACATTGCATCCCAACTTAAACCGGGTGCTGTGTAATAATGGGCAGGGTCTAAATCATATGTATTAATACATAACTTTCTAAAGTTTTCAAATACATCGGATAAAAGTAAAACGTCTGTTTTTAAATATAGGTTTGAATAATCTAGCATATTACAACACCCAAAATGTTCCCAAACATCTTTAGCATGATTGTAATCATCATTTGAAATATGTGAATCTGTGAGTGAACTATAAAAACATTTTTGTTCAGGGAGCGATGTTAGACTTAAACTATCATATTTAGTCATAAGTTCATATGGATAAACACCTTTCCGTTTTAAACGAAAGAAATCTTCATCATTAGGGTAATTTCTACGTAATTCTTGAAATTGATCATTACTGAGATTTTTGGCCAATTCTTCTAATTTACACGATAAAAACTTAAATGAATCTAAGAATCTCAATATAATTTCGTGGTTATTCACTTTTAATTTTTTGGAAAAGGATATATATTTTTCTTTATTTTGAGGGATAACTTCGACTTCACCATCACAAAAGTTTAACGCGTGAACAATAAAATGAGCATCATAGTGACTAAGGTTGTGTAAAAATATTGGTATATAACTAGGTGTTCTGATCTTCGAACAACATGATTCATGAGCAACACCTATAAAACTACCAGTGTACCAATCAAAATCATAAAAATGTTTTGCCAACTCAGTTTCACAAATATGACAAATGGTTGCATTTGAAATTTGGTTTTTGTCTTCATTTGTTAGCGGAAGTGGTGGATATTTTTGAAGTCTATTTATTTCTTTTAGATTGTTAGATAAACTTTCCATAAACACTTGTGCACAGTTGGGTCCGCAATATGTTACATATTTTGATAATTTATCATCATATGAACATTTTATATAATATCCAAAACTATGTACTTCATGTTTCTGAATATTATGAGTGAAAGGTTTGGAAGGATCGTTAGAACATGATTCTATTGGTTTTAAAAATGCTTCAAAATCAGCATAAACTACGAATGGTATCTTTAACTTTTTTTCATAACTATCAAATTTAATTTTATCATTTGAAATAGGTTGACCAAACCAATTCTTTTTTTTTAAAGTTTCACTGTTTGGTAATACTGTACAAATGTGAGCACAATCGTATTGTTCATGGTTATTTAACCTTTCCTGAGATGGAAAACGAAGTAGACATGCTTCACAAATGTACATGATGTGACCGTCTTTTGAAATTTGTTTACTAACTAACCGCGATAAATTTTTTATATAGCAATAATGATTTTTTGTATCCTTGGAAAAAAATAATAAATTGATATGTCTATCTTTACGACACTTTGTTAAAAATAATGGACCTACTATAGAATTACATCGTTTTTCTTTATTATATTCTAACCCAAAAACATTAATACTAATATCATTTAATTTCTCTACTTTTGCTATGTCAGAAATTTTAACCGGAAAGGAAATACCATCAAATTTAAGTTTATTTGCATGTTTAACGTACGATGATACCCGATCGGTGTGTTTGTTTACAGGATATAACGCCGAGAGTAACGCCCATTTAAAACAAAAATAATCCTTGTTTTTTACATTTATAACAGCCTTTTTTAATTTTATGTCACGAGGAAGATCTATGTATGAAGTACCGCGTAGGGGGTTAAATTTATTAACATTCATGTCTATAGATTTTATGTTTTTTAGACTCCATCCACTATCTTTTTTTTCGAAAGCACTAATTTTAGTAGTAATTGTATCATTTAAAGATGAAAGAAAAATATTTAAGTCATCTCCTTGACAAATAATATAGTTAAGCGTTTTAAAATCGAACGTATCATGAATATCTTTAGTTTGTTGAACAAAATCAGCATGCAATATGAAGTTTACCTTAAAAATTATGTGTTGATGAATACACTCTTGTAATAAAAATAAAATATCATCTTTAATAGAATTTAAAAATAGTTCAGGAGTTTCAAAATTTACCCATGTCGAACGATCTACTCTACTCTTGATTTTATAAGTTAAAATCCTATTTCCAAAAGCAGATTCAATAACACTAACGTTTGATAAAGAATTATGTGAATTTAAAAGATTATTTTTATGAACATTACTTTTAAAATGATTAGCTAAATACCGTATCTTGATAAATATATGGCACGTTGGACATTCCACTTGATCATCGTTACTGATACTGTTCCCTGCAGAGGTATGCGCTTCTGCTTCCGTTGTTGGTTTTTTGATGATCTTGGATTCTTTGCTGCACGTTCGCTTCGTTCCTCTTCCAAGTTGTAGTGGTTGACTGCTAAAATGTTTAAATTTATTAAAAACTGTATAAGACAATATGTAAATTATGATCGAAATGAATGTTTATTTTACATACTTAAACTGTGTTTCAACCATCGCACAGTGATGATACAACTCATCATCGTATGACGAATCGAACAGTTGACCCCTCTCCATTTCTTCACAAACTTTAGACAACTCCTGATTTAATTCGCTATTGAATAGTTCCGTATTCTCTTCCATGATTGTGGAGAAAAAAGCACTGGTGCACACTTCACTGAAGTTTTCCCTTCCTCTTTTTTATTTTTGATTCAGCTTCAAAAAAATGATCAATCGATTGCGATTTTCTTTTTCCACCATCGCATGTGTTATTATTAATGACGAGGTTATCACTCTCTTCTTGAGGGGAGAGTGGCGAGTAGTAATACTGTTTATAGGTATCTTCATCGAAGCTCAATGATTTCTGCAACAACACAGTTATCATGTTAATATCAATTTGTTAACACTTAATCATAAAAGTTAAAAAAGTTAAAGTTACAGCCTATTAAAGTCCACTGCTGAACATAGGCCTCCTCTCATTTCTGAGAGGGTTTTAGAGCAAGGAAATGTCCGCCGCGCTCCCTCAATGTGTGTTGGTGAACTTCACATGCCTTCGAAATTTTCTCAGACATGCAGGTTTCCTCACGATGTTTTCCTTCACCACCAAGCACGTGGTAATAAGCACTTAAAATTGCTATTAACAATTTAATTGGTGCTGGCGGGGATCGAACCCGGGTCGCGTACTGTGAAATTTACAGCTAGCGCTAACCATCTGAGTTACCACGGCTTAATCATATACATACACAATATTTAAATAAAATAATACACACACACATGAAAATAACAGAAAAAAAGTAATTTAGTCAATAGAATAAACACTTACATCCATAGCCTTTGGTGTATTGAAGTAACACAAATGTACTATTGATAGATCCACTGTAGCCAAACGACCGTACACTAACTCGATGACTGCGTTTGTTGGTCTTATATACCACCAGTACGTAAAAATTCTAATCTAAAGTATTTCCGTAATGAGTTGATAATTACTTTATGCGTCAACCAGTTTATCTCACATTTCCGTTGCCTATCTCAACATTTCTTCGTATTGTGTTTTGTTTGGTGATCAATGACTCAAGTACGATTTGTATAACACAAAAATGCAATTTAATATTTAGAAACATATCAGTTTATCTCACATTTCCGTTGCCTATCTCAACATTTCTTCGTATTGTGTTTTGTTTGGTGATCAATGACTCAAGTACGATTTGTATATCACAAAAATGCAATTTAATATGTAGAAATCACTATAATTGACCATTCCTATGTTATTCATTGAGTAGCTAGGTACTGTAATAATCTACTAATAGCAGTAATATCATGGATACACTAGATGTACAACAACATCTGAAAAAGATTCACCCCAGTCTAGAAAATAATGTTTATGCAGCTAATAGACTGCCTATGTATACCCACGTACCAACGTATATAATATGTAATTTGGATACAGATGATAAACCAGGGTCACATTGGGTAGCTTTATATATCGATACGAATGACGTCGGTCAATATTTTGATTCATATGGACGATCACCTGTACGATATCATCTAGAGTTTTTAAAAAGGAATTGTAAAAGATGGAACTGGAATGTTGATAGGATTCAGAATGAGTGGACTTCAGTTTGTGGCGAATATTGCTTAATGTATTTACTATATAAGTTTCAAGGATGTTCAATACATAGTTTTACGAGTATATTTACAAGGAACACATTGTACAACGATATTTTAGTGGATGAGATGTTTCGCTCCTATTTTATAGATAATAATTAATAAGATTTTGTATTTTATAAATTAAAATTGTAACAAAATTATGTAATGTGTTTTATTGATGATTCAGATTAACGTTGTATAAACAAAGAATTATAATAAACAATAGCACTGATATAGTCGACGCACACGCTGCAATGAAGGTGATTAAGGAACAATAGAACAATAGAAATAGGAACAACAATGGGACGCTAATGACGGTGGAGGCCCTTACCGGATATCAATTAGATATTAGCTAATTGATCTACACATCTCCGGAACCGTGTATTCTACACAAAAATGGACCGCGGATTCGTGATCAGAGCATGCCAAAACCTTTTTTTTTTTTTAGGATCGGGCGTCGACGAACGTCGTTGAACCACGTCTGACTCAGGTGGTCTAGAAGTGGTACAACTACACTACTGATTACCTGGGGCAAATAGTCCGACTAGGTAAATCCAACTTCGACCAGGTCATTCGACGGATTCAACTTGGCTGGACAGCGTTCGGGAGATTACGACACATCTTCTCCTCAGGTAAAGTTGAAAATAATATGCATGTTAGATTTTTTTAATATTTTCTAATATTAAAAATTCTTATATAGTATTAGACTGATATACAAACTAACAGTCAACCAAATAGCTAGTAATAATGCTCACTGTAAACACATGCAAACAGATTCAAAAAAGATTGCAAATATGAAAACCTAAACGACTGCATGTAGCTTGTCTTCAAAATGCTGCATTGCTCGTCTTCAAAGTGCTGCATTACTTATCTTAAAAATGCGTCTTGTGGAGAGAGTGAACTTTTAAAATCATAAAATTGCACCTCGTCTTTAAAATTCTGCATTACTTGTCTTAAAAATGCTTCTTATGGCGAAACCGAACTTTTAAAATCACAAATACATCATCACTCCAAAATGCTTTTCGGAGGAAAGCACCTCATTTAAGTAACGTAAAGCATTGGTACGAAGAATTCGATCGTGGTCGTGTTTTTTTTTTTTTAGGATCGGGTGTCGACGAACGTCGTTAAACCACGTCTGACTCAGGTGGTCTAGAAGTGGTACAACTACACTACTGTAATCATACTCGCCAAAAACTTCGAGCGTAGTGCTCCCAACAACTACCGGTATTGGTGGGACATGGACGCTACACATGATCTTTGATTTGTCCATGTTCATTCCAAGACCTATCAGATGGGTGAATTATTTTTATACGTTCCTTAAGAAGAATATTGTAAGTAATGTAATTGTATCATCCATTTATCCATACATTACAGTTTATAAAATGAAACTTCTAAACAAAGACGTCCCCTATAGATTTCCTCATATTTTGCTATAGTTTCCACGCTTGATTTCTACGGTTGGCAACAGCAGTTTTTATTATTTTGGGTTGTTATCAGTAAGATGCTGCCGCCCATCACCTGTTTCTTTATCTGTAAACTCTTACGTTATCCACAGGTTGATGATATATGGTAGTAGGTTCACTTACATCACCACTGCATGGCGTAATACAAACGTTGATAACATTTTTATAGGCAAAATTTCTTTATAGAATAAGGACGACACACTAGAAAATACTCCACCTAATGTTAAATAGTTACTGTAATCTATAGAAATCTACTTCTATTATTTATTTATTTAATCTTTGTTACATACTACCTTATAATTTATACTTAATATTATAAAGAGGTAAAGTTTGTAAGTTTGTGAGTTTGTTTGTAGGAAGTAATCTCTGAAACTACCCAACCGATATTAAAAATTATTTCACCAGTAGAAAGCTACATTACTCGTATTCCGGAGTAACATAGGTTATATTTGATTGTGATTAACAATATATTTAAATGTGAAATAACAATATTTGTCAATAAATTCCGAAAATAAATCCTAAACACTCAGTACTAAGAACCACACAAGATAATTTCATCACAAGTTAAAATGTTTGACGCCCAGCAAAGTGGACATGGGTCAGCTAGTAAGGGATATAAAGGGCGGCCTTAATGCTTATGGCATTCTCTACCAGTCAACCCTGTCTTCCATTAAGAATCACAATGCAAATGTGTAATCAGCCCCAAGAACCAAAGAATCGATTCCCCTAAAAATCTTATCCTGTTTTCTAATCTCACCACAACACGAAAAACAGCAACATAAGCTGCTGATATTCTGTAAGAGCATGATGCTTCGCCGGTCGAGTCGGTCAATTTGTGCTACAACCGTAATATAGCTGCAGTATGACTCTACCATGTCGTAAACATACGGCAGCTTAGTGACCGCTGATCATATATTGAACGAGAATATAGTTCAATATGTGTACTACCACTTCTTTAAGCCGTGGTACGATAATGAAGCCCGTTCTATCGATTGCAGCTCATTTTGTTGAGCAGAAAACTTAAAATGTACGTTTACGGTGACTATTATAAAATTACCTGTAAGAAAATTAACTAATAAGTTAATTTTCTTACAGGTAATTTTATAATCATTCCGAACAATGGGGAGAATTCACTGTTACAACGTGTTTGGCCGCCTGCGTAGACTATTTTGGTGACGTCATCATACCCAGGCACCTCTTTCTCACTAGGCATTCTAGGCATGTGTCTAGGGCCCCGCGATCGGTAAGGGCCTCCTAGTTCCTACGAGGTCACCAAACGATAACTAAATTAAAGAACAATGAAAGCGTTGAAAGAAAATGGTTGCTGTACTCGCCTTCTAAAAAGTCTATATTGTGTTTTTTATGCTGCTCAATGAAGTGTCTTACCTAGTTTGAAGTGCACCTCCCATCCTCCCGCAATTGCGGTAATGCTCAGTAGTGGTCAGCCGACAGAGTCTACTTCACCTGAGACTGTCTGGAACACGTGTCGTCGGTGGTGTGTCTTTCGTAGTGTAGTGGTGTTGGGAGTAGTGGTACTGGGATTAGCGTTGAAAGTACGCCCGATCGGTTTCATGTTGACCAGCTAACTTTTATAATTCGATACGTCAAAGACCGTGTTCTTGTTGAAAGGTTTCTGGAATATTAAATATGCTATTTAAAATTCATCAACAATAAAGAAACCATCTTGAATTTTTTAGAGAATCCTGATATTCACATAAAAGATTGCAGAGGACAAAGCTACGAGAATGATTCAAATATGTTGGGGAAGGGGAGTATACTAGTCTACAAGCAAGAATGGAGGTGTATTGTGCTGTTGAGTGTATATCAAAGATATCATAGTTTTTTGAAATGGTTCAGAAAGTGTATAACTTTTTTTCGGGCACTTCCCACTGATGGAATATATTTACAGAACATTTAGATTCAAAAAAGTTGTCAACAGTCTTTCATAAACCATTTGGTTAGCCCAGGCTTCTGCAGTAAGCGCCTTGCATGAAGGCCATAAACAAATTATAGAAGCTTTGATGTCCATCGCAAAAGATACAGAACAGGCACGAGAAAAGAAGAGACAAAGCCCTTAGTCTGTCCAGAAAAATGGGAAACCTAGAATTTATTATTTGTAGGAAGTGGAGTTCTATATTGAAAAGAATAGACAAAACAAGTAATTATCATCAGAAAGAAACGATAACACTGGATGTTGCAACTAATTTATTTATTTCACTTCTGCCCTAGAAAGAAACCTGGAATTTAATTACAAGGACCTATTCCAAAGAATAAAACGTAGAAGCTCACTCCAGAATTTTTTTGATGGCTCAGTTGAACCCTTTCTTCCCATAATTGATAGCCTGAGCGTTCATCTAAAACAGCGATTAAGTTCGTATAAGAATATTAGTCGACGTTTTGGTTTATTTTTTCGCTTGAAAACTCTGAGTTCTGCTAAAATCAATTTCAGCAAATTTTTTTTGCCATAATAATAGATTATGAAGACGAGAAAGAGGTGGAAATGGAATCAGTATTTAACAAACTACTTTTTTCATAGTGCAAATGAAGAAACATATTGCAAACATATCATCTTTTGAAGGAAAACAAAATTATAGACACATTTCCAAATATATAATCGCATTGAGAATCTTTTTAAGCATGATGATAACTAAATGCAATGGGGATGCTCCTTCTATAAAAAATGAATTAAGAAGTACAATCCTTCAAGAGAGCTTAACCAGTTTATCGCTGACTAGCTGACACCCGTGTCTTTGTCCGCGTTGCTTGATATATTAACAAAGTTTTGTGCGAAGGAAAAAACATCAAAAAGACAAAATTTCTTTGTAAACAATGTTATTCGTTGCTCAGATTGTAGTTAAAATATATAAATTATCTGGGTTAGAAACGTAAAAGCAAGCGACGTGCGGTTGACTGTGTAAAAAGCCTAGTAAACATCATTGTTTCTTAAAACTTTAATAACTTAATATTAAATGAAGATATGGCAATTATTTATTTTTAGTTAAGGGCCAAGTGTCTCAGAAATAAAACTTTGAAAACCTAATTGAAATCCATCCAGTAGTTTTTCCGTGATGCGCGCACAACGGCAAACCTCTATCATTTTATTTATATAGATGTCCATAGAATGTGATATTATGCTCAAAACTATACATACATATAATGTCAAGGGTAGGCCTATATTCAGCAGTGGACTTTAATAGGATGTAACGGTAACGGAGCGTACCTGCCAAATATTCTCGTTGTCAATTCGCCGTCGGTCGGGTCATGGCAAGTTCGGGGTTGGTCTGTGACGCAAGTCAAGTGGGCGTTACATCCACCCATTACAGCCTGTAAAAGTACACTGGTTCTTCTTCTGTCGAGCGGAGTGAGCCAACCTATTCGTGCTACAATCATAATATAGCTGCAGCATGGCTTTAACACGTATAAGTATCATTCCTAAAAGAAGGAAAGAAAGCATTTAAGGAGTTCATTGATTTTTGTGCAGCAGACTTCTATAGCAAGGGCATCAATAAACTGCAAATAAAATGACAAGAATATGTAAATACTTAACGCAAATATTTTGATTAATTAAAATTTATATTGTGTAAAAAAACAATTTTCAGTTCACGTGATGGTAAGTGGTTGCTGCGGCCCATAGAACATCTACATCTATCCTCGTTTGCGGATCAAAATGCAGATGCGTTGTCACCCGTGAGGAAGAAGATGGAATGCTTCTTTTCCAGTAAAAAGGGTCTCTGGTTTTCTACACTCACCATACGAAATACAACAGTGTTAAGCTGCTATTTAACGCCGATATTCTGTGAGAGCGTGGTCCTTCCACGGTCGAGCCGACCCATTTGTGCTACAACAACTATACTACTAATATAGCTGCAGCATCCTAATCTACAAATCCCTTACATCAATTTTTTTTAATTAAATTTTATCAGTCATTGAGTTTTCTGTCTTAAATTCTAAGTAGCAGGAAGGATTCAGAAAGTTAACGGGGATTTACCCCCGTCCCTCGTTATCTTTCTCTAGTTGTGTCGGATTGCCGTCCTATTGGACTATATGATTGAGGAAACAGAAAGTGCACCTATATGTTATGTATGTTTGTATATGTTTGTGCATACATTCGTGCGCTATAATCCAGTCCTGCGTAGATATTAACGGAGACTATCCTCCGCTAACACTGGCCGCCATGAACGAAATTTGATCTGAAGAACATTACTATACGAAATTTGCCTTGTTTTACATTTTCATATTCGAGTAGCGGCAGCGTAAGTGAATGCATCACCCCATTTCGTCTCAGACTCTTCAGAGTTGACTATAGGCAATAGCGTAAATATCTTATGGCTTCCGAAAGGTATAATTAACGCCAAAGTCAAAGGTGCGAGATGTCTGATACTCACATCGTCGATAATACACTAATTTTTAAATTGTGTTTTATAGGTCTATAATAATTGCGTTGTATATGAGATGTTTTTAGATTTCGTCAAGTTGAATAAACTTAATGAAAATTTTATTATTACATCGTACATATACTTACTTACTTACTTATCTTCACGCACAATCCCTGACGGAGTAGCCAGAGAGAACAGATCGCCAAGTGTCACGATCCTTACATACATCTTTCGCTTCTTTCAGATTCATCATCTTCTTCATACATGCACGTCTAGGTATTCGAGTACTCTTGACCCTACCCTCTTCGAGCAATTTGCTCACATGGTCTTCGAAAGTTAGTCTCGGTCTACCTCGACACCTTTTAATATTAACTTTGGCGCTATATATTTTCTTCACCATTCGGTCTTCACTCATTTGCTCAACGTGCCCAATCCATTGAAGCACCCCCTTGTCAATTTTTGTGATAAGGTAATCTTTCAAACCTGCCATATTGCGAATCTCTTCGTTTCGCTTTCGGTCGGCCATGGTAACGCCGCACATTTTACGATTTACGATTCCATCCCTAAGGTTCTGCCATGTTCTTTCCACACATTCTTTTCTGCCATCGATGGTGTCAAGCTTTTCGGCTACCCTCGCATGATATTTGTCCCTAGTATCCGCTTCCAGCTTCGGATGCGACAGACCGACTGTGGTTCTGTTACTGCCGTCCGGTAGCGCCAACCCGCGAACAGACACCTAAATCTAGTAATCACTAGATAGTGATCCGTTCCCAGATCAGCACCCCTGAACACTCGCGTATTTTTTTTTTTTTTTTTTATAGGAGAGGGGGCAAACGAGCATGCGGCTCACCTGATGGTAAGTGACTACCGCCGCCCATGAACAACCGCAATACCAGGGGAATTGCAGATGCGTTGCCGGCCTTTTAAAAAGGAGTAGGCTCTTTTCTTGAAGGTCCCTAAGTCGTATCGGTCCGGAAAAATCGCTGATGGTAATCGATTCCACAAGGAAGTCGTGCGAGGAAGAAAACATCTTCTAAATCGCACAGTGGTGGACCGCCAATCATCCAGATGGTGTGGATGGTATCGGGAGTTCTGCCGCGATGTGCGTTCATGAAATTTGGCGGCTGGGATTAATCCGAACAATTCCTCAGAGCACTCCCCATGGTAGATGCGAAAGAAAATCCATCACCTGTTTTCACAGTCGGTCATCCACCAGGAACAAATCGATCATACTTCTCTCATTATTTCTTTCTCTAGTATACATATTGATTTTCTTGGGATTAAACATAGTGTTTGCCACAAGAAGACTTTTCTTGCATACAGCCAGTATAAGCTTGCCAGCATCATTAACCCTTTTATCGCCAAACTTTCCAAGCACCCACTCGTACCCAGGTCGAGCGGTACCAACCCATCCATTCAAATCACCACATACAACAATTCTTTCGTTTCCCCTAACCAAATCTAGAACTTCTCTTACAATCTCCCAAAACTCCTCCAGCTCAGCCCTGGACGACGAAGCTACCGGCGCATAAACAGCCAAAAGGAATAACTTCGTCAGTCCCAATTTAAAGCGAACCCAGAGAAGTCTTGAGTTCACAACCTTATATTCAGTCATAACATCGACCAACCGAGACGACAGCAGTACCCCCATCCCTGGCAGACGCTCTCGCTTTCCGGGACTCCGGACCCTATAGCTAACGCCCCGCCAGGGAGCTCTTCAGTACCAATGCCCTTCCGTTTGGTCTCCGACATACACACGACATCTAATTCTCTTTCTTTCATTATTTCGATCAACTCATTCGTCTTATCTCTCATGCCTCCTCTAACATTCCACGTGCCAACTCTGCACTCTGTCCTCCACGTCATATAAATTTTATTAATACTGGTATCGCCTTGTCTATAATCCCTGAGGGAGTAGGCAGAGTTCAAAGAGAAGCGAGCTCATCGAACCACGTTTGGCCAAGATAAATGGTCTTAAGTGGAAAATTGTGAAAGAAGTTATAGGTGGCTAGCTCTAGCATATTGCTTACATAGTCACAAATCCAATATTGCATTAAGTTTATGATATGCTAAGCAAGTAACACCGCTAGCATTTCTTTTTTGTGTAAGTCCCACATAAATATGAGACTTATTAAATCCCAAACCAACATAGGATTTCACGTCATACTCATTTTTACTGGACAACAAAATAAAAGGTAATAGTTTTTATAAAAGGAAATAAATCAAAATGTTTCTTATATTTACGCAGACACTACACATTGAATAAATTACTTTACAGCAACCTATGATCCCCCCCCCCGTGACCATGGGTTGCTGTAGCACCCGAAACGTCGGGAATTAAAAGAGTAAATTAAACGCGATAAAATTCGTAAAAAATAGTTTTATTCAGAGAAAATAAATCATACAAGGAATTTCAGCAGTATCATGGAAATATTTTATTGTTTATACATAAATTACCTATTTACAAACTGCCAATTTAAAAAAAAATACGTGGTAGAGCCACGCTGCAGCACGAATGAATTGGCTTGACCGGGGAAAGTACATGGCCCCACACAGAATACAAGTGTGAAATTGCAGCATAATGCGACTGTGTTCCGTATGGTGGGTTAGTGACGGCGACCGTAGACTGTTTTTCTAGTAATGAGGTATTTCATTTTAATTCTCAGGAGTCATACATTTTCAGTTTGATTTTAAATCGAGGAAATAATCAAGTGAAATTATGGGTGGTTTTCCTAACTTCTGTTTAAAATAATACAGAACCTATGAGATTTACATCCAGGTCCCACATCGCAGTCTAATGCTCCCAAACTGTCAATTTTGTGACTAAGCTACTGTACTCTACTAATTTTGACAACATCTCTCTTAACACTGGCCTAAAAACTTAGTCGAATATATTGACAGAAGTATGAATTAAATTGATTTATAATATGCTTTCTTTAAAGTTAATATTGTTACATATATAACTGATTATGGTTTATCAATGTCCGGTCTCAATGATTGAAAATATTTCTAAATTAGAAGTCAAATCTTCCATTACAACCTATAGTTCCACCATACGTTAAAAATAATTTATACAAGTACTGATTTAACATGTGTCGTGGATAAAGAATATCATTCTAATACTCAAATAAATACAAAATATATTAATGACATCCTCACTCCGTCAACCCAACTTTGTACAAGTTTTTGCAAAATTTTTTGAATTTTCCTAGTGAATGCTGACGTTATCTTTTAAGAAAAAAACCAGCCAAGTGCGAGTCGGACTCGCGCACCGAGGGTTCCGAACAAATTCGTAGGTATATAAGTTTAAATTTATTAAAAATATTTTTATTTTATGATGAAACTAAAAATTTATGCTTTTCGCAATTTTTCCTTTATCTGTGCTATAATACGTTGCTTCGTACCAAATTTTAAGATTCTGAGTTCACGGGAAGTATCCTGTAGGTTTTGATTCCCTTGCGAATGTCGAAAATTTGAGGCATAAACGGCTGTATCTTTTGATTGCGTTGGAAGTTTGATTTTTTCACAGCTCCAAGGGACAGTAGACTTGAGAATTTGATATTAATTTCAGCTTGATACCTCCACGCGTTTCTGAGAAAAAGGGTCTTGACAGACAGACAGACGGACAACAAAGTGATCCTATAAGGGTTCCGTTTTTTTCCTTTTGAGGTACGGAACTCTAAAAATTAATAATCGTTCTTAAATTATTACACTTCTTTGAGTTTCAAAACACATCTCATTAGTGAAAGAAAGCATTGCTGGCAATTGAGGCGCCTTATCATCTTCATAATCATAATTATTTTATAGAATAGTGGGACAAACGAGCACACGGTCCACCTACTGGTAAGTGGATTCCTTAGCCCATAGACACTCAATTAAGAATCAAAACGCAGATGCGTTGTCACCCCTGAGGACTGAGATGGAATGCCTCGTTTCCAGTAAAAAGGGTCTCCGGTTCTCTACACTCACCATACGAAACAGCAATATTAAACTACTATTTTACACTGGTATTCTGTGAGAGCGTGGTCCTATCCCGGTCGAGCTGACCCATCGTGCTACAACCATAATACAGCTGCAGCGAGGCCCTATTACCTAAAATTATTAAAACACTGTTACGTGTAACATTGTTAAAAGTCCATAAATCCTCAGCTCATAAAGGCCGTAAAAATTATATTCAGCTATTTTTATGTGTAGAGCTACAGTGTATTATGGCTGCAACACGAATGGGTCGGCTCGATGAAGGACAACACTCTCACAGAATACCAGCAGAATGAAATGACAGCATAATACTGCCTGGGGAATGTTGGGGAAATGCCTACGCATACGCGCCTTGCGGGGGCAAGGACGGGTTATGTTCCACCTTCGCCGCATATTGGCAGGGCCACGGGAACGCTTTCGCACACATCTGCGGCCCTGCCAGCGCTGGCTGCCCCATAGCGCACCCTCCTCGGGAGTGGACTACTTCTCCCCCATCTTTTTCTCAGATAAGTCGCACCAGAACACATGACGCGCCCTCCCTCCAACTTCAGCTGCGAAACGGACGCCCCCGTATCCGATGCGCGAAGGCTACGGGGCCAGGAACAATGAGCACTCAGAAACACTAACCTTCCAGACCCCAGTGGCGAATCTGGTGTTTGACTTTGCCGTCAACCAAGATGGGCTTGGCGAGCCCGCTCTCAGTGGCCACCTCGGGCCGGTCTTACACCTTGACCTAGCCATGTGGGTTCCTCTTAGTTCACCGCGGGTGATCAAGCCAGGGCTAATAAGCGCCCCCGCCATGCCAACTCGGGGACCCGTTCAGGTGGGGGGACCATCAGGTGGACTTAACCTTACTTCTAAAAGACACTTTAAATTCCCCTATTGCCTCATTAAATCATTATTCCATGAAGTGGAAGACCGGTTTACTCTACGTTTGCTAATACGGGAGACTGACATTCGTTTCAACAGTCTTCCTTCCCCAACATAGGCAATACAAATCATTCTTATTTACTTCGTACTCTCGCTTTGTCATAAGCCATTAAATGAAATCTTGAAAATATTCATTATTAATAGGTCAAATAATTTGATTATTTTGACACGTTATATTAGCATCGATTTTAAAACATTATTATGAATTTCGCTCGAACAAACAAGCCGCGCGCTGTAGACCGCACAGCGTAATGAGCGCTGCAGTCTGCTCTGCCCTAGTTCTGTGCAGGGTTGCCAGGTCAATGTGAAAAAATAGAGGACATCGCGGTTTAAGTGAGTCTTTGGAAAAATTCACATTCATTGCTTTAAAACAAAAAAAAAAATGTTATTTCGCAAACGTAAAATCTATGGTAAACAATTTTATCATATCATTAAAAAATAGGTCATCCAATATTCATCTATTACAGCCTATGAATGTCTATTGCTGAACCTTATAGATAGGCTTTCCTCATAGATTGTTTCATGAGGGGATTTTGCCACGCTAGGCAGGCGGGTTGTCAATCGCAGTTTTTTATGATTTTAAGTTTCTGTTTCTGTTTCCCTGTGCCGACTCTTACAGCACCAACGGGATGATATAGGGTAATGTATATTCTTATTTTTTTATTATAGGATAGGGTGACAAACGAGCACACAGTCCACCCGATGGCAAGCGGTTGCTGTGGCACATAGATATCTACATCTATCCTCGTTTGCGAATCAAAATGCAGATGCATTGTCACCCGTGAGGACCAAGATGGAATGCCTCTTTTTCAGTAAAAAGGGTCTCCGGTTCTCTACACTTACCATACGAAACACAGCAGTGTTAAGCTGCTATTTTACGCTGGTATTCTGCGAGAGCGTGGTCCTTCCCCGGTCGAGCCGATCCATTCGTGCTACAACTGTACTACTAACATAGCTGCAGCATGGCTATACCACGTGAATATGAATGTTATACCGCCACTAGATGGTTAACACATTAGGTAAATATAGAAGGTACATAATTATACTCTATATCATATTATGGTGTCAACTATTCTACTCGGTGTTTGTCTCTTTCGTCATAACTTAGAATCTTATGTCCATCACTGGACCTATTTGCAAACCGATGATCTCTCTTAGGAGATATTGAAAAGCTCGCAGACGATATATAGGTGATTTCATAGAGCTGTGGTTTATATAGCTATCGGAGTTAAACGAATTTTTCACAGTTATTTATAGGGTGATGAGAACGATACATTCGGGTCTTTTATCAAGTTTTGACCATTTTCTTATTCGCAACTTGGAAATAATGGCATATTATAAACCAAGTGATACAAATAGATTAGACTTTACATATAGGCTTTTTAGGCCTTTTCTACCGACTGCAAACAGAAGGAGATACTCGATTCGACTGTATGTTATTTTTTATGTGTGTTACCTCATAACTTTCTTCTGGGTGAACCGATTTCAATGATTCTTTTAATTGAAAGCTGGTGCTTCACATGTGATCTCATATAAATTTGATCAAGGTCTGACCAATTCTTTTTGAGTTATTCTTAATAATCTATATTGAAGTTGGTTCTACAAAAAATTTAATTTTTAATTATTTACTGGCTCGTTGATCTGATGGTGACTGTATCGTCGGTTTAATGCTCGTAAATGCGATAGCTGATCATGAGATCCTGGGTTTGAATCCCGGGTCGGGCCAAAAATCAGTCATTGGGTTTGTGTCAAGAAATTCTGAGTAGCAGCCCGGAGTCAAGAAGTTGGCGGTATTTTTAAGTGGCAATGCACCCTCGTGCCTCGAAATGCACGTAAAGCCGTTTCTTTCTGGCCTGTGTGCCTAGTGCGAGTGTATATTTTTACATATTCGATCCCGAGAAAGTTAACTACAATTTGTATGGAATAAAATAGCGCCAACTAGTGGCAATAATCGGAATCACAGTTCATTATTACCTATTTGTTTATGTTTCGTAATTTGATCAAGGTTTCGACAGTTTGTGTTAGTTTTATGAGATTGTGAATTAGCCATTTTATTTTAATGTTAATTATTGAAAGTATTAATTACTGTCCCACCGGACTATGAGAAGGGATAAAGAGTGCACCTGTGTTTGCGCACAGGCACTATATGACTATAATCCTGTCCTACGCTGTTGTTAGTCGCCGCCGCCGTTGAGACTGGCCGCAAAGAACAAAGTCAGTCTTGAGGACATTAATTAATTAATTAAATTACATAAATTAATTATTTACGCTTCATGGACATTACCCTTTGTGTTTTTTAATCTGTTTGTTGTCGATGATGACAACAGAAATCTTTTTCGTCCATTTATTATAGGACAGCGATTTTAATACAATGTTAAATATACTTACGTTAATTTTAGCATATTTAGTTACTTTAATACTATGATTATTTCACGCGAAGAGTAAATATGAGTTGAAAATTGTTGCTGTCATCTAGATACATAAAAAGAACCAACAAGAACTATTTATACGATCGGACGTGATGATGTAAAATATTCTTCTTCTTCTTTGAACCTCTTCAAGGTGTGTGTGAACAGGCTTTTCCTGGGCAAACTCTCTCCATCGTAGATCATCTTTGCACTCGGGTCATATGGAGGTCAAGAGTGAGTCCATTTCAATATAATATAATTACTATATGAACACATTTACTTACATTAGATTCATCAAGTATAATATATTGACTTGGCAATCGCACTAAACAATCTAATTTAATATAATATGTATACTTGATACTTGAGAGCTTGAGAGATACATTGTGATTTCATGCGATGGCCATGTCAATCTATGTATTTAAAACATAAAAGATCTTTAATATTGATATGATCACTATAAGATGTTGTTAGGTTAGCTAATTACGTCATAACTTGAGACAGAAGGACCCTTAAGTAGGGACTGAATAAATTAACCGACTTGGTATTACATGGATCTCACAACTTTTTACGGTAAAAGAACTGAGTTGCGAGACTTGGTTTTCTTTTACAAGTTATATTTTTGATGGCATAAAGTCTTACTACATCATTAACTGTGTCAGAAAAAACTGTAAGAGGTGATGCAAATAAAATGGATTAAAATCCAGCTTTGTCGGATGTACGAATATTTGACAGCCCTGGTTTTATAGAATGTACAAGACCCGAGGTCGAGTTTCGATTGGTGGTAACATTTTGGCGGGAATGACCAAGTTCTACTGTTTTTCAAATAGGAAATGCAGCAATACATAAATATATTTATGAATTATTTTAAAGTTATGTAAAAATGATTCATTCAAGGCACCAAAAAAAAGCTGAACAACATTAATGAATGAAACAATTTATTTTTATAGGATAAAGGTGACAAACGAGCGTTCACAGTGTCCACCTGATGGTAAGTGGTTGCTGTAGCCCATAGACATCTACATCTATCCTCGATTACATATCAAAATGCAGATGCTTCGTCATCCATGAGGACTAAGATGGAATGCCTCGGTTTCAGTAAAAAGGGTCTCCGGTTCTCTACACTCACCATACGAAACACAGCAGCATTATGCTGCTATTTTACGCTGGTATTCTGTGATAGCATGGTCATCCCCCGGTCAAGCCGACACATTCGTGCTACAACTATACCACTAATATAGCTGCAGCATGGCTCTACCACGTCCGAAAATGTTTATATTTTCAGATGTGGTAGAGATTGAAATAATATATGTATGAACATTTAAATTGATTATTCATTAATAAAAAAACATGCGGTTGTATACTCGTAGTGGAACACTCGGTTTGAATGAAGTGCATTTCGTAGTATATTTTATTATTATTAATAAACGTATTATATTATTGATTAACAACTACAAAAAAATGAATTACTAGCGTCTATTAAAATGAAACGTCATTTAAAATAATATTTCTTCCTGGCAAGATAAGAAAAATGCGAGGGAGATGGATATTACTCCATCTCACTTCCTTATAGCCGCCAAGGCCGTCAACACTACGTCAGAAGGGGTCGTGACGGAAAAATATCTTACACTTTTTGTCGCCTAGCCCCCATCCGCCATATGTCCGATAAAAACGTCGTTCCAAAAGAGAAGAAATAAAAGGTGTTTTATGGAAGATAGAATATAGTCTACTTTTTAATATCAAGCAAAACACGTAAAGAGTCAGCAGGAGAGCTCTTCTAGATAAAAGATTTTTTAAGTCATTTTTCTTTTTAATCTACTTAAATTTAATGTCACTCATGCTATCTCGTTTTCTCATTTCAGATGGAACAATTCTGTTGTTTGCAGTTCAACACCAATATCAAAATTGTTCCCGTACTGTATGCTCTTAATATAGAGCTAAAAAATTCCATCAAAATGTCTTACACGATTATATCCCTTATCTGTGTTGAATATGGACTAAATTGGCGTGCATGATATTGACAAATGCTGGTATAGTTTATCGCTGGCGAGGAGCCGGGTGACATGGATGACGTCACGCGACTCGGCGCCACCTCGCGCATTACGGCGATAATAACTACAGTAGGTACTCTCAGAACGAAGTTACCAAGATATTAAATTATGTATTTAAAACTTGCAATAAACAATATACCTGTAATACTTTAGTAAGTAATATACATATAAGAGTAAATTTATAAATTATAATATCATAATATATCCACCATATCCCAATTTATCTGCGAACCCATTCATTGCTATAGGAAAGTTTCTGGTATTGAGTAGGTATTTCAAAATAATGTATTTCATTCACATTTAGATTTGCTTGATTATTGTCTAAATATTTAAGTTACTACCAACACTACAGTAGAGAAGACTGTGATTTTATTTTGTTACCCCAAGTAAAATTTACCGATAATGTTTATAGTAATTATAACAGCCATGACTTTATTTAATTACGTTTTATATAATATATTAAAAAATGAAATGAAATGTGATACAAAGTCCAAGCTAAGGAAATTTGAAGCGTTAAATTAAGGAAAACCAAAGAAAACGCGACATCTATGAGCGATGCTACAAACTTCAGCGAGCTGAAATGCGTTTACGATCTTTATTATCGGCAGTAGAGGTAATGGTACTACAAATTTAGTTCTTGCCCTACAAAAAGCGTTTCTCCTTTCATAATAATAAGAATACGCCGAGTCGGTCGGCTTGCGCACTCGTTCGCTCGCCACGTACGAACGTGGCGCTGTATATTGGTGTGCGTGGGTGAGCACTTGTTTGCGTGGGTCTCCGCCCCCGCATCCCGCTCACGCCCCGCCGCAACAGAGCGTCTACGTAGCTTTCTGTTCGCTTATATAACGACATATATACGCAGTAAATAATATACACTGTGAATAACGAGCTATGTGCTGCCACCTAGCGGCTCACTCCGCTTCACGTCACAGAGTATAGTAAGAATTAGAACTTTTGGTAGTCGTATATCCAAGGATTTTTAAAATTGTAATATTATTTCCACAAAACATTATTTAATATGCAAAAATTTGGTAAATATTGAATAACAGTTTTAATTATTATTTCATAGATATTATATATATTATTATTGTTATAATACTTCTCATAATTTTTTTCTCCCACTTTATTAAGGGGTGGAAAATAATGGACACGCGGGTCTTGACCACGTGTGCCTTCAAGAAGAAAAAAGACCTACAATGATAACAATGATGATGATGATGATGAGTTAAGAAATTTACGTGTAAATTACTATTATTATTATTATTAAAATTGTTCATATTATGTGATATACTTAGTTTAGTTATTGTGCCTAGAAATAAATTTAGGGTAATTATTTGTTACTTTAAATAGCTTAAAAAAGCCAGTGTTAAGATTTTTTATAAAATGTTTAATTTTTGTGTTTCGAAAAATCAGTTGTAGATACATACTCTATAGATAGCACTAGCGACAAGTCTGTAAGTTAGTAGAGCCGTAAAGTTCGTAGAAACGGCATTGCATTTGATCTTTTTGGAACGAAGTTCCTTATCTCACGGTACGATTTGACGATTGGGGGCTAGGCGAAAAAGAGTGTACGATTTTTTGTCACGTCCCCCTATCTTAAGTGCGAGCGAGATGGAATAATATCCATCTCCCTCGCACTTTTTCTTATCTTGCCATGAAATAAATATTATTTTAAATGACGCTTCATTTTAATAAACGCTAGTAATTCATTTATTTGTATTTGTTGATCAATAATATAATACGTTTATCTTCTTTCTTTGGTTATAACTTCGTTCCAACCCGAGTGTTCCACGACACTCACGCATGTTTTTTTTTAAATATTATCTAAGAGTAACTACATTGCACACTGTAGTCGAATTCTCTCTGCGTATTTACTTATACTAGCTCGTAAAAGTTTGCTGGCTTGCGGGAAATGGGGCGCTAAAATAGTAGGAAGAATAAGTTATGATATCAACATTCGTCAGGTGTTTTGGCGATTGCAATTCCAAATGTCTTGCAACTTTAACTCTGCACCCCGTCGCCGGTCTGGATATTTTACGTTCTGTATTTATGTATGAGATGATTATAGTGCCATCTACCGGAGGCCATTAGATCTTTCTCTTACACCCACGAGGTGTTATGAAGTGTCTGATGCTGATGCGTAGGCAGTAATTAAGGTTAGATATGCACATTTTCAAACAGTTGCAGTACCTTATCGAATTATTAGTGTCTTAAACAAATTGATGTATGTTCAAACAGTTTTTAAACGAACAGGGTTCATGTGACTTTAGTAAAGAAGTAAATAATTTTTAAAATATTTTAAATATTAAGTGGTAGAGCTTCTTTTCTGTCGATAAGCGCGGTTTAGCTTAACGAAGAAGGGATATATAAATTCCCCATTTATGCCACAAAGCAGAAATACATCCAATTTTGTGGCTCAGTTTGAAAGGTATGAAGAGCTATGCTTATTACAGGCTTTTGTACGTTCCATCTCTGTACTAATGGGAAGACCATCTTCAGCTTTATTTGCTTGAAGTTGATTGTAGGTGTCCACAAGTCATGTTATAAACAAAATCTCGCTTCTTTTTATATGTATTTGCGATTGCTTGTAAACCGTAATAGAACATATTACCTATGCATAACATTATTAATATTAAATTTCACTCGGAATTCAATTGAAGTTATAATGTTGACGCAATTCAATAATTATCGGATACTAAGGACTAACTAATAATTAAAACAATTTCTTTATGTTTCGATGTTCAATACTTTATTTCTTAACAATACAACAACTAATTCCGCCATATTAAAATAAAATTCTTACTCAAATCTTTCATAGCTATAAAATATTAAAAAAAAAAAGATTGAAACAACTATCATGGTCCTTTGCATTTAGTACCAAATTACTATAATATACTATGTAAGTATAATACGATTTTCTTCTGATGGTTTTACTCTGTGGCAACACAGGCGACTGTCAGGCGCTCGCCGACGAACGAAGCGGGTATTCTTTCGCCGCGATTACGCCTCGACTTGACTCGCTTGACTCAGCTCGACTCGACTCTCAAGCCGGCTAGAGCGAACGGGCACTAAGTCCGTACCAACGGGAAAATTTCACAAGCATCCGACCATGACGTCGACCTACCCGCTCTGCGCCGAACGACATGTATTCTTCGCAATGCGCGCGGCCTTTCGTTTTTGAACGTAACGTAATGAGGCGGCCATTTTGAAATTTCTTTCTTAACTTTAACATTAACACTTTTGTTTTATATAAATATATTTATTGGTAAACCACTAAGGTATACTTTTCAACCGTCAAATAAAAGTTATTTATCAAATAAAATATATAAGTGACAAAAAAATTAAACAATAAAAGGAGGAAGTATATCATTCAAAAAATTTAATTTTTAATTTATGTTTATTCTATCCCAAGTATTTTAATTTAAAACTTTTTTATATTCATTTCATTTTATTACCAAGAGCCGCGGTAGCTCAGGGGCTAAACGCTCGATGTAAATTTCACAGTAAGCGCGCAATCCGGGCTCAATTCCCGCACCACTGAAATTGTTAATTGCAATTTTACTGCCGAATTACCAAGTGCACGGCGGTGAAGGATAACATTGTGAGAAAACCTGCATGTCTGAGTCTAATATTTCGAAAACATGAGACACTTAATTAGTTGCCCACAAATACACTTAGTAGTTAGTGGATACTAAGTTTCCCTCAAACCTCATGAGAGCAGGTCTGTGCCCAGCAGTGGACTGTAACTTTACATTTCATTACAGGTGTGTAACAAGTCCTCTGCCCCTACAAAACACGGCCCTGATCCACCTGCACACATCGACCTCCTGCAACCCTTCCTAGGTCATCACTCCACTTAGTGTCATGGGGGGGGGGGGATGCTCATCACTCCAGCTAGTGGAGTGGGGAGCGGGGGGGAGGGGCTAGATGACGTATGACGTTTACCAGTACGAGGCTGTTTCTCCACTGTTGTGGGTTCTTCAAGCTACATTTTTATATAATTATGTAAATATAAACAAAATGTAGAGTAAGAAGACAGGATAGTCCTGTTTTCTTACTCTACATCTCATCTCAAGTAAAAGATTTAAATGGGATAGTATGAATATAGTTTTATAATATATATATTTTTTAATAATATTAACTTAAGTTAAAAGTAAAGTTAAAGCCTTTATACGTTCCACTGCTGGGCACAAGCCATCTGAGAGGGTGTAGCAAGCGATTAGTGCGTCGTGTTGCTCCATTAAGTGTTGACGGACTTCACATGAAATCGATTTTTTTTATTCCTCGGACATGCAGATTTTCATAATGTTTTCCTTCACCGCCGAGCATGAAATAAGGGTTAAAATGTATAATGTAAAGCACTGTAGGTACGTAAACAATATTAATGTAGACAACGAAAGCTTAGGCCACGGCTGTTGCGTACATTTCTCTTCACGTACCATTTTACGGCAACGTTGATTAGAGGCGCACAATGTACGGTACGATATTCAAGCAGTTATGGGGAGGAACAGCGCAGTATGCAGTGGTATGCGCCATATGTTACTGGCAACATCCCTGCAAGCTATGTTACAGTCATTTGCGGTAGAAATTTATTCAAACAAAAGCAATGCCGCTGGGTTCTAAGGACGATAATCCCACAACCGAACCTTTCGGAGCGTTTAGTTCCAGTTCCATTGTAGCATGTGCGTCGCATGTCAATGACTCATCCAGCTACGGGCACTACGCAATGTACATGAAACTGAAAAATCTGAATACAACGATATTGCGAGTAACACGTGGTGTAGTGAGAGTTGTTTCGCTTGCAGTTGGAATAGGTTTTTCATAGTTTGAATAAGGCGGGAAACTGACATCAGTTATCGTCTCTATTCTGAAATTTAGATGTATGTTTTTTTTTCTTTTCATGGAGTATAATATTCAACCTGTAAGGTAAATCAGATGTTAAATATGTATATGTTTGAATTAAGAAATATAATTGGTAAACAAATATTTTGTGTGCGTATATGAGGAATAGAACTAATAACTTAAGTAACTTCCTGCATATCTGACCTGGTAAGATATGCTGGAAGTTGATGGATGCAGGTGGCTCAGTACCGTGCTTTGTGACATTCCTTGGGAAGGCCTATGTTCGGCAATGGACTTGTTGAGGGCTGTAATAATGAATGAATGATGATGATGATGATGTGATTAAATAATAAGTGTACAAAATTCTTATTTTACAATAATTATTGAATATAATAAAGGTTTAAAAGCGTCGAGATTCAGAATTCAGAGTTACCAGGAATTTATTATTATCAATAACGCAAGTTTTGCATTTTGCGCCAAATTTACGTTTACTATTGTTATAAAATAAAAGAGACGCGACTATTTTTTATGATATGAGACATCAATAACGCCACCACTACCATGACCTCAAGACCCTCGCGTGGTCATTCAATGCGCTAGCCATGGACTTGTTTAGCGATTGGCACAACTAGTGACGTTCTGAAACCTAAATTGCTTTACATGTATGCAATAATAGACCTTATGCATGTAGTTGAGGGTCTCCTTTACATCGTTATCACAATGTAGAATGATAACGCAAGAATGCTTCCGAGTAGAATCGAATGACAATTGAAATCACGTTTGCTATCGAATTCGCAGCGAGTCTCCTAGTATCGAGAACAAAAACGAAGCTTCTCGGGACTATTTACTCTATTTGCAAAAATATGAATAACAATTAAAACAAAATTGCAACAACAAGGAGCGAATGTTCCGCATGACGAAGTTAAGGCTATCACGTTGATGAAAAAGAGGCGTTATTTCAAAATACCTATTTTGGAATTTCAGGACGAAATCAACTTCATAACAATTAACGATACGACCCCCGCCTCTAAATTCCTCGCCCCGAGCGTGCCCGCTATACGTGGCGATACGACGCCTTCGCATAGATAGAATAGAGAGCGGTTTCGGAACGCACCCGTACACGACGTGACACTGTGTGCGCGAACCGCTTTAGTGTGCGTGTGTCTGTATACACTCACACAGATCTGCCGCCGGTGAGCGCTGTTCACCGCACTCTGTGAGCGCAAACAACCATCTATAAGGCCACGCTATAGCTGACAGAGGGACGCGTCGTGCTTCAGGCCGATTGCTTTTTTATATTTTAGTACTTTTAATCATGTAATTTTACATCATTTTAATTCAATAAAATAAGTGTTTAATTAAAACATTCTGTATTTGCAAACATTATTTGCGTTGATATAATAATTATAATTTTAAAAACATTCTAAAAGTCATATGTTTTTAGTATAGAATATTTCTTAAAAAACTTGTAAAAAGTTAACAGTATATGTTTGATGGCAAACTAAGATTAGCAATTGTGGTGGAAGGATTAGAAAATTTTGACAGAGAAACTGCTCTTTTACTCTTATAGAGCAGTACAATTTCTTTCATACACGTATGTACTAAATGTACGTAACTAATTTTTATGAATAATATGTAAATTTAATTCCACGCTTCTGTTTAGGATTACCATCAGCTTACAATATTTACAATGCTGGTGTTCTCTATCATAGTGAGGATTCAATAGAATTTGCCTCGGTGGCCTGGGTAGGCAGACTGACTAATAGTGGCCTAGCAGTAGAGATAACGACCTTGCATTACAGACATTGCTGGTGATTTGAGATCTTTTGGAAAAAGAAATATACTTTTATATTTCTCTTTCCAAAAGCTTTTCTTTGTGGCATTTTCTATAACTGTCTTTTACCACAACCCGTAAAGTAAAAAAGGGCGATGGATTTAATGTTTCATTTTATTACAATATTTTAAATAAGTTTTCCTTCAAACGTATTGTTTGGATATAATTTTTACCTTATAATTTTATTAAGGAATATTATTGATTGACCTCTTTGTTAATTGACTTGTGATCTTAATTGAATTGATATTTATTTGACTTCTAAAAATATTAGTAACTTTATTAAAAATATTTTTACTATTCTTAACTTATTACTGCTATATAAAATATTATTTATCGAATTTGACTCGGTAAGTCTGTCTAGAAGAACATTTGTTTTAATTTCAATTTAGATTACTGGAATAGCATACTTTCAAAATGTATATTATAATACTGGAATATTATAATTAAACAGATTTTAATGATATTGAGGGTAATAGTAACCGTTCCTTTAAATTGAGGTTTATATTTAAATATTAATCATAATGGTTTTAAGCACTTTATTTAAGAACAAAATACACGAAAGTAATGCCATTATGAGATTTTGCGTGAAACTTTTTTTTTCTTTAATATTGAAACACGAGACTAACCCCATATAGCTTCAAGGAAAGCTTGCCCTACACTTTGCATTTTACCAAAGAAATCGTTTACGTAACTCTATCTATCACTTCAAAAAATCTAAAATAATGTTCCCATACAAACTAAATAGCGAAACGGTGAACCGGCTTGAGGCGCGACGCGGCCAGTATATTTCCGACATAATACCGCTGCGTCGAGCGATTACTACTATATATTCTATATACATTTAATAGCTATACAGGCGCGCATAGAACTGGCCGTACTTATGTGAGCGCTGTGAAGCGGGATTTGATGGCGCTGTACCGCTTTAAAGCGAGTTGACGTCTAGTAGTACAAAGGTTTGAAGCGCTTTAGGTAAGTGCTGCCTCGGCGCTCCGGCTTATTATTATCGTAGATTGGCGTCGGCGCAACTACACGGCGTTAGAAGGACGTTCCGTTTTAAATATCAGGTTTTATTATTATGAAGAGCGGCGCAGCGGAGTGCGGACGACGCGGCGGACGGTTGCGTGCGATAACATTTGACATTCGTAATTATTCGAGCGCGGACTGAGGCCGGCTCCGCGGACATTCCGCGGGAGTCCGTGGGGCCGGACAAAGAGGTCGCGTTGCGTCAGCCGCCGTGTTAGCGTTCGCCAGCGGCTTGACAGTCACACGGCGCCCGCCATCCGCTGTCCGCCATCGCGCGCCCGCATATCACATCACACCCAAATATACCTACAATTCGCCTTGAGTAGCCTTTTGGACTATTTGCAGACTCCAAATATATTCTATGAATTCCGATTTTTTTAATGCTATAAAACTTTCAATGATTCCTTATTTAAATGCTATCTCTAAATGCTCAACATCGAATCCTTTAATTAGGTTATGTAGAGATTAGTTGAGCTTGAATTAGTTAGTAAATACTTCTTTTATCATTTTAAATTGAATGAAACAACACAAAGTAAAGTAAATTATTTTCTCAGTTCTTTCCATCACTAAAGCTGTATTTACCAAATCCAAAATATCCGAATGCCCGCTTAATGAGTCCAAAATTCAGGCGAGCGTAAACAACGTTGCGGGAATTGATGCTTTATTTTCTGAGGGTACAGGGTCGTTGTCGTTTGTCGGGGTCGAATACGGGCAAAGTCAAAGAGCTGAGAGATAAAAACGTTGGAGGAAAACATCAGGGACGCGATAGCGTCTCGCGTCGACTCAGTCGCAGAATTATAATGAAAATGACGCAAAGTCCTGTGTCTCACCTGCGGAGGACTGATCGACTCTCCTTTCCGCATTGATGAGAGCTTGTGGTTGTTTTGTTGACGCAGGAATAAATGAAATGAGTACTTCATTGTATAATTTTTGGTCTTTTTAAATTTAAATACTTCGACATTTTAGTTTAGTTCTTATTTTCTCAAAATTAATACTATTTTAAAATTTTGTCACTATTAATTCAAAAAATGTAAGTACTTACTATAGTAAGTACTTTTTAATTTTTTATTATGTTTAAAAAACTTTACTGATTATAATTTATTTGTTCAACATTTTCTTTACTTTAGATTCGTATTTTCTTTAGAATTCTAGGATCATTATTTTGAAGGGGCAATAAGACACGTGAAGTCAACTAACCAGCACTGTGGCGGGCTACGCTCTAAAACCCTTTAATAATGGGGAAAAGACTGTATTCTACAGTAAGACGTGTCATGTGCTTTTATTTTAAAAATATGTAAACTTGAATTATTTAATACCACTTTTAAATAAGTTTTGATAAAATAAATTTATGATATTTATGTGTTAAATAAAACTATAAGTACATCTTAATTTATTGTAAAATTGTATTCTTATTAATTAAAGAGCCTCAAAAATAACTCTATATTGATACGAACGGTTGATATAGGACTGCCTATCATTTATACTTTTAGCATTTACGACGGCGTAGTACAGTTGTTAGAGTACTAAGCTACCAACTACACCGCAGTCCTAGGTTCGAATCCCAGCTGGAATTAACTTTTGTGCAAAAACATAAATTGTGTATTTTCGGGTCTCGTTGCGTTATTCTCCGTCACTCTGACATTCCATCCTCGTCTTCCTTCGATTGTATCACATATCGTTTATGTACAATTTGTTTATAACAAAAATGTACCTGATATAAATGGGTCCACACCTTGATAAATAGAAATTATTCTTATTATATTAGCGACCTAAGTCAGCCAGGAAGATACAATTATCACCACCATAATAATAATAATCATCATCATTATCATCCACATGCTTATTTCTTGCTCTATTTTCCAGGACACAGATAATATTCAAAAACATCTTATTACATAATAACCCCTAAATACTTATACGAATACTATACTGTATTTTCATAAGGAACTATTATTCAATTATTATTGTATTCAATTTAAACATATAATTAATATAATATAATATTATTAAATTTAATAAAATAAAAATGGAGTTTCTATTTTTGTGTAATACACCTAGCTCTACGGCTCTACCTTAAATTTATTAAAGCCCAAATGTTAATTCTTGCAAAAAGGTGGTATCACTATGGTCAGATTGTTTTTATGGGCGAACTTTTCTAGGCTGATTTCAAACAGTGCAGGATAGCAGATCTTTCATTTTTAAGAGGATAATGAAGCCGGACAGGGCCCGCCAACGCTGCTCCAGTATCGCTTGGCGGACTTCGTGTGACCTCGATAACTTTTTATCATTATAGACGTAGGCTTTGTTATGATGTTTTCTTTCATGATCGAGCACGTGAACGTTTGCTCCTTTTTTATTAATAATTGCTGTGTTAATAATGGCCAGGATCTAACTCGGGCTGAGTTGCTTGAGTATGATTTTATTTTAAAGCTAAGAGTTCGGCCTCTCAACTACCAAGAGCACAACGCATGGAAAATAAATTTGATTTTTTCTTCATATTTTTTTCTGCAAGCAGAAATAGTTTATTTTATATCCAATATCCATAAAAGTTTTTAACTTTCCCTATTTTAAATATATTCACGGAATCATATAAATACATAAAGTATTATCATTTTACTTTATCAAAAAAGCTTAAATTATTTAGAATTTAGGTTATTTATTCAAAACTGCCTAAACTATTGAGCTAACTGCAAAAGACACCAACGCACTTCAAGTCGTGAAACTTGAAAGATATAGTGGTGAATTCTCAACTGTATGTCTGAGTAGCAGATATTAAATTTGTAAGCGTAGTTGCCAACTACAGTTTCTTACAGTTATTGATAAAAGTGACGGTGAATAAAATATATAGAAATGATATATATGTGTGTTTTCACTAGATTATAGATAGTATAATGTTAAACATTGAAAAATTCTCAGGGATAACACAAATCAATATCTAAATACAGGACATGCTGAGTCGTGTTAGGTTAATTAGGGAATAAGCGCCCGCTTTAAAATTTCACAGAAACGTGTGCGGGTCCCTTAATTGCAATTATATAAAATAGAAAAACCTCGCGAAGAAACATAAAAACTTTAGGAAAAAATTCGATTGTATTAGATGGCACATAATATTATATTTTTAAATATACGAGTAGGTAATTGTTGTGGCAACAAATAGGCATCCAACTCAGCATTATGCTGCAGTAGAATAACCACAGATCTGATATATTTCCAGTGCCTTTACCTTGAACTTTACATAGGTTGAAGAATTATGTTTCCCATAGAGAAAGCTGAGTAGAACATTTTCATATATGGTGGCTCTATCACGTATTATATAATACGTGGCAAAGCCACGCTGCAGCTATATTAGTAGTATAGTTGTAGCACGAATGGGTCAGCTCGACTTGGGAAGGACCACGTTCTCACAGTACATCAGCGTAGTAGCAGCTTAACGCTGCTGCGTTTCGAATGGTTAGTTTAGAGAATCGGAAACCCTTTTTATTGAAAGAGAGGCATGTCATCTTAGTCCTCACGGGTGACAACGCATCTGCATTTTGATTCGCAAATGAAGATAAATGTATATGTCTATGGGCCACAGCAATACTTACTATCAGGTAGCTTGTGTGCTCGTTTGTCACCCTATGCTATAAAAAAATCATTATATAAACTTCAGCTATCTATTTCAGTGGTACCACCGCCAAGTTCACTTTTGGGTCACTCCATAATTTGTAATTATTCTAAACGTTCGGCCGCGGGTTACCACAGTTATCACTAAAAACTCTTTACATGGTTTACAGTGAAATAAAAGTATTTCCACTAAAAGATCAAACCCAAAGGAATCATCAGGTTTAATAACTGATTCAAAGGCTTCCAATATTAAGTTCAGTAAAGTAGTATAATGGAATTTGCTATGGAAATAAAAATTGAGGAAAACACAGAGCACCGCTGCACGGCGCTAACCGTGTTCTATGATTAAAGCCATTTCAACCATTTTAAGTACTGATTTAACTTTTTATGTGTAGTAAAAAAAAACAATCCGCATGACATCAAAAATATTTCGCAATTAAGTTAAGTCCACCATTACACTCAGAGGTAATTCTATAGATAGGTCTCGGCTCAACAGCGGGGTGAAAGTAAGGTCTTTTACATCCCTTTTTGTGAAATATGTGTTAGGTAAAGTATTCCATTGTAAAAGATGAAAACCACAGACATGCATTCGTAATAAATTATATGTTACAAATAAATCCATGATATCCACAACATATCCGTTTGGTTGCTGCGCTGCGGGCCGATGGTTCTATTCATGCATTGTGACCAGGTCAGCCCTACCAATAATTACTTTTGGTCTGGCTGTTTGTTTCAATGCAATTTATTAATGTATATTTTTTACGTAATATAGTCATGCTGCAGCAATATTATGATTGCAGCACGAATGAGTCACAGTATCCACTTACCATCTTTCATCACTTTTTTCTATATAAAACCATTTTATATAAAAATATGTAAAATGGGGCCGTTTTATATAGAAAAAGGTCCTGTTGTGGGAGTAATTTTTTTATATATAAAAATGAATCCAAGAATGTTAATTTGTAATCCTCTTGCAATCACTGCTAAAATCTTGCATTAAGTCGACTATGACAACTATTGCAATACATATGACCAGCTTTTCCCATATTAATTCAACAATTTTAGATGTTAGAATTTTTTCTTGGTAGAGCTGCCATGTACGAATGGGTTAGCTTGACCATGGAAGGAAACCCTCTTAGAGCATAAGCACGTAAAATACCAATTTGATCGTGGTAAGAAAAGGGAAGATCTCCCGCCGCCCGGTATTAAGCCCGGGGCACAGCCAACGTTCCTTGTGGTAGTACAAAACTATTTTATATACACTTGAGTAATTCGGAAACTTTGATAGCATGATTTTGACTTCAGTTGGGTTTGCTTATGCATAACTCTGTTGTGTTCTGTTTACAGAACAATACGAGAGTGATATCAGAGGTCGTATATTTAGTAATAAGGCATTACATCTCGCTCCTCAGGGGTAACGATGCATCTGCATTTTGATTATACAAATTAGACAAATTTCTATGTATATCTAATTTCACGCAGGTCCACGCAGGTAGGAAAAAAATCCAATACCAATTAAATGCAAATCTGAAACACAAAAGTGATGCTGTTTTAGAAATTGATATCAAACATATGGAATATTTGTGTTAATTAATAATGTTGATAATACGTTGTCAGTATCGAGCCATTCATAATCATGTAATATTAATAGATTTGGCTGACGTTAGGGAATCTATCAACCCTTTTCATCTCGTGGGTGTCAAAAGGTCGAATGCGGTATTACTAGGAAAATGTTAATTGCAATTTTAAGTGCTGATTTACCACGTGTTCGACGGTGAAGGAAAACATCGTGAGGAAACTTGCATGTCTGAGAAATAAGAAAAAATAATATTTTGAAGACATGAGAAGTTCGCCAACACGCATTGGGGCAGCGCGACAGACATTTCCTTGCCCTAAAACCCTCTCAGAAATGAGAAGAGGCCTGTGCCCAGCAGTGGGTAAATAGGCTGCAAATTTTTTTCTTTTTTTTTAAACGTTACCCCCACACTAGGATTTTCTCCTGTGTTGTGGAGGCAGTTTACAAACATAAATTGCACAAGGACAAACATCCAGACCCGGAACAATTATTTGTAGGCCATACAAATACTTGTTCCGTGTGGGATTCGAACCCGCGGCCCCGAGCGCAACAACTGATTGCTAAGCTACTGCACCACGGAGCCGTCAACTTCTATTTGCATAGCGCAAGCCGTCTAATACACTGCTGGATGTAGGTATTCTAAAATGCACAAATTGAGACTCATTATGTGAAAAATTTTCCCGTTCTTACCACGGTGAGCAAACAGGTTAGCATTTCTAATATACCATACGGTAAATACCCCAGGCAATGACAGGGTTGTCAAAGTTATAAGCCGAAGTTAGCCCGTGTTGACTACGACATCAGGACGTCTAACACTCAGTCTCACGTGAGCATGACTGTGGGTGCTGCAAAGGACACGAAACGTCAAAATACCAGTGTTCTATACATAAATAGTTTTATTCAATACTAGCTGTAGCCAGTATTGCTGTGTCAAAAAGTATCTATATGCACGTATTATGCAACGTTGTGTCAAAATTCAAAGTATTCGGTGAAAAACTTTTGGAGGTTTAAGATTATGACCAATAAAACATTTACATGTTTATTTATAAAGGTAGATGGGACAAAATTGCGGAGTTAAATATCGAACCATCAGAAGTTACGAAATGAGCTGGAGCTATCCTGTCACAAATATACGCACCGACGCAGAGACACTCACTTGACCTAATCTACCCGTGTCCAGTGTAACAACACTAATGCGATAAGATCAGAGGATAAAAATATAACACTTAAAGTTGGTAGTAAAGTTACAACCTATTTATATGACTGCTGGGCATGGGTATCCTCTGATTTCTGGAAGGTTAGCCTCAGAGCTACCATGGCTCTTAATTACATATAACACAACTAAATCAAAAAAAAAAATGGTTGTGCACAAATGTGGACTCCAGCTCCAATTCGATTCCTGGTACTCTATTCACTAGGCCACACGATCTTCTATTAGCATAGTCGCACGAAAACAATTTATTTTAAAGAAACGTAAAATTCACTATTTTATACTGGAGCAGTTTTGCGAGCTCTCAATTCATATAAATTGAATTGAATTAAATGGAATAAATGAAACAGAATAAAATGGAACGGAATGTAACGAAATACATAGTTTGAAATAGAATATACAATTTTACGTGGTAGAGCCATGCTGCAGCTATATTAATTGTATAATAGTAGAACGAATGGGTCGGCTCGACCGGGGAAGGACCACGCTCTCACAGAATACCAGTGTAAAAGAGCGGCTTAATGCTGCTGTGTTTCGCATGGTGAGTGTACAGAACCGGAGACCCTTTTTACTGGAAAAGAGGCATTCCATCTTAGTCCTCATGGCTGACAACGCATCTGCATTTTGATACGCATTCGAGGATAGATGTAGATGTCTATGGGCCACAGCAACCACTTACCATCAGGTGGACTGTGTGTTCGCTTGTCAGCCTTACCCTATAAAAAAATGACAATTTACGCGGTAGATTCGTACTGTAGCTATATTATGGTTGTAGCACAAATGATTCAGTTCGACCAGGAAGAACCACGCTCTAACAGAATACACTCTTATTCTATAAAAAGATATCTATTCACAGATAGTAAAAACAGATGACAGATTCAACCATAATCGGAAGATTAAATACAATCCTGTTCACAGCCTGTTGTGTCCTATTTTGTTGGTTTTAAGGCTTGGAATGTATGAAGGTTTTGTATTTTAATATTGCAAGTTTTTTTATTTCTTTACATATCAAAATAGAATTATATGCTGTATCTGAAGATTTATTCAAAAATCCAGTGCTGATCATAGGCCTCCCCGTCGCAGTTTTTTTATTATTTTTGGTTGTTTTTAGAAAGTTGCTGCTGCCCATCTCCTGTTTAAGTTTCCCTCAGTCGCCTCTTACCGTGTAGTTGCGCATGCCAAACGTGAAAATTAACGCAAACCCGTAAAAATACAACGAGAGAGGTCGCTGTCCATAAGTGAACCTTTACAGGCCGATCGATAACTATCGTAATAAAAATTATGTACTTCTAAAACATAATCAATAATTTGTGTAAATATCGTCACAGGTTTAATATATAATATTATAAAATATTAATGTTTGCAAATCAATATTTAAATTGGCTCTATCTTTATTTGAATCGGCTGGGGAGATTAATTTTTCTGTAATTATCATAAGCTTGCGGCAGTTCACTGTTAGTCATAGTTCCTTTCCAAGGCGCACCCTAGGTCCACTCTTCAGCTTCAAGTATCCCGTTGCTAACAGCCACCTTGCACAGATCCTCGCTCCATCTTGTCATGAAGCGTCCCACGTTATAGTATCAAAAGTTCACGTCTAGCGCAGACCACAATTTTTTTGAAAATAAAGCAGAGATTGGCATTCGTAGACCCATAGGCCTCATGTTAAATATATGTATATATACAAAGTTTTTTCAAAACTATCACATAATAGAATTACCACACATCCATGCTGTAAAACAATTCCTTCAAAAATATAATGAACAAGCAATCCGCCCCGGCTTCGCACGGGTGATTTCTGGATCTCGACAACAACTCCACCTACCGGGTCCAATTGTGAATCTAAACCATATAACCCATTCAAACGCACAAAAAATTTCATTTAGCAAGACTAACGGACAGCAATTGGTTTTTAAATATATATTACAAATTTTATTACATCAGGATTATTGATTAACTCTTTATAACATGAAGCTATCTAGGACTGCTTCGAATCTATAGGGAGTACAAAAGAAATCAATTAAAATACCACAAAAAATATACGCAAACTGCAAAGCAGAAATCAAACTCAAAACTCGGTTTGGAGTTCCCAATCCAAATTCCTTTTTTCTGCTGTTTTCCAAATGGTTTTCATGAATTAGCTACTTAGCAGACGACATTTTCCAATTCTCAGAATGTCTATCAGATTTAGAAAAAATTATGCTAAATGGTATTGTTAATACCAGTAATATATATATTATTTTATTTAAAAAATATATATAATATTTTTTAAATAAAAGTAGCCTAAGCTACTTCTTATAACATCGGCTATCTGTCAGAGAAAACCCCGTCAAAATCGGTCAGACAAAAATTTTAAAACAGTTTTTGTGTTATAAGTACCGTATATATTTTCATATGCGTTCAGTAAAAAGCACTTCAATTTTATTTATTTTTACAAATATAGATATAAAAGAATAATGGTAGGGACAGACTAGTCACACGTACGTAACGTATGCAACGCATTATGACATCTGAACGCTTGATTTTGTATGAAAAACTATACACTAGAAAAACACTTATGGTAGAGACAGACTGGTCCCACGTACGCAACGTATGCGATGCAACGCTCCTACGTTAGTGTACACACTTGACCTACGTATGCAACGTACGCAGTATTGCCGACAAGTAAACTAGTGCTCCACCATATTCAACTTCAAAAACCACCAGAAAACCACTAACAAAAAGCAACTCATAATCCCTAAATTTTCTATTAAATTTTTTTTGTTTATTACGAAAGAAAAAAATTGGTATACATATTAATAATTATTTAATTTTATTATTAAATTCTATGTAACAAAATATGAAATTTCTATGTAAATAAACAATAACTCTATAAAGGTATAATTGAAAAATCATCTATACATATTAGTAATTATTTAATTTTATTATTAAATTCTATGTAACAAAATATGAAATTTCTATGTAAATAAACAATAACTCTATAAAGGTATAATTGAAAAATCATCTATAATGTGTGCATTCCGTATCGTTCTTAACATACATAAATTATTCATAAATTATAGGTATGTCAAAAGTCAGAATAGAATAGAAAGCAGAGTCTTAGATCTTATGAGTAATAAAACTCAAAGATAAAGTGAAACTGAAATTAAATATTGAAAGAATTCAATTCAAAATTGTTGGAAGTTATAAGGTGTATACTTAAATAGAGAAATTTGTCTTTTTTTAACAAAAAATACTTTTAAATTAAAACATGTATGATTACTATTGTTATTTCCAATAGGGATCGCTCTGTCTAATTAGTTTTCAATACCAGCTCCACGCGTTACTTTACTTTATTAAATTTTTGGTTACACAATTGAAAACGAGGAGTTTCCTTAGACTTACCGTAACCGTTACGGCCTTTTAAACATAAGCATTTAGATTGCCTCATAGTTAGGCACCAACAGTAGTTATTGTTCTTTTTCTTCATTCTTCTTCATCTTTCTCTCTCTTCTTTTTCTTCATTCTTCATTCTTTCTCTCGTTGGATAAACATGATTAGAACAGTGCGTTATTAAGACGAAAAAATAGTTTCAAGGCACTCCCCTTCTTGCCGCAGCCAGTATAGGAATCTTCGGAGTCGACATATCTAGTGACGTGCAGTTTCGTGGTTACTTGGAAGAGAAGGCCAAATTGACCTCTAAAAAGCTTGGCGTGCTCAGCAGAGCGGGACAGTATTTCATGCCGGCACACCGCCTGCAACTTTACAAGGCGCAGGTTCGGCCTCACATGGAATACTGTTCCCATCTCTGGGCAGGGGCTCCCCAGTGCCAGCTCCTTCCACTTGAACGCATCCAGCGCAAAGCAACTCGAGTCGTCGACGACCGAGTCCTTTCCGATCGGCTCGATTCATTGGCATTGCGAAGAGATGCTGCATCCCTTTGCATTTTCTTTCGCATTTACCACGGGGAGTGCTCTGACGAATTGTTTGGATTAATCCCAGCCGCCAAATTTCACGAACGCACATCGCGGCAGAACTCCCGATACCATCCACACCATCTGGATGATTGGCGGTCCACCACTGTGCGATTTAGAAGATGTTTTCTTCCTCGCACTACTTCCTTGTGGAATCGATTACCATCAGCGATTTTTCCGAACCGATACGACTTAGGGACCTTCAAGAAAAGAGTCTACTCCTTTTTAAAAGGCTGGCAATGCATCTGCAATTCCCTTGGTTCCCCTGGTGTTGCAATTGTTCATGGGCGTCGGTAGTCACTTACCATCAGGTGAGCCGCATGCTCGTTTGCCCCTCTCCTATAAAAAATAAATAAATAGCCGACGAAATCCAATCTTTCAATCGTTGATTATGGCAACATTCACATCCATGATCATGAAGTAAGGGTGAAAAACGAGCACACCTGTAAATGGATACCGTAGTACATAGATATCCACATCTATCTTCGATTAAGACAAAAAATTTATATTTATTAACCCGTTTATCTGAACCATAAGTGCATGTGCAAACAGAAGGACGGGTAAAGACGCCTATTGGCTCATTGGCACAGTAACGCGAGCCTTCGTTCAGGGGTTCGATTTTCACTTGCACAATTAGTTCTAGCGCTCTTCCATATAGAGGCCATGGGTACCTACTACAAAAACAAGAACTCGGAAGCACCAGCATTTCTAGCTCCAGTGGCGGATCTAGTCTACAGCTCCGTCGCCAATCACAATTTGGTCACGGAGGTTTGTGGAAACGGTGTATTATCATACCGAAACTCTTCTCCCCGTGCGAACTCCAATTCTTCCCCACTGCCAAGTCCCCCACCAAGGGATACTCTAAGTGGCACATCGTTATATATTCCTCTTCGCCACAATCCACAGTACATCAAGTCGCTTTCAAAGTGGGCTTGCCAAGTTTAAGTTGATATCGGGCCAGTGCATCCATGTGATGCTTTTCTTAGTTCACCGACTCTGTTAAACTTAACTTACTCATGTTCGTTACAAATCAAAATAAAACAGAAAAAGGTCCCGAAAAATAATAATTTATATTTTTATATTAGCTAGCTCCTGGTGTTGCGTTGAGTTTCACTCCGCACTGATTCTGGACTTTTAGCAGCGCCACCTATCGAGTCCAGATATTGTATTTTTTTTGCCAATAAACAAACGTATATTTCGAAAATGAGGCGTGTTAGTCAATACATATAGAATTTGTACTATTATCTCGCCAAAATAAATATGTTGCGTAAATATGACCTAAACGATTAAATTTTTTTTAAGTTAAAAATCGAGACACTAATGAAATAAATAGAGAATAATATAAGTATTGGTTTCGATTGTATTTCGATCCCTGTAATTGCAACACGGACACTCTGACTACTGAGTCAAATGGTCGTCGCTTTACAAATTATCACGTTCGCGTTGTACGGTGAATTTGGCAGAAATATTGATAAGTATGAATTTTTTAATAAAGGTATGTATATTGTCCTTTGTTATATTTGATTATATTAAATATCAGTATGTTGATATACATATAGTATATAGCAGTCATTGTTTTTAATTTACCTGTAAATGCACAATTATATAGCGTTGGAAAACACACGGTGCCTTAGCTTTAGAGGCGGGCGTTGACCTCATCAAGTTTCGACTGCTGCCGTTAAGTCCACGCAAAGAAACCTTTCAGGCATTGTGCGTCAGCTACGAAATGGTTTAAACATGTAGTTTTTTTATTTAATAAAATCAATCCACTTTTGTCCTATAAGTTTGTCCTACCTTTTTCGTGTTTCTGCTCTCAAGTACCACTGCTCTCACTCCTTTCTTATTCCTGGTCGAAGGGTAATTGGCTCTATAGAATTTCGTCTTATTACTCAGGGATGACAACACACAGTGACAGTACCTGTAAGCTGCAGTATTACAAATTACAGTGTCAGTACGTTCGCGCTTCGATTTTATTAAAAACAGGATCTAAAGTAAATTATTAAGGGAATTAACAAGCTTAATATCAGTTTGTTGCCTTGTATAAATTATGGTGTATTTAATATGGCCAAGGTGCACTTTTAGACTTTCTCGGCTTGTGCACTAGGCTCCTCTTATTGTTGGTAGGGTTTTATGAAAAGGAGGAGTCCGCCGAACAAACATAAGGCTTGTTTGCGGAATGCAGAGTTTATCATCTACATCAAGTGAAGCAGGTACGGTGTGTGTAGTGTACTGGCAAAGATAATATAATATGTATTTCTCTAAAATTATCATGAATAGAGAAGATGCATGTTTTTTTTTTTAATTTTTTTGATAGTTTACTAAAATTATTAAAAAGTTTACAAAAAAATAAAATTTGAATTTTCATGTAATATTACTATCAAAATAGTTTTTCTAAAATGTAAATTCAAACGCCAGTGAGGTCATTACATCGCTTTAGTAACGCCACCGCATGGTGAAATGATAAAAAAGTCATGTTTACGTTGTCAAAATTAAAAAAATTGTCATTGCATAATTCAGGTTATATATGTTATGTTATGACAAATGGTGATACGAATATAGAAAATACAAAATTGCGATTAGCTCACAGCCTCAATGAATAAAATTACGTCACAACCAATTACAAGTATTTTTTTTTTCATTCAAAACTTATACTATTTTTTATTAATAATTACTAAAAAATTTGGAATTGTTAATAAAAAAAATATTTAAATATACTTTAAATGAATTATTCTTTCATTTAAATATAAATTTGTGCCAAAAATTAATGCAACTTCACTATTAAACAAACCCTAAACAATAAATATCAAAAGCTTAAGAGCTTTTGTCAAAAATGTTTTTACGTGGTAGAGCCATGCTGCAGCTATATAGTAGTATAGTTGTAGCACGAATGGGTCGGCTCGACCGAGGAGGGAGCACGCTCTTACAGAATACCAGCGTAAAATAGCAGTTTCACACTGCTGTGTTTCGTAGGGGGAGTGTAGAGTACCGGAGACCCTTTTTACTGGAAAAGAGGCATTCTATCTTGGTCCCCATGGTTGGCAGCGCATCTGCATTTTGATCGTTTATTGAGGATAGATGTCTATGGGTCACGGCGGCCACTTGCCGTCAGGTGGACTGTGTGCTCGTTTTTCACCATATCCTCTAAAAAATATATATAAATGACAAAATAAATGGATCGGTGACTACAATATTGGTTGATCTTCAAGCGAAATTAATTATGTTTGTCAGTTATTTTATATTATTTCGAACTGCGATTACGCTAACAAGCGCTCTGGTTGGCTTTGAATCCTTATTTGTTCTGGCTCTTTGACTTGCCCATGGATGTAGACATAATTCAGTTTCGTCGTTTTCACGCTAGCTGAGATCTTGGCTGCTTTTCAATTTCCATATCAGTTCTTTTCAACGCTCCCTATAATAATCTCGTAAGTTTTTTTTTCATGTTTATCCCGAGATGTTTATAAAATAAAAAAAATCATATTAGCTTTTATTTTATATTTTTTTTAAATATTAAAATGGTACAGCGCACTCACTTACTGGCAAAAGTCTATTCACTCTTACAGAGAGACAGATTATTGAAAAATTATTAATATAACGAAAGAAACCATTTGAACGTATGCGTCGTATGTAGACAACAAAGGGGTGGATACCAGCCGAGCGGTTGGTAGTTTGATGATGGAATGGAGTGGAAGGAATTAAGTCATGCACTTCTTGCGGAGACTCTCTGAAATATATAAAACACCGAAAAGCTGACTACTTTACGCCTATGCTTGAGACTGGTAAGATTAGTTTTAAGCACATTGGTATCACCAATAAGCCTCTTAGTACGGCTTTCCATTGAGTTCAAAGCCGCTTGGTGACATTTTGCAGCACCAGCCCATATATGACAGCTTGCGTGCGCTGACTTGCACTTTATATAGTGTAACCGTTCCGGCGTGAAGTATCGCCGCTCCTTTGCAAAGACAAAGTATCATTATTACACCGTATAGTAGTGGTATAAAAATATCCATTATTCTATATTATCCTGTGGGAGTCATAAGAGGTGGCAGAGATAAATAAATATAGGAGATGAGCAGCAGCGTCTGTCTTCTATAACAACAAAAATAATTTAAAAAAATGCAGTTACAACCCGCTTGCCAAGAATTGACACTATGGCAAATATTCTCCTATGAAGCAGTTAATGGGGGAGGCCTTTGGAATTATGGAATTTTGATAGAATATAATGAACAATACTATCGGCCTTTCTTGTAAGTGAAATCAATTTTAAATACATTTTTTTTACCAATGATGTGGACGAATGAAGAATGTTCAAAAAAAAAAATTTATAGATTCATGAAAGACTTTTCAGGCATGGTTAAACCCTGCCGGGGCTGCGGGCTGTTCGAAAGAGATACCGCGGCTCCGGAACGTAAGGGCACTGAAGGAACACGGATGGTTTTTAGTCAGTAAAAGTCTGACACTCCCTTCCGCTCCACCCACAGCGAAAGGCGTCATTAGATGATTTTCCATCCGCAAAAAAAAAAAAAAGGCATGGTTAAACGCTTTTAAACGAGTTTAGGTTTTAATTATAGGGAACCAATATTTTGTGACGTTACGACTTGACTGTTGACTTGACTGCTGAGTTTCCTTAAGTCAAGTCTTTGATCAAGGGCTTGTTTGGTCTATTTAATTTAAACTTATGACGAAATAGTGTCCTATGGGACGGGAATCCGTCACGACCGGTGAGAGATCAAAGCAGAAGCTCTTTATTTTAGATTTTTATTGGTTGGTGAAAGCAAAATAGATATTACCGCACAGGTAATGCTGCTCTTCATCACCAGGTTATGAAATTCGATCTTATTTTTTTTCTATTTATTTATATTCTAGACTAGACTACTCTATTCCATTCCATTCCGTTCCGTTCCGTTCCGTTTTATTCCATTCTAATCCATTCCATTATATTCTATTCTATTCTTTTCTATTTTACCCTATTATATTCTATTCTAATATCAGATTTCACAAAAGGAAGTGGTTTTCAAATTGACTGTATGTTCTTTTTTGTGTGTATGTTTCTCGATATCTTCGTCATTTGGCAACCGATTTTAATGATTCTTTTTTTTATTAAGTTGGTGTAACTTTACAGGTATTTCCATATAAATTGAGACAAAAGATTCCACCTGTAAGGGTGGGGAAATGGGGAATAAAGTTCTTAATGTAACTAGTTAGACGACATTCTAGACATTTACTGAGCTTGTGCACTCGAAAGGGTCAAAAAAGTAAGCTTTTAATAAAAAGTAATAGCAAGTGGCTTAATTGTAATATTAATTTTGCTTAAAATTTAAAAAAATAAAATAATAGTATACACATTGATTTGTACTGTAAGGGACATTGTTATGTAAGTAGGCTATTTATTGAAGCAAACGATTCAAACGCTTTAAAGTTTAATTTATATAGGTACAAGTCGCGGCACGTAAGTCTAGCGCTGAACGTAACGTGGATGGAACGCGTACGAATTGAATTACACGAATGCGACTCAAGAGCCAATCAGCGCATGCGATCGATATACACGAGCCAATCAGCGTGACTTATCCGCAATAAGCCAATCAGCGCGACTTATGCGCAATAACGGTCACAGCTAGACTTCCGTGCAGCTACTTATGCTATAATAAACTCTAACACGACGTCTGTCTGAACACGCATCACGCAAAAACCTGTGAACCGATTTAGATGAGACTTTCACTTGCAGATAGCTGAAGTTTTAAGGAGTAATTTAGCCTACTTTTATTTTAGGAAAAGAATTAGGGTTCCGCCTTAGAATAATAACACCTAAAAGCCGAGTCCGCGTCCGTAATGTGAGGCAACTCAAACTAAGCCAGTATGGCTTAGTTCAATACTCGGCCCGTTCGTGCTCAAAGCTGTGTAGTGTTGACAACAGCTCCCGAAATTTTAATTAAAAATGACGTTTTATGCAATGAACGGATGTCAGTACATCAGAGAAACACAAGAAACATAGTAACATTACATTTCACGAGTAACTGATGCTTTTGAACTTATATTTTTACGTAAAACATTCCTCAAAAATAATTATGAATTTTTAAAAACTGACATATAACATTATATGAAAATGTTGCCAAAGTAAAAGAAAAATTCTCCCACCATTTTTAATTAAAACTAAAACACGTCAATAGGAATGAGGGTATCTACGACCTTTTCTGCTACCACGGTGGCGCCACTTTACAGTGAGGTAAAATATTTGACAGATTTCATAGCGGGGATAATAATTTCTTAAGAAAAAATTTAAAATTTCTTTCTGTATTATTAGTTAAATTTTATATTAATTACATGAGAAATGAATAAACCAAACTATAAAATATAACTAAAAGCCAATTTTTTTAAAAAGAGTTATAAAGTGCAAAAAATTAACAAATCAAACCTCTGACGCATTGTGTTGTGTAATAATATAATATTTTAGATAATGATAAACTATTATTTAAAACTAATTTCTCAATTAACTGACACTATGTTACAAAAAACTTTACCTCAGTCACAACTAGCGACATCTGGTGAGTGGAAGATTATTAGCCCTCATTAAATAGATTACGTAACGCCACTTGACAATTTATTACTACGAGGGCTGTCAACATTGAAAAAATGCAACGCATTGTTTTTATTTATCGACGGCTCCGTGGCGTAGTGGCTTAGCAATGAGTTGTTGCGCTGGGGGTCGCGGGTTCGAATCCCGCACGGAACAAGTATTTGTATGGCCTACAAATGATTGTTCCGGGTCTGGATGTTTGTCCTTGTGAAATTTGTGTTTGTAAACTGCCTCCACGATACAGGAGAAAATCGTAATGTGGGGGTAACGTTTTTAAAAAAAATATTATAAAATATGGATGATGAATTTTAAGGAAACTTTTTATATGGTCTGATAATAAATGCATGTTTGGTTTTCGTTTTGTTTCTTTCTGATCCGATCATTGCAGCTTGTGAGACAGAAAACATCAGACACAATCGAAATGAAAGCAGTTGGAAGCCCACTAAAATACAAAAATTTGTTCTTCATATTTTTTTATAGGATACGGTGACATACGAACACACGGTCCACCTGATGGTAAGTGGATGCTGTGACCCATATACATCTACAACTATTCTCAATAAAGAGATGCGTTGTCATCCGTGAGGACTGTGTAAAACCTACCAAAATTAAAATTTTCTTCTGTTTTTCGTATTGTAGCTTACATTATGTAGCATACAGTGAGGTGCGGTACACCATTACTCGACGATTATTAAAAAAAAATTGTTAAAAACAAACTGAATAATAGATATTGAATACGGTCAATCGTTCGTCGAACAGTCTTGAGTCAGGCATCGGGCGGGTGTATATCGAACTTGAATTAGTCATATAATTATAACGTCTCTATACAGTTACATAGAAAAATATGATGCAATCACATTTATATGGTTCATAAAAGTATCTCACTTGGCTAGATAGGCAAACATCCTATTCAAAAATATTTTGAATTTAGCGAGCTACACTTCGATAATAGAATTCAAACAAACTTATTTTCACATTTGTGTGAGTCATACGTTACGTTGTAACTATTCGTCCAATATAGTTTCGACTTCCCTACTTTTCGGGAAAATTTAAAGTATTGGCCACATTATTTCTTCACTTGCGTGTGTTTCGTCTAGCGTAAACACAAGTTGATAACGCACACATAGATTTTGTTCTTGCCCCACTTTTGAACGCCCGCTAGGGAACTATAGTTCTAGGTGTTATTATTCTAAGGGTTCCGCGAAAAAAAATTAAAAATCGCACAAACCCAATCGCAATAAATTCCACGCGGGCGTAGTCACGAGAAACAGCGAGTACAATAATAATTTTAAATTTCAATATTAAAAAGCCTTTTATCAACTGATCATCAAGATCGTCATCTTACAATACATAAATTAAAAATCACCATACAAAATATAAAAGAAATACATATAATTATCTACTGAATAATAATAAAATATACTAGTTATCAATTGGATTGGGAACAATGTCAGATTTATTTTGCCATACGGCATTAAAATTAAATTTCTTCTTCTTCATAAGCATGTAAATTGCTGGACATGGGCCATCGTCCAGTTGGTGGGGAACTAGGCAAACATTAGTTTTTACATAAAAATGTTGTTATAATAGTACTCTTTTGGAAACATTTCATTTCTGAAGTTAGGTAGTTGAGAGTGCCTACTGAATACGCAGTTACATATGTACAAGTATATAGTACTAAGTTATATTAACGTCGCGTGACAAGCTTTTGCTCTTTAATAAATAGTCAGGTGAGACGGTTGCACTTGCTTTTGTACGCCTCAATTCCAATAACCACTGAATATATCTCACAATTAATATTGAACAGTATCATGTCAGTGACATCTTTCTTCCAAGTTGTCTTTAGCGTGCTTTGTAATTGTTGACCGTTGTGAAGAATGCTTATGAAATAAGTTTTAGTTTAACTAAAAAAAAATTAGTTAAACTAAAACAACAATTTTGAAAATCAAAACGATATAACAGAATCAAAAATAATATTTTGTTTTTATGTGTTTGTAAATCATGTCACTTTTTCTTGTTGTGATTCCGACAGCACACTAAATGCTTACTGGTTGAATTGTATCATACATCGTACACTGTGGTAACGTGCGTACGTACTTTGTTTTTCTACGAGGTAGAGCCATGCTGTAACTATATTTTGGTTGCAGCACAAATTTGTCGACATGACTGAGGACAAACCACGCTTGCGCAGAATATCAGCGTTTAATAGTAGATTTGCTGTGTTTCATGTGTAAGTGTAGAGAACCGAAGCCTTCAGAGGTGACAACGCATCTAATGTCAGATAGATGTAGGTGTCTATGGGCTACCATGATGTTGACTGTGTGTTTGTTTGTCACCATTATTCTATTAAAAATACCATATTATCCCTATTTCAGCTCATGTACATAAAATATCTCCTCTCATCTCTCAGATTAATTCTGTGAGGGTTATGGCGCAGTTTTTTTTTAACTTATTATAAGCCAGTGCTAATTAGTGCGCGTGGGCTTACTTACTGCACTTGTAGGTACTAAAAATATTTTGTTAAGTCACATGCAGGTTTCCTTAAAATGTTTTTCTTCAACACCTAACACGTAGTGTAGTAGTAATTACATACATGTAATTTTATAAGAACCCACAAGGATTGAACCCAAGTACCTAGTGTAGTGTAAAATTTATGTCAACTTATATCATTACCCACAAATGCGTTGCTATGTAAGATTTATACAAATTATTTGTCATTATAACTACGATTGTGTCTCACGGTATTTATTTAGATTCATGATTTTTGTATTTTAAATGTTTATTCTTCTATCTGCCCAAATTAACTTAATTTTAAGATAAAATAATTCTTTGTGTTTTTAATAATAACTAGAACGGTTCTACTTTTTATTATTCGGTATTAATTCGACTTTGGAGATGTAAAATAATCATCGTCTATTATTAAGTTGAAGTTGGAAGAATATAACAACAATATTCTTCTTGAATAAATAAGTAATGCGGTTTCCAAAACGCCTTTAATACGAGTACATAATTTTTACATGGTAGAGGCGACACGACTGAGGAAGAAACACCCTCTCACAGTTTAAAATCGTAAAATAACAGTATTCTGTGAAGTAAGGGACAAGAATTTTAGAACATTTTTCCTGATAACAAGAGATTCCACTTTAATCCCCAGAGTGACAGCCTTCATTATGTAATCAAGAATTGAAATGCAAATGCTATATAACCCAATGGTATGTGTACGCAGTAGCCCACACATACCATTAGGTGCATTGTGTGAACGTTTGTAACCCTCATTGGTATAAAAGAATCAGCAGTAAACTTGTGATAAGCTGAAATATTTGCATTATATAATATGTTGTACTACTCATTTAAGTGAAATTAACTCTTGTAGTAGGCTCTCGTGTTGTACCTTTTATGAAAAAAGGTACAACACGAGAGCCACACCATAGTGGAAAGCCCGCATCCACAACACGCCATTTAACAATAGACCTTCATGTTTATAATTATTTAGTATGGTTCATAAGTCACACTCGATTTTATTTATGATATTACTTTGAATAATGGAAGTCAGTTAATTTCTCAATTGGCATTTCTTCTTTATCGTCTCGTTACAATCCAATGCTGGACAAACGCATCTACCATTATAGGAAGAATTTGCCCTAAAGCCAAGCACAAGCCACGTTTTACATGAAATTGTTTAAAGGTGACAAACGAGCACACAGTCCACATAATGGTGAATGCTGTGGCCCATAAACATCTACATTTATCATCTACTAGCAGTTCTCCGCGACTTCGCCCGCGTGTAATTTGGGGTTTTTAATTTTTTTGCATACATTTTTAAAAATTGTGTTTTTGTTATACGTACCGTATATACTTTCCTAAGCATGTAGTAATAAAGTATTATTTTGACATTATAAACAGACACTTCATTTTTATTTATTTGTATATAGTGTGAATATATTAAAGATGAAAATACAGATGCAACGTCACCTTTAAAAACTAAGATGCCTCGTTACTAGTAAAAACGATCTACGGTTCTCATTACACATCATAAACACCAGTATAATGGTTCTATATTACGTTGGTATTCTGTACGAGCTTGGGCCTTCCCAGATATAGTAGACTTTGAGATGCAACAACAAAGTTGCAGCAGCGTGGCGACCACGTATAATAAATGTCGTTTAGCGATCGCGGTATCCATGTAGCAAGTGAAAGTCTGTGAACCCGTGTGGGTGTTTTATGATAAACAACATTTTTTATAGGATAGCGTGACAAGCGAGCATACAGTCCACCTGATGGTAAGTGGTTGCTGTGGCCCAAAGACATCTATATCTATCCTTGTTTGCGAATCAAAATGCAGATGCGTTGTCACCCGTGAGGACTAAGATGGAATGCCTCTTTTCCAGTAAAAAGGGTCTCCGATTCTCTACACTCACCATACGAAACACAGCAGTGATAAGCTGCTATTTGACGCTGGTATTCTGTAAGAGCGTGGTTCTTCTCCGGTCGAGCCGACCCATTCGTACTACAAATATAGTTGCAGCATGGCTCTACCACGTATAAAACAGATGGACAATGGTTTAACCATTGTCCATCTGATACCATCAGATCTTTCTAGCCTCTCCCGTGGTCAGCTCCTGCGATAATCACGAGCGATATTGGCTGATGAATTCTCCCACGTCGCTAATATACGCCACGAAATTCGTTTGCACATTTTATATAAATAAGCAAATTTTGTAGGGTTACCAAACTTGTCAGTCTCGAGCAAAGGCGCAGAATAGCCGGCCTTTAGGTTTTCTATAGGATGTATTTCGAAGAATATCTGCAAGAATAACATTCCTTATTCCTCTCTCCCTTTTTCACCTTCGGATAACCAAGCGTTCAGCGAGTTTTCACCTCTTAGTTGTCGATATTCCACGTATTGGAACCAAACAATTTGCTTCGAATTTCGTAATTTGTACAGTAAAAGAGTGGAATAATCTGCCAGCGTCTGATTTTCCGTTCGATTACAATCTGGGTGGCTTCAAAACAACCGTGAATAGGCTTTCGTTACGGTAAGAAAGTGCAATTCACAATCTTCTTCATCACCATCACTGGTTTCATAACCATATAACATAAGGTAGGATTGTGGTCAAGCATTGGTTTATAATATGTAAAAAAAAAACTCTCATATGGGTTTTGAGGAAACGTTTTAACGAGTTAGATTACTTATAAAATAGTGAATATTATGTTCTACTAACCGGTGACGACCACGACGATAACTTGCATACAATATTAGAAGTTGTAAAAGGGGCTTAACGTGTTACAAGTAACCACTAACATGGTGGCACTCACACTTATACAAACCTATCCTAAATAAAGTTCATGTTGTTTAAACGTGGTATTTCAACGAGTCATGGAAGCTTCAGAGAGCGAAGATCTTGACACTGCCATAGTAGGATCCTGACCAACACCACTGAAATTATAAATTGATGTATTAAGTAATGTTTTGCACGTGTTGAGCATTCAAGAAAAACCTTTGTCTGAAAGATAAAAAAATTAGGTTATTTTTTTTATAGGATAGGGTGACAAACGGGCACACAGTCCACCTGATGGTAAGTGGTTGCTGTGACCCATAGACATCTACATTTATCCTCTATAAATAATCAAAATGCAATAGCGTCGTCACCCGGGAGGGCTAAGATGGAATGCCTCTTTTCCAATAAAATGGGTCTCCGGTACTCGACACTCACCATAACAAACACAGCAGTGTCAAGCTGCCATTTTACGCTGATGTTCTGTGTGAGCGTGGTCCCTCCGCGGTCGAGCCAACCCATTCGTGCTACAACTATTACTACTAATATAGCTGCTTGAAAAATTTTGAAAAGCTAAATACAGTTATGGGATCACAATAGTTTGAGTTTCGCCATAAATTGGTGACGACCGATGAAACACGCTCTTTCCAAACGTAAAGAGACAGTGATATCTTGTTCTTCATAGATCCGTGTAAGTTCACTGTTGAATATGGGCGTTTCCGTTGTAGCGAGGACTATCCTTAATCGTGCAAGCTAGCGATTGACGATGGCGTAGCGAGCGGGTTGACGATCGCATAATCAGAGATCTCGCACCATTAACGTCGCTACTCATCGATGTTTTGGCGTAAACGAGTTGTTGTACCGCCATCTATTTGTAATCCATCAAATATTTTTAACTACTACCTTAGTTGTCTCATATATCACCCATGGGGTGCTATGGAGTGATGGATTCTCTTAAACCGTCACCACGCGGCAAGAAATATGGCTGCTAAAGGTTTTATTTTTTGTGTATGTACTTTTATATGCCTATGTTCAGCAGTGGACTTGTGAAGGGCTGTAATGATGATGATGATGATGACTTTTATAAATGTTTTATTTACGTATATTATAATATGTTAAACATGACTAATATGTTGGTTAAATATATCAGGGTTGAATGGGAGATAATGCAATAAGGTATTAATTACTATAATTGTACCCTTAATTAAAGGTGTTTAATATAAAGAGTGATAATTTGTGCTTTTTTAAATTGCGGTAACGCACCTGCAAATTCCTGGTTCCTATGTTGTCCAGGTACGCCTCACCTGATGGTAGTCGCTTACTATCAGGTGAGGCATATGCTCGTTTGCCCCATTTTCTTTAAAAATATGTAGTGTAATGTTGAAGCTAGCGAGTCATCAGACACCTATTTGTTTACACCTTGAATGGCGTCATATTTTATCAATCTGTGAAGACAAACGCTGACAGAGAATTTCATTCATTAGCAGGCGCATCGTCAACGATAAGTCAATATACTCTATGTATGTATGTATGTATGTACAGTACATTATGTCCACTATAATCGTAAATATTAAAGTACTAGCGAACCGCCCCGGCTTCGCACGGGTAATTTGTAGATCTCGACAACAGCTCCACCTACCGGTTCCAATTGTGAATCTAAGCCATCCAGGGACCCACTCAAGCACACGTAAAAATTTCATCAGAATCGGTTGAGCCAGTCTCGAGTTTTAGCGAGACTAACGGACAGCTGCTGATTTTTATGTAAGCATAGAAATGTACGTATGCGGGCCGCTATTTAGTCACTTTTATAAATTAAACTCACAACTCGCATAATATGTTATAAAAACAAAGAAATTTATCTTAATGCATACCAATTCATTTGAATGGATTATATTTTTTTAAATATAAATAGCGCTTTAGACCTAATAATACGCCCAAATTTAGCGCCCCTATTATTTTGCAAAGGTAATTACATAAAAAACATTCAATTCGTGAAATACCTTTAAATCAGTTCCAGTGGTGACCCAAGACAAGATTGATAAGGACGGGTTTACTCTTGTTGAGAAGAGACGTCGGTCGCGACCCGCCTGTAACCAGCGTGGGACCGCGAAAATAAACGCGAGTACAACTCTGCGTGCTGTGGAGCCAACCATACAACTCTACATCTCCCGTTTGGACAAAAGTACGTCGGAAGAAGACGTCCTGCGCTTCGTGGAAGAACGAAGCCGATGCCGCATTGAGGATCCGATCTCTTTACATTTGCAGCGTCTGGAGTCTAATAGGTCAACGAACTTCAAATCCTACGTACTCCAGGTTCCTGCAAAACATAAAGAGACATTCCTCGCTCCCGATTTCTGGCCCTCTGGGGTAGTGTTTCGCCGATACAGGGACGCGCCAAAGAAAAAAGTTCCCTAAATAGTGTTAAGTTATGTCTATATTTTATATATATTTTTAGGTTAAGGTATATATTGCTATGGGCCAATGTTCTTAATTTTTAAGTCCTTGATGCCTGAAATAAAGTTATTGTATTGTATTGTATTGTAAATCATTAAAAGAAATTTCCAAATATTCTTCTTACAGTAGACAAAAAACCAATCAGTATTGGAGTACAGTAAAATTTTGCTTTGTACTCAAATTAGGCTCAGGTCCAGGCTTAAGCTTAAATCTCCAGGTCTGCTGCTGAATACTATAAGTATTTACTCTTATAGACCCTCGTCTTGACCAAACTGTAAATGATGTAAACAATCTGTGATTTGAATGTTATTTTTTTATTTTTAAAAATAATTATGCCAGTAACATTACTATCATTTTGTAAACCTATCTTCTGGTTATCTAACCTCACTCCTAAAACAAGTATTTGTCCAAGTAAGGTTAAATACTTGTGTCAGGAGTGGTTCAGGACAGTAGTTGAACGGCGAATCAGAATTGGAGCATTTAAGTTTCTTTTTTACAGGATAAGGGTAACAAACGAGCACACAGTCCACCCGACGGTAAGTGGTTGCTGCGGCCCATAGAAATCTACATCTATCCTCGATTACGAATTAAAATGCAGATGCGTTGTCACCCATGAGGACTAGGATGGAATGCTTAATTTGCAATAAAAAGGTCTCCAGTTCTCTACACTCACCATACGAAACACAACAGCGTTAAGTTGCTTTTTACGCTGGTATTCTGTGAGTGCGTGGTCCTTCACCGGTCGAGGCGTACCGTCCGTGCTACAATTATAACTGTAGAAGTACACTCTATCGATAAATAAGAAATAAGCTTTTTTGAAGTCATTAATAGCCTGTCAAGACTCCGAAATCAAATATTATAGATTAATCTTCTTTATTTTAAATAATGTTATAAAACCCTGGACACGTTTAACAGCACGAGGTGGTTGTCTTGGCTGATTTTCTACCAAAAAATATACCTAAGTAATATGTATAGTACCATAAAAAGGTGTATGTACGCTTACATATGTACGCACGTAGGAAGTTATATTTACGTAATTTTTTTTCAACGCACCGTGCCTAAAGCTTTTGTGATGAGATTGTAGATAGGGTAGGCTTTTGTTAATCACTGCACAACCAGAACACATAAAAAATAATTTGTGTTTTTGCACAGAATTAATAGCGGGTGGGACTTAACCCAGGACCGCGACGTAGCCAGGTACTTTGTCTCCTATGGGCTAGGTATCGGTGGCATTATAAAAAGAAGCAATGCGTTTTTATTTCTAGATTTAATTCACGGTATACAATATCAAACGATGTCATATTCGAACGTATTATACTATCGATTTCAGCGCGTCGGACTTTTTAATGATACTTAACCCTCCTCTTAAATCCACCATTATAACTTCTACGTAGTCTAAAAAACCTGAAGGTAACCTCAATAAGTAAAAACTCGAAACTTCATTCTATGTCTACTTTAAACCTACAGCTTACAGTAAAATAAGACGCCATCTTTCTTTTCTCAAGCGCGTTACGAGCAAATTTTTAGATAGCCATTATATTACGTAACCACCAGATGACTATTTTTTTATTCTTAACTACTTTTTTTCGCGCTGTATTTATTTACAAACCAGTCGAGTGAGTCCGTTCTTGAATTTTAAGTCTAGCGATTTTTATTTGCACACAATGTTTTGTTCTACTAAAGTGTTAAACGTAGTTGATGTTTTGATACAATTAATATTTTTGTAAAATTATTCTTAATATCCTATCATAGAAGCGATACAGATATTATAGATGTAAGTGTGACAAATGAGCACATAATAAACCTGATAGTAAACGGACGCCGTGGCCCTTTGATTAAAAATCATACTGCAGATATATTATCGCCTCTGAAGAATATTATATATTATAATAAATATAGAACATTATATATTTATTATAATGGGTTCTCGTCAGTCATCATAGGAACACATTAAAATTATGCTGCAATTTTACGCTTGTATTCTGTGAAAGCAGAATCCTTTACAGGGCGACTCATTCGTACTGCAGCCATAAAACAACTGCAGCGTGGCTCCACCACGTTATATATTTACACACTTTATTCTTACTGACTTGGCCTTTTCTAAATTTTAAGAGGGTAATAGGTTCATTGGTCCACTGGTCGTGCGAGATGGTGTAAGAATATTTTATTTATTTATTTAAACTTTGTTGCACAAAAAAGTACAAAGGGGGACTTAATGCCTTAAGCCGTTCTCTACCACTCAACCTATAAGTAAGCAGAGAACACTACTTTACAGATGCAATATGATTTGAAAGAAAAGGAATAAATAAATTTCCAGTACCCCATATCTTATTGTGGTTATCGTAAAAGGTAACAGAGGGAATCATACCAGGATATAGGCAGCACCGTCTTCCTAATAATAACAAGAAAATAAAAACTGCGTTGGTCAACCCATCTGAAAGCGCTTTAACTGTGGACAGGCCTATATTCAGCAGTGCAATTTGATACACTATAATGAATTAATGAATGAAAAATTGATCCATTACCCTATATTATCCCTTGGGTGTTTTGAGAACGGACATAAAAGAAATGTAACAGATAGTGGGCAGCATTATATCATCAATGTAGCAGAATATCAACGTTAAATAGCAGCTTAACTCTGCTGTGTTTCATATCGTCAGAGTAAACAACCGGAGACCCTTTTTACTGGAAACGAGGCATTCCATCTTAGACCTTACGGGTGATAACGCATCTGCATTTAGATTCGTAATCGAGGATAGATGAAGATGTCTATAGCCCCAGCAACCACTTACCATCAGGTGGACTGCGTGCTCGTTTGTCACCCCTCTCCTATAATTTATAAATCAATTGGAGAGACCTATGTTTATCAGTGAACTTCTGACAGCCTGTAATGGTGATCATGGTGAATGGATCTGGACCTAATCAACTTGAAACGCCAGTGTGATTTGGCTCACTTACGATCCTAGAAAATATTTTTATATATTTAGCATAATAAACAAGAAGCACACGTATGACGTGTAATTTATTCCATAAAATACATATATAATAGAGGATTATACATGTTTCAAATACAGGGTGTCACTCCTGAAACACATTAATTAGGTAGGTCCCAAATTGTAATTGCAAAATATTAATACTCTTTCCTTATTCTTTATTGTACGCACTATAAAATGCTTACAATTTTAAAATTTATTTCTTATAATTATAGTTGAATTTTAATGTACAATAATGCGAATTATTTTTAAATTAAAGAACCATAAAAGTCAGAGTAAGCAAGAAACAAACCTTCTGTGTTATAAAAAAATATATTATGTCATTAGTTGTAGTCCGAATCTAATTCAAAGAGTGGCTATGTTATTTAAACCGTGGCGACATCTAGCTATTACAATCCGAAGTTATTATTTGCGAATGCTACTTTGTGTAATGGTGTAAGTATTTGCGAAAATTGAATACCGCCCAATTTCTGTTAAGTTCCAGTATTTTCTAGAATTTTTAAAAAAAACATTCATGATTGTGTACAAATCAATAAATGTTAGAACAAATAGTCAACGTTGATTGCGGAATACTTATCATTGGAAAACTTTTATACTTTACTATAGTAAAATTACACAGACAATAAAATTGAGCAAATATTTCAGCAGTAGTATTGTTGACAATATTGAATACCTAAACGGAGTGGCCTGCTTTCTCACATGGCGATGTAAAGTGACACCGAATGTGGAATCAGCTTTTCATCGCGGGTGAAGTGCAGATCGCGCGAAACACGGCACCGGTGCATTCGAGCCGTGCACATGCCGCCGGTACATGGTTTTACTGCACCTTGTGCATAAAAATACCACTTTATATCTAGTCCAGGGCATAACATCAAAAGTTGAATGTCTGTTGTTCTTGTTAGTTTTTATTCAGAATATTTTTTTCATTATCATTTAATCATTTATAAATGGAATACGTATTTAAAGGTTTATATTAATTTCTTCAATTTATGTTAATGTTGTGATTAATTGTGAGAATATATTTCTTAATACTGTTAATAATTACAACCGTTCATATCATTATCTGGTCTCCGTTCGTAATGAACTGTTTAGTCAACGATACAAACTAAAACAAAATTTAAGATATAGGAGCAGACACAAACTTTACTAAAAATTAAATATATATGTGCTGGTAAAGCAAGCAACCAAAATGGTAGGAAAATTTCACAGTCTCTTAGTTGGATATATGTATTAATATATCGCTATTATTTCAAGCCTATATTGTCATATAGGGAAGGTTGGAAACATAATATCACGTGTAATCCCGTGGATATCGTAAGCGGCGAAACAAGGAAAGTCAACCAGGAGGTGGGCAGTAATATGAAAAAATGGCCACCAGATAAAATTTCGGCCACGGCAGCTATACTAAGCGGAGACTAACCATCTGCGCAGGACAAGATTACAGTTCCCGAGTGTATGCGTAAACACAGATGCACTCTCCATTCTCTCACTCTCATAGTCATTCTCATAGTAATTAGGCATGACCGGCGAGAGATCAGACGTAGAACCAACGGCTTTACGTACTTTAAAAAAAAACACGGGGGTAAAACACCGCCAACTAATTGACTCCGGGCAGCTACTGAGAATTTCTTGACGGAGAAACCCAACTATGATTAGCAACAACTAGTAGACTAACGAGGCAGTTAAAAAAACTGCAGTTGCCAGCCCGTTTGCCAACCGTGGCAACTATGGAAAATATTTATTTATTTATTTATTCTTTATTGCACCAAATATAAATATTTGTACAAAAGGCGAGCTTAATGCTATATGGCTTTCTCTACCAGCTAACCTTGGGTAGAACAGAGAGTGAGTTTGGGCAGTTAAGTTGTCATGATATAATACAGTTCAAATATATACATAAAATATCCCCCTTTTGAAGAAATCTATGGAGAAGGTCTACGTTAAGTTGTGGACTTTTGATACGACTGTAATGGCAAAATAGGGAACAGGGATAAAAGGGGCAAAATTCACGAGTACAAATTAGAAATAGCGTCTCACAAGACTGTGGCTCTATGAGTCCATAAATTATTACAGTGAGTCTGAATTCAGAGTTGAGTGGCTTCCACCCGGACAGTCACTGGGGCTTTGAAGGACACTTCGAACGTCTACTCTCCCGAATTTAAAAGGTAGCTGGTGCTATGCATAGACAGCTACCCTATCTAGAGTCACCGATGTTGGAATTACTTTCCTTTATGTGGGATAATACAGGCTGTAGCCTTGTACGGAGTGCCTGTATAGGCAAAAAGGTCGGCTATTTGACGCTGAAAAACTAAAATCTACAGTACCCAGCGAAGGATGACTATAGGGATCGTGCAAGGATAATCTTTTGAGGCTTACTGGCAGATATGTATACGAGGGTATACGATCGGATTCACGTCTTGCACCAGAGCGCTGGTAGTGGGCCAAAAGTGGTGAATAAGTGACAGGACGACTTAACACATTCATCGCAACTTAGCGTGCTCGCCGATTGGAGACGTCATCGCCAACGCGTTCGTCGCTACTCTCCTCCTTCTGATAGTGTTCCCCTAACAAACCCGGATCTCGTGAGTTGCACGCGAGAGCCCTGAACGCATAATAATGTAACCCCTGAGAAGGATGATGAGTCGGAAGTGACGACTGAAGGCAGTAAGTAAAAGTAGAAGAAATCTGCTCCTGGCAAAGCGATGGAGAGACTCCAATTAAGTTCCAAACGGAGATCTCTACGGCGGGATTATAGCCGGTAGAAGTTAGAAATAACGTTAATGTAAACCTTTCTCTGTCAGATCTCTGTTAGCAGTGGAATAGTGACAGACGACAGTGTGAAATAGGAGGGAAAATTACCAAAGTGTACTTTTCTCGCCTTCCAAGGCGTTGAAGGTAACGGAAATTTTAATAAACTAGAGTATGAGCAATATCGCCTCTTTAAATTAACTGCACATTTTAGTATGTTTCTTAATATGTTGCTACATGTAATCTAGCAGTTATGGAAAATACATTTCAACATAACCACGTCGTACCTCTCAATCATAAAAGCTTATAGAAGCTAAAGAACACACTTGCTTGATCATTCAGTTTGATTGAAGCTCGGATGCAAAGTAGCACACAACAAAACACGCCTAAAAATTGCCTCTGAATTCGAACACAAAACAAATAACCTAGAAGGTAATTGTAATAGCAGAGCTCCTCTTCCTTGAGATCCTCTTCAATGGTCGTTTTTAGTCCACAGCGGAGAATAAAATCAGTAGACGTAAGGTCTTAGTAGGCACGGTATTTTTTGACAATTTCGTTTTATTTTTTTGAGTTTTGGAGAAGCTAACCGAGAATACACACTTTATATAATAATACATTTGCTTAAAGGCTTGGCAATATGTAAAGTAAATTTTGTAAATATATACAATATACAATAAGTCTCCTAATAATTGCAATTTACGTATTATATTTTTTCGGGGACAATAACGTGTACTCTTTGTTCTGTAAAAAGAATCGTTCAAAATTACCGCCGAACGAATTTTCCCGACTTAACGTAACGAAGCAACAATATCGATCGGCACACGCCCCATTGCTGCAGTTCTACCTAGATGTTTGAATTCGATGTGAATTACACGAGGAATGGATTGCGACGTACGATGCGCTTATATTACATTTTAAATTAAGACACGTTCGGCAGGGTAAGGACGCAGTCTTTCCGACCAAGTGGCGCACTCTCGTGAGAGATCTGAGAACAGATAAAAGTAGCCATTTTATTTTTATGTATAGAATCGATTAATACCGCATCCATTGCTGTCTTTACGGGCAATTTACCAAAAACTGTTTAATAAAACCAGCAATAGTTAACGTAAATAATTGTTCATTTAACATTCGCTGGTAAACTAAGATACTGAGGGCCGGGTAAGAGCTAGCGTGGCCTCGCGGCCCTCATTGTGCCGCAACGCAAATCGTTGAAATCAAAACTTTCACGCTACAGAGTGCTACGAAGTTTTACAGCTACGAACTTCCTGCTACGAAACGGCCATTGCGCCCTGTACTCCAAACTTTGTTGTGATAGCTTTTTTATTTTGTCACTTTCCGTTATCAGTTGTAAGAAGTTGTTGTGTGGGACTTGTGATCCAAAATTAGTTAACTTCGACTATCAGAAAGTGTGAAGACCATGTTATAGTTAGAGGTAGATGACTCTATTGTATTAAGAGCTGAATAAAATTGAGTTAAATAAAAGAGTTAAACGGTTGCATGTACTATATAAAGCACAATTTAGCAGAAGGGTGTATTATAAGTAAGACACAAGTCTCATTGCAGTAGGGTTTAAGACCTTGGAAGTGTTGCGCTAAAGCGAGGTATTACGTGTTGGGTATTTCCAGCAAGCCAAGAAGGGGCGGATCCGCGCCGTGGTGCGTGTACTGGACGGTTGTTTTAATAAAATGTTAATTTCACAGTTATTCTCAAAAATTCGTTTATTTTTTAAAGTAAATAAATATCTAAGCAAATAAACTTTCATTTTAATGAACGAAGAAAAATAAAACAATGTCTAAAAAAACATAATGCGGTAGTATGTACTTAAATTATTATAGTTTACAGTCTTCTTCAAGATAGAGAATTAAGGTTTGATTTTAGTAGTAAAGTAGTTATCGATACCTTGAAGTTATAAAACGTCACTATGCAGGCAGTAGAGTCGGTTCAGTTTTGTTGTTCGTGGAAACGAGTCGCAGGTGGGTGCTGCGGTTCGGGCAGAGCCGAGCGCCGCCGAACGCGGTCGAGCTAGCTCCGCAGCCCGAACGTCGTATCCGCCAACTGTTCAACCGTTCGCCATCGCCAGTCAGCGCTCGGCCTCCGCTCAGTTCTTTCGTGCCAGTGACGCCGTGCTGTGACACATTTGACAGTTGTTGATCGTGTTCGTGTAATGTTTTCGTATCGGAACTATGGTGTATCCCCATGAAGATGTGGAGTGATTTTCAGGTGAGCTAACCTTTTAAGTGGAACATGGCCAAAAGCGATCTATAAAAGTCCTTCAGAATTTGACATCGAATATTTTTAATTATTAATTGTAGTACTTATAGTACTTAATAAGTTAATAAAACTGTAAGTTTTTATTCTATGTTGAAATAGTTTGGCTTTTGTAGATCGGTTCGTACGTAAAATTTATAAAGGTTTTAGTAGGAAGTGTTTTGTAACTTGTGAGTTGTATAATGTTTTAAAATTCTTTGTTACACTTTTTAATAAGCATCTTTATTTATACGTTTCTTAATGCTGTTATTTGTGTTTTTAAATCTGTTAAGCCTCGAAAATCAGATCAAGTCATCTGTAATCAATTTATAATGGACAACTTAAAATTAACGTATAAAACGTTTGCTGGTTGTTACTATAAAATTACAAAACATTTGTGACAATTCATAACTTAATTTGTTAAAAACTAAATTATTATTTTACTAAAAGTAAGTGATTTGTAGAGAGCAGTCAATATACTTTTATTTCATAATATAAACTTGGGTGTGTAACTTTTTCTGCTATTACCCACTTTGTTTTTGACTTGGTTTTAGAGTTTATTTTGTACTTTAGACTTTATAACATGTACACGTACGTCTCTTATGCCTAGTTATTTTAAGCTAATTTTCTTTTTTTCAAAAACTGCTCTTTTTTCAAAAATAAAATTTTAGTTTGTTTCGCGATAATGTGCGCGCCTTTTTTTAAATTTGACATCTCCACGTTTCCGGCGACCTGTCAAACGTCATGTGATAGATAGAAGGGCGCGTTCTGAGTTCTGAGCACTGAGTTTTTAAATTCAAAGTAGTCGCCTCGATAACTGCGTCGCTCGAGGCAAGCGAGAACCAACAGAAATAAGTGTACGCTATCCCACTCGCACGCATAACTCCGTCGCGTTCATGCGACGGGTGTTTTTGTGTCGGAGCTGGTTTTTTGTGCGCGGCGCGAGGTTGCCGGCGCCGTTCGCTCGGCTCGCCGCACATTAATTATCGCCGAGTTGGCTCCGGCGCGAACGCACTTTACTTTCTATGTTGGCTACGATATTCACTACTTAGATTTCGGCGATACCCAAAATCACGGTTTATATCTATTTTGCGTTAAATCGCGCATTTCCAAAGCGTATACACTTCAAATAAAAATTAAACCTTATCCATAAATAGTAAGGGTAGGTTAGGAATAGGGTTGTCACTTGTCATCAACAAACAATAGTGTATGTTTTTTATATTAAATCGTAGATGATAAAGAAATTGTAAATATCCGTCGCACAGTAGCGGCGTAAAAGAATCCACTACGCCATATTATCCCGTAGGTGTCGTAAGAGGTAACAGTGGGAAATAAAACAGGAGATGGGCAGAAAAATCTTTTGTATTATACTCAAAATAATAAAAATCTGCTGTTGCCAACCCGCCTTCCAAACGTGGCAACTGTGGCAAATATCCCTATGCGATTCCTACGAGACCCCTATGACCTATGAGGCAACCTATGGGGAAGCCTATATGCAGTAATTTACTTTTGATAGGCCATAATGATTTAATGAAAAATGACAAAAACATAGTATGTTTCAAATTAATTTTTTATTAAAATATTTTTTGCTGCTTTTACGCTTTATTAATGAATTTATAACGGTGGTTTGGGCACGTTGAGCGAATGAGTGAAGACCGAATGGTGAAGAAAATATATAGCGCGAAAGTTAATATTAAAAGGTGTCGAGGTAGACCGAGACTAACTTTCGAAGACCATGTGAGCAAATTGCTCGAAGAGGGTAGGGTCAAAAGTACTCGGATACCTAGACGTGCATGCATGAAGAAGATAATGAATCTGAAAGAAGCGAAAGAGGTATGTAAGGATCGTGACACTTGGCGATCTGTTCTCTCTGGCTACCCCGTCAGGGATTGTGCGTGAAGATAAATAAATAAAATAATAAATAATAATTAATGAATTTATGTCAGCCAGTCAGCCTTTATTAAAATTTTATATTTTCGCTTTCTATATATTTTTAGAATAATAGTATTCAGACCCTTAAAACAGGGTTGGCAACCCTAATCAGTCATTCCTAGCTAAAAGTCGCGTTGCTATGGCAACAGCTAGGTAACTACCAGGTATAGTCAATTCTAAATTTAGAACTATAACTGTAAATTAGTAACAATTTCTTTTTTTTCGTTATTTATATTATATGTTTCCTTGCTTATCAAGTCAGACAAAGGAAAAACGCTTGAGTATTTTTCATTATCGTTAATAAACGTTGGTATCAATGAGATAGCAATCGATAAGTCTTTAAGTAAAATCTGTTAGAGGAATAAGAAATGTTTTTAAACGTCGTTTATTTCCTCAAATTTATATTCTGCAGATATGTGTTAAAATTATTTAGAGATTATTTAGTTTTAAGTTCCAATACACAGCATTACATGTACAGTCCTCATTATTTATAACTAGCCATCCGACCCGGCTTCGCACGGGTGATTTCTGTATCTCGAAAACAGCGCCACCTATCGGGTCCAAATTTGAATCTAGACCATCTAGGAACCCATTGAAATACACACAAAAAATTTCATCAAAATCGGTCGAGCCGTTTTTGAATTTTAGCGAGACTAACGGACAGCAATTGATTTTTATATAATACTAGCTGGCCAGGCTGACGTTGTTCTGTCCTTTCCGATGACCCTTCCTGTGAAAAAATCCTTAAATTCGCAATAAAAAAATATTGAAGGTCACTTATCAGGATAAAAACTATCCTATCTCTCAAGTTGGACCAAACTGCACAGAGTGTGCACAATTTCATTGAAATAAGTTCAGTAGTTTAGGAGTTCATCGCGGACAAACAACGTGACACGTAATTATTGAAAACACGTATCGTACTTACGTATTGTTTTACTCGCATCACATGTTTAGTGCAAATGTTTACATGATAAACATACTTCCTAAAACGAGCCACGTGATTTAGTGTTAGGCCTGTGAGTGGTCGGGAGAGCGGATGGGGTGAGGGGGTTGAAGGGTGCACTGAGGAATGCGACTTGTTGCAGTCACGTGCATCCGTCAGCCGGGACGCTGTGTGTGCATGATCCATGTATATGTCGCAGTAACACTGTTGAAGCCGTGATATACCTAGTTACATCACTAGGGATATAACTACGTACCGTAGTATAGTTATATCAAAGAGGTTCAGTACTGTGTTTCTAGGAATTTATCTATGATAGGAGCACGATATGGTGATATAAATATTTTACTAGGCTAATTTAGCAAACTAATTATAAGTATATTATGTTACAGTCAAAACTCATAACTGGTGAACACTACTTTTACCACAAATTACATGAACATTTCGTCTACACGAGTGTGATTCTGTCTGTACCTTCAGTTTACAATTATAATTATTTCACTAGATTAGTTTTTTAGTGATTTACCAGATCGTGCTTGTATCATAATTATAGTCCTGGTAAGTTAAGAATAGCTGTCATATAACTATATTACGGTATATAGTTATACTATATCCCTAGGGATAGAACTAAATCATGGCGTCAACCATCTTCCTGCGACATATAGATGCAAATAATATTTTAAGAGCAAGCAAGTACGATTCGCATTTTTATTCAAAAAAGGCAACCTTCCACTGCAGTGATGAGTTTGGTAACATCATATTCGTCTAAGCGACGGGGCTAGCAGATTTTAACTAACCGCGAATTCGTCAATTATACTGTTTGTTCTAGTACTGTAACCACTGATATAATTGTATTCTTAGTGTGACAAAGTCTATAAAAGTTAGTTTTGTAAAAAGAGTATGCTTTAGAGAAAGACATTGTTTTAACTTTATTTACCACACACAAGTTTAATATCAATAGACTTAAAGCATATTATGTATGGTCTAAGAATGTGGACGTAAGAGAATCAAACACTACATTTTGGTCCCTTGAACGTCGTAGGAGGCTAAAAGGCGTCAATGGGATTCGTGAGAAAAATCTTCCGATAATTGGCAGTATATAATCTCAATTACGCCAAACTTCAAAGATTCAGACCGGTGCGGCGACGGGTAGCAGCATCAAAGGTGCAGAACATCTAGTACTGTGCCAGTTAATCTGCCTGCCTTGCATGATGTTTCAGATAGATCGTACCTATGCCGGGAGAGGCCTATTTGATTGAAAGTGGACTGGACTTATGGTTTGAGCTCTATGTTCCTGTAGGGGATTTCGTTGTACCTCTCATCCCTAAAATATAGTAAAGTATCCGATTGTAACATTTCTGTATTATAACCAATTTTCTATTACAATCCTGGTTTGGTTGGCGTAAGTCACCTATGAAATGGAAATTCTGCGGGTACTATGAAACATTCTTCTTTTCTTTATCAATCTTAATTAAAAATCTCAGTGCGTAATATATTATATATTGAGTGTGTGTCCTTATTTTGTATGTAATATACACAAAAGAAACTCGCTGTCTTTGTCAATTGTGATTTATTAAAGTTATTTTAACCTATTTTAATTATTCTTTTTTAATAAATAGGACTTATTTATACGATTATAAATAGGTAACACTACAGGTGTGATCCTTTATAAATTTAGAAGAAAAATTCCACTGAGGGTTGAAAATAGTTTTTTAATAAAACTATTTAAACCACATTGACATTGTGATATTCTAGATAAATGTTTCTGTGATAAATTTGACATTCTGAATTCAGAGCTTTAATACTTTTATACACAGTAAATTTTATAAAAAATTTGAAAAACTGAACTAGAAAACGGCTCGACCGATTGACTTGAAAATCTAATCAGTTCGAAGACTCAATGAACACTTTCCAACGCCATATCGCCCATGTCGATCGGTTGATTCCTTCTAAAGATAACAACAAACAAAATTATATTTACACACACATACACACACAATTTTTTTTTCTTCCCGCTAAATTATTAACTTTCAAAGCGGGAAGACAATTTTTTTTTCTTCCCGCTAAATTATTAACTTTCAAAACGGGAAGCGGGAAGTTATAAAAGTAAATTGTAATAAGGCCATTGAGAAAATATACATAATGGAAGAAATATATTTACTAGAGTTTGGTTCTGTAATTCCTTCTCAACGTAGTAGTTAAAATAAGCTAAACTAAGTACCTACATAGAAATAAACAATGTGAGTAGTACAGTGCGAGGCCGCAAATCGTGCGGTTCCGTCGCGTAATCCGGAACATCTCGCTATGTATTTAATTACACCTAGCACCGTTAACAATCGAGCACGTGCGGTAAAAGTTTGTAAACACAAACAAACAAATGAATGAATTCGCCGCAACAACTGCGTCATCGAAGACACGCATCATAATCATTTATGCTAACGAACCTAATTATGTAAAGCGCGGACATGTTTTGACATAAGTTTACGACCAATTACGAACCCATTGTATGACTCAATGAACTTGAAAGACACTACAATAATATAGGGCATCGACACGAACGATGAATGGCCGTAGTAACACCTGTTTAGAAAAAATGCGACGTTCAAAGCGTCAGGTGTACCAAATTCAATGCGGCCGATTATATTTTTATTACCATCGTATTGAGTTACGGCACTTGTTTATTTACGTTTTTTCGTCTGTGAGAGATTTCGTTTGTTTCACGTCACGATATGATGACTTCATAACAGTTTTTATTGCATCTTTAAATGTCGTATTATGTTATTCATAGATTATTTATTATCTCGTCATTCAACCTGATGTTATCGATTTCACGCAAACTTTACTATCAAGTTTTTTTTTTAATTAGGGTGACAAAACGTGCCAACAATCAATGGTGAGTAGCTACTGCAGCTTATTGATATTTATAATAAATTACAAAGCCACTGAGGACTAAGATGGAATGCCTCACAACCTGCAATTATACTGGCTTTCTTACAATTCAAACTGGAAAAAGTGTATTTCATATACTACGTAAAGCCTAATGCTTTGCTGCGAAATTTATCATATAAACCCAGCCGGACTTCCAGGTGGAAAAAGAGCGGTATAATACTTATCAATGTTAATTAATCGATTCGGAGAGAATTTCAATTGTATACATTTTCATTTCATTGCAAATCGCAACATTTGAAAAAAATCAATAAAGCTGTCAATATAAGATTATTCATAGACTGCATCATTATGTTGTACTTACGTTTATCGCATCAAATACCTTAATTCGGCCCTAAATATAATCCTTACACAACGCGGCGGGGAAACTCGCGAAAGTACGAATGTCCCGCCCGTCAAACATTCCCTATAGCCCCAATGTCGTCCCGCGACCCAATTATGTCCGGCAATAAAACAATGTATGAGTCGTTGAACTCGACTTTTGTATGCCGATGCCTGTGTAAACATTGCATCTGGGTAAACGCGCCGAGACCGGCCGACGCCAATAATTTATGTAAATTCACGTCATTGTATAAGACTGATGTTTTTTATGGCCGCTCTTTTATTTTGACGGTCAAGTTCGCGGCGGGGCGAAAGTTAGACAACTATTGTTATTTTTAAAATGTCTTTTGATACTTTTACGTTATCGTCGGGCTTGCTCTTGAAATACGACGTTCCCATTTCTGTTGTTGAGGAGTGAAGATATTTTCAACATTTAATAACTCACCTAATTTAAAAATCTTCAGAATAGGTAAAATTTAATGGTATTTTCAGTGGCAGTCGGAATTTTTCGGGTAGAGAAATGATGTGTGTTAAAAATCTAATTATGATCTTTGCAGAAGTTATTCAAAAATTACGCTACATAATAGGCATATATAAACGTAGCAAACGTCAACATTACACACGTTTGTTTGTAAATCGTATTTTACTACAGACGCGGGAAGTGTAAAATCTTGTTTAGGTACTTACATTAATTACGATAATAGCGGTTATTAATATCACTACAAATCTATTTCGTCGGTAGTATCTATTAATCATTTATGAATGAATGAATATTATTACTATACAGCAACCGGTCAACGATATCATAATGTAGTAAACGTCATTTTATAATCATAAGCTCATAAATAAACATGGTGACGTATGAGCGCGAGCGATCGGTCGGAAGCGGTCTGAGGCCGGAACGCTAGTCGCACGTGCTCTCCCACGGCGTTAACTCGCGTAAATTATGTAACAATGTTTTGACATTCAACAACGGCGACACATTTAGCGCGTACATTAAGTGGATCAATGAACTTGAGCCGTTTGCTGCGTTCGGTGTTACGTAACGGCGTTTGAACGAGATTAATGCACACGGATTATGGCACGCGATACATTTCAATTTACGTTCCGTTTCATTCATGAGTCCGAGATAACGACGACGTACTCGTTCCGCTCGTTTGTTTGCTTGTCGTCGTCGCCATCACTTGTTGGTTGTCACTGGCGGTTTACATACTTGATCGACTGCAATCGTGATTTAGTGTGACCAGAAGTCTCCGCTTCTTACGCCTTGTGACAATCAATCGCCTAGTAGCATAAATATTCCATTTGAATCGTCAATACACCTACATACAAGCTTTACTTGAGTTTAACTCTACAAGTGTAAGTACACGTATGTCTTACTATTAACTACAAGTTTGAGTTCAAGATAGAGGGGTGAAGGGAGTACGTCTTCGCCCATTGACGGTTGAAGCGCTCCGCGACACTTTCACTGCTCCGTTATTGCAGTTACTACGCGCCTATCGTGCACCGGAGGGTGGCGTGAAGGGGGCACCCCAATGCATTCACCCCTCGACGCCACCCCGTGCAGGGCTCACCAAATACAAGGGTACGAGCTTTCCAAATTTAAAGAGTACAATCTTCTATATCTTGGCATTGTCTTTCTAACATTCATGTGTTATTATAGATCATTATTTATTTACATCATATTTTACAGTCACACTTCAACGCGTCGAACAACCGCCTGTACCACCTGTACATATTGATGCTTGAATTCTTAGAGCGACACGGGCCACTGGCGGACCATGTTGCTCTATACTTGAATTTATCAAAAACAGATGACATATGCGTGGGACACAGCAAAACAACAAATTTGTTTGTAAGGATAACGACCTTTGCATCTTTAAATTACGTAATGCCATTACGCATACAGACAAGCCTCTCGATAAAGATAATCGAGCGTTAGCCACACGTCAGCAATCAATCTATTAACGACCATATATCGCGTCTAGACGGTGGGAGTAGGACAATGTCAGCGAGGGCTCGTATTTGCGTAGACACGTGTGCCGCGGAACTCCAAATGACAAGTGCTCGTGACGGAAGTTTGTAAATTGTAAACATCGCCGGCCTTGCTCCCGGACGCGGCCTGCAACCGCACCTCTAGTCACGCACCGATATCGATAGATACACTTTCCCGATCCCGACTCTCGATGAATGGAAACTAATAACATGGTATTGGATAGGGCTTGCACTACTACAAACACATATATAATAAAGTATTTGAATTTGCAGTTACAAATCATCTTATTAAGTAATCATGGGAAATCAAAACATAAAACATAACCGTTCCTATACTAACTTAATTTTATGCAATTAGTTAATCGTGATGTTTTTCATACTTATTGGGTAAATAATGACTATATAACAGTGATATTTAACAGATCAGTATATAAAATAAGATTTTTAAAAACCTTATTTAAGTGTGCAATAAGTTCAAGAAATAAATGTTTGTTTATAGTAATATAATTATCATTTATGTCTGTAGTAAGATGTTACTGTTAATTTCTCAATCACTGACACATGTATGTAATTGATCAATTAACATTGGTTTCACTAATGCACAGCAATGAACGTGTTTATTTAAAGTTTACGTAAAATGACGTAACAGACCGATGTAACAGTAATTAGATCTATATTTAGGATTGTACATATTAAGTGCGGTCGGTCAGTGGGCGGGTGAATGAGAAGCGTCGAGTGTCCGCGACTATCGGCTGATTGATGGCCGATAGATAGTGGGTCGACATTGAACCCGTCCCGTCGGTGCAGCCTACTGTAAATATATCTACGGACTTCCGGCAGTGACGTCGCGCCCGTGACGTATCTCTCCCTCTGACGTAGCGCCTACGTAACATCGTCGCTCTTTTTGTTTACACTATAAAACTGTATTTACATTGTTATTGCATTGCGGCGGTCCACGACTTATCTTTTATTGCTTCACGGCTCGTTTTGCGTTTGAAGTGCGCGCGTTTCCGACTCGCTCGGAAACCGATTATTTGTTTTGTTCCTGGTGGTTTACTGGAACTGTGTTACCGTGGCAGCGATATTAATTAAGACAACTTCGTTTCACTAGTTTGTTTATGACATATCTCGCTTGTTTAGCAATCATTCAACTGATCATATTAATCACTCACTACAAATATATTTAATACTACGTTTATTAACATTGTATATCTATTATTCTTACTTTGTTAAATAGTATTGCACTGATGTAACATTAAAAAAATATTATTAAAAATTATATGAAATATTATGATACCTACATACTGTATATATCGACCCTTCAGATGTAAATTTGAAATAGTCCTAATTGGTGATTTTGCGAAACCCATAACCCATATCTTCATCATCATTATCATCATCATTACAGCCCTTTACAAGTCCAATGCTGAACATAGGCCTTCCCGAAGGAATGACACAAAGCACGGTCCTGAGCCACCTGCATCCATCGACTTCCTGCATGTCTTACCAGGACGTCACTCCATCTAGTGAGTCGCCTTACACTTCTCCTGCCAGTACGAGGCATCGGTTGTCGATTCGTCGATCCATATGGCCGGCACATTGCCACTTCCGCTGACTAATGTAAAAAATCTTATTAACTTCAATTTATCCCATACAAGTCTAAAACAATCCCTTCTTCTATCTCTTCCCTCTTAAATCTTAGTCCCCTTTATTACCTTATATACATATATATATATATATATATATATATATATATATATATATATATATATATATATATATTAAAATTTAATATGACAAAGATTTTATCAGTACCTAAAATTGGACGGAATTTAAACAAAAACACTTGTACGTAATACTTAACATCGTAAAAGAGCTTCGCCTCTGACCTGGAATAGGAGATTGTTGTTAGTCATTTAGGTAGAAAGCTCCTGGGACTAATCTTCTAAGTGCGTAGCATTGGGGGAGGCGGGGCACGGTACGTCGCCGGGTGGGGGTTCATTAAAAATTCATTCTTATTTCGAAGTACCGCGTCGTTGTAATCGGCCGCAGAGGGGGCAGGGGGTAGCATGTTCTAGCTTGTGTCATTATTTATCATTTCTTTTTTATTTTTTTCCATTATTTATGCCTTATGGTAAAACATCCTTCAAGTTATAAGAATTTTAGTTCCAATCATATTTAAAAAAAAAATTATAATTTTTGAAAACTTTTCTTTTTTATTTATTGGTAAAGAAAGATATTTTAAAGTAATAAAATTAATAAATATTGTATTTAAAGACATAACACGTTTGTGTACATTTTTCCTAAAATAAATCTGTCTGTTAATTACTTCCTTTCTTTCATTTATTGAAGCCTTTTCAAAACAAGACTTTTTCGTAATAGGATAATTATAGTAATGTAGTGCGCGGGTGTACGTTTCGACATGTTGCCAGCGGCGAAAGGAGGTGCCTCCTACCTCACCCCAGAGCCCGTCCTTTGATCTCTTCTACTAGTTGCTTTGTCGCTTCACCAAACTCGGTCAGAACTCGTATGAATCGAGTTTCACTCGAGAATTAAAATCTTTTATTTTTTTATTTAATAATATTGTTAAAATTCGGAAAAAGTTATAATACTATGAAATGTCCGCCAGCAAATGTTTTTTTTTTGTAATAGGAGCACACACCTGTTTTTGTTTTTACTTTTACTTTTAATTACTTATTAGTTAATTTTATTTATTGAAATAGAGTACTTAACAGAAAATATTTAAGACAAGGGCCTAAAAGTTAAAGAAATAATATTTGGCCAACTGGTGTTTTTTCATTTCTGATAGACTTTTAGGGCAAGGAAGTGTCCGCCTCGCTGCCCCAATGCCTGTTGGCGGTCTTTAAATATTCTTTTATTTCTTAGACATGCAAGTTTCCTCACGATGTTTTCCTTCCACCAAGCATCTGATAAACAGTCATATGTTACACTTATGGATTTCTTTGATGCCGGCGGGGTTCGAAACAGGGCTGCCCGCGTATTGTGAAATTTATGCCGTGGGCCTGTCGTCTAAAAGAAAAGATTACAAGAGTATAATATTTATGTTTGTAATTCTTATAGACAAGAAAAAATATTCAAAATGTGAACTTATGATCGAGTTTTCTGTTACATTATATTCTACTTTAAATTCCGTAGTAGTGGTGCAACGTCGACTGTTCTTCCCACACACGATCTCGCACCCCCTCATCCCATCTTAATCTCCTTTAGTACCCCCAGCAATCCTAGTGACGTCACCACTTACAGGTTTTTGGCAATGAACAGAAATGACAGAGCATTTTCCATTTATATAGAATGCATTTAATTATGAAACAATTTAAAAGTATTTTAAATATGATTCAAATAACTGGAAAATTATATCGACATAGATATAGAAATGTTTCAAGAAACAAAACTGTAAGGAAAAATATTATACAAATATCACTTTTATTATACTTTAGACATTAACATTTTTACATAATCCTACGCGTGACACTTCACGAAATTTTCAAACTTAATTGTATCGGAAACGGGTCTGTATATATTGGTAGCACACTCCAGATCAGCTGATCGGTATTTCGTCTAGCACTTACTATAATTAGTCGGTCGCCAAAGGCGATCTCATTCCGTTAAGATAGGGATGTGCCGAAATATTTATGTCGATTGTGGTTATAAAACAAAATTTTGATCTTTCATCAATATGCATATTTATATTAAGCAAAAGAACAATTTAGTTAGTAAGTCAAGGCGTAAATCACACATGCTTGATAGAAACATCACATTTTCATGACCTGAGTAGACCTCATTCTGATATATTGTACGTATTAATTTCCTATTTAATATTTTTGTTCTTTTAAAACAGGAATTTTACTTTTAGATTTTTGATCATTTGTAGCTATAGTAGCTACTATAATTGAATTAAATTTTACGTCATTATTATCCTTAAATATTTCCTTTAAATTAAGTTTAAAAATGTTACATTTTTTATCATTATTTTGTAAATTTTAATTACTCAACATAAAGAGTCAATGTTGTTTTTAAGTCTACAAGTGTCTTTAAAAAAAACAATCTTACCCTACAAAACAATTTAGAGCGACCTCATAAGGTCTTGAACTGTTTATATCGTTATGTCATGCAAACAGCAAACAATGGCGATTTCTTAACCATCCGTAACAATTGCAAAGCAATGTCTATTGTCTTCAAGAACAACTAACAGGTGCTTCTCGTCATGGAATTTTATTCAGAAGAACTTCAATGATAGTCCCGCATACTAGGCGCCCGTATATCAATTACGTTCGGATAGGTCAACTCCTACACGCCTTTGCTCTTTGTATGCAAGTCTTCTAAATGTACGATGGTTCTGTCATTGTCACCCTTTATTAAAGTTTCTAAATAAAATTAGAATTAAAAATACTCTACGCTTGCGAATGCTTCTAGTTAAGATGGCGACATCTATTGGATATTGCTAAAAGCAACAAAGGCATGTTGATGCGTCAGAGGGTAACAATCATCCGTATACATCTTTTGTTGTCATCGCCGTTTAGTGTTGAAAGAGGAAAGATATGTTATGGTTACATTAACCGTTTGATACGTATGGAATAATCCGAATACCATTCCAATTTCAACTTCAACTCTAAAGCTTCTGAGTTGTGAGAGTTGGTGTAGTTGAGTTGCATTCGCTGTGAACAATATTTTTATTGGGCAAGCGAACGTGTCGAGAGAGGCCGTGGCGTATCGGGCCGTTTCTCATGCCTCGGTGTTGTAACCAGCAGTGTAGTAAGACCAAGACCGTAGTGCATTGCGGAGACCGACCGCTCACACGCGTGCGTTGCGCGTGTGTGTGTGACGTCAACGCGCCACTTTCTCCATACTTTCGTCGCTTCGTGCGCTAAAAAACCGAGCCCGATTAGAAGTCTGCTGTTAATTTAAACGACAAGACACTGTTGGATTCCGTCGTGCGAAACGTCGCTTCGTTTTCTATGCGAATGCGCATGCGCTTTGAACGTCATGTTTAAATAAATTGAATAAAATAAATAGCATACATAGTTTAATGATAAACTTTTCTTTTCTATCAGGATAACACTTAAATTCTCTATTTATCCTCCTTTCTAGCAGGCTCTAACTATTCGCTGCTGGATGTTAACCTTGCCCAAGTCGGAACTTTGGAATGTACCTATTTGAATAATATAAAAATATATTAATAAGTAATTTAGTGTTTCTTCGAAATTTGTAACTATTTGTACGTGATACAGCCACTTTGCAGCTATGTTATGGCTACAGCAAGAATGGGTCGACTCAACCGGAGTAGGACCACGCTCTCACAGAATATCAGCGTAAAACAGTAGAATAATACTGGCGTTCGTATGGACGCACCATAGTAGAGAACCGGATACCCTTTCTAGTGGTGACGAGGCATTACATCTTAGGGGTGACAACGCATCTGCACTTTGATTCTTAACCGAGGAAAGATGTTTAGATATCTATGGGCCGCAGCAACGGTATACGATCATGTGGAGTGTGGACTGTATGCTCGTTTATCACCCTTATTCTAAAAAACAAATCTGTATATTTTAGACAAAGGAAAAGCAAAAGACATAAATTCTAAGACAAAATGTTTTTCGAACGACATTGGCTTGTCTAGCGGTTACTTGTCTGGCACTTGATGGCGTCAGCGTCTACTTGCTAACAGACCAAGCAAACAGCTCAAACCGCACGCTCACGCCAAAATCTCTTTAGTAGAAGTGTTCAAATATAAAATCCTTTACTTCACAAAATTTGAGCTTTATTTCGAGCAGAAACATTAAACAAGTAAAATCCATTTGTTGCTATCGCGCGCCTGTCTAATTAAGCTCTGTCATCGACTCTTCGAAGGCTCTATTACGAGCCGCCTCCAAACTTAGAGCGGACTATAGCACATTTTCAATCTGGGGACAGTGTAAATTAAATTGTATTTTATGCGAGAGACTTAAGGTCGATTTTACATGGATAGGGTGTGGCAGCCTCGCTCGGTGTGACAATTACGGCGATGCGGCCCGCCCTCGCGCCGCCGCAATCGATAGGCCTAGGGCGGGTTGCGGTACGAGGTGCGGGGGGCGACCGCGGTCATTACTTATGCAAAGCGGCAGTGGCAGCGGCCGTGGTCGCTCGAACCACTCATTACCGACGCTGCTGATGCTCACAACCAATATTGACCTAACTCTATCGATTAATCCATTCGATACTCCAGACTTTTTATATAACATTTTCACGAACCTATATTCCAGTTGTGTTCAAGGTTGCTTCTTTAACAGAACGCCTCTTCACTCTTTTCTATTTTTAACATAATTTCATACTCTAAAACAATCATAGCATATAGTCTTTCAGCAGGCTTAGTCACAATGTTAGGCCGGGCCCTAATCTGCGAGTTCACAATAGCCTAACAGGGCTCATTCCTAAATTCGGGGGTCTTCTATTATAAGCACCCTCGGGGTCACCCTACGCAGTACTGTAGGGGTCGTACTGGATTTTCTATCTTGGTGAAGAGACATTACAGTTCGTATTAATAATAATTTCGGAATTTACAATTTGGTACATAGTATATAATGATAGCAAAATTAGTAAAAAAAAAATTACATTTTTTATTATTAAAACTTCTTTTTTAAAATAGAGACGTCACATCCATTTTAATATTGATTATTTGTCTACTACATTCTAATAGACGTACGAAATAAAAAAAAAACCTGTAAATGGTTGAAAATTTACAAGAAATATAAACCTAAACACTCACGCCTGTCATCCAGCTCTTAGCCGTGTGGTAGGGGCATAAAATCTGTCACCCTCTCTTTCGCGCCATGAGCTGAAATGAACAAGAAATATGCACATAAAATTTTTGCTTCGAGCGGCACATAAATCAAATGTAAACTGCTAAAAAACATCGCGCTTCATGTTTATCAACGTAACCTTATTGAAATGCAATGAAAATGGAATCCAAGCTAAAAAGTGTTATTTTGTTTTTCCGTTGATGTCGCTCGCTCAAGTTGGACTGTTAAAAAGCGTTGCGATAAGTTTGCGCGCGAAAAATTCATTCCCGCGCTTTGAACGGGACCTACCCGCGAGGGGTCGACGGGTTGTACATAAACCCCACGTTAGTGATGTATATACATACGTTCAGGGCTGCTTTCAGTGTCTATCAGTGCTTGTTATTTGCAAAGACAAAGTAATTGATAATTGCATACGGTACAATTAATGCGGTTTAATTTGTACTTATATTTATTCTGAAATTATAAAGTTTAGGTAGGAGTATGAAAAGAGTAATTTTTATTTAAATTTAAAGTGATTGTTTTTGATCGTTGATGAAGTAGAGAATAGCGGTCAGTACTCCATATGATAGTTAATATCTAGTTCTATATAGTAGTCGTTCTGAAACTTTGATAGTGTGATTTAGGCTTCGGCCCATAATTGACACGCTGACAGCGTCACCACAGTGGTCAATTAAAGGTTTAATCTATACGATGCTAGATTTATATAATAATATTACATACATTTTTAGTCCTATCCCCGACAAATTGGCCTGATTTTTTTACGATACAAAACAAACACTTGATTATCGTACGATAAAATATAAACATTTTCAACCCTAAAGTACATTGTACATAATATAAGGAAATCACCAGCATTAAAACTCAGTAGTAAAGGCGCTCGTCGGCGAATACTTGTCTCCACTTGCACGTTCATTTCAGTATCGTCATTTACTAACATTACTGCGTAAAGTTTGTAAACAAATTTGTTTACGATACCATAATAAAGTTAATTGTATAAAATAAAACATGGATATTCTCTATATATTATTATCCATATATCTTTAAATACCAGTGCATGCAGCGGGAAAACGGGAATAACGGAAAAGGCCCATGTCCAGCAGGAAACTCTTACGGGATGACAAAGATAATATCGGTTTTGGTTACTTGGTACACGTCTTACTGTTGAGCACAAATGTAATTTAATTCCGAGAGGCTAATTATGTACCTACCGTGAAAACTTGTGTAAGTCTGACGGAACCCACGGCGCTACGCAGTCTTTTACCAGCATCTTATTGTGATTCATAGCCACCTGCTGCCTATAGTTGATTAAGGATCAAAATGGATAATGCTTTGTCACTCCTGAGGGCTGAGATGCAATGCCTCGTTACAAATAAAAAGGCTCTCCGGTTCTTTACAATAAAATACGAAAGATCTACTCTCTACACTCACCATATGAAATCCAACAGCGTAATGCTGCTCCATTGCGCTGGTATTCTGTGTTAGTGTATACTTCCCCGGTTGAACCGACCCATTCCTGCTGCAGCGATAATACAACTGCAGATATGGCTCTACCACGAGCAAACATTACGAAAATAATTTTTTCATATCAAATCATACGCAAAGCTACTAAAATTTGAATGTAATATTACAGTTTGCAACAGTAATTTATAGTATTTTTTTGCGCATTCACTTAGGAACATAAATAAAAAATTTAAACTTTCCTGACTAAAAAGCCCATAATGTATGTCGATTTTAATTACAACTCAAACCTGTTCACTGCGAAGGATATAATATAGAGCCATAACTATTTAATCAAACAAGAGAGACACTCGCTTATTCTTACAAATCCGTTCGAAAATCCTATAAAATATAGGTATAAGATATTAAATTAGGTAAGCACAGTTTGCATTCTTGTCAAACGAATTTTTTTTAGATGAGTTATTTGTAGACTAAAATTCGAAGTCAATAAGTATATCAAATTTAGGCTTTTTTAATGCTCTTACGTTAAAATCTACTTAAAGCCTATTATAGCAAGGAGGCACAGACATAAAATGTTATTGCCATACTAAACTTAGTAGTACCTACTATGATATATATATATATGTCTGTTTGTAACATCTAAATAATAGCTTTTCACTAAATGCATATGAAAGTATATACTATGTTAATTATAACAAAAACACAATTTTTAAAATTTTTGTCTGTCTATCTGTCTGTTTGTTCCGGCTAATCTCCGAAACGGCTGGACTGATTTTGATAGGATTTTCGTTGACAAACAGCTGATGTTATAAGGAGTAACTTAGGTTAATTCTGTTTTAGAAAAAGAATTAGGGTTCCGCACAAAAAATTAAAAATCTAAATTACACGCGGGCGAAGTCGCAGGGAACAGTTAGTTATAATATAAATGTGACGACATGTTACTGCTCGCCGAGAAAACATTCTAATATATAAACGCGATTAATTTAAACGTTTGGAATTATTACATTCTTTATAATTATGTGAGCACCAAGTGCAAATGCAAACTAATGAACCAGAATCAACTATCAGAAATCATGGTTTTTCATTATGTTTACCGTAACATCTGAATGCAGTGGAATATAAAAACAAAGTTCCTTAAGTATTATAAATACAATGAAACGCAGTTCGACAGTGTAGCAAGCGCGTGGTATCGCAGCTTATCACAGGCATTTGTTATCAGACTTCAAGGTGACGGTCCGATGTAATACAGCCGATTGCCGGCACAGAGATACGCCGGTAATTACGGTCGTGAGCATTACACAATTAAGTGGTATGTGATTATAATTATATGCCTCGTTATGGGAAACACTTGAGATTGTTTTTAAGGTCGTTGCCTTTTTATCATTTTATTTGCTAGTAAGACATATCACTCAAAGACTTCAAAGTTTGCAATCATCATTTCAGTTTTATGTTTGCACCCACAGAATTTTATTTGTTTTAAAAGCATGAAATAATACTTTATTTATAGATTAGCTTTACTGTAATAATACTTAGAACGAATTCTTGAAGTTTTTCATTCGTGACGTCAATTTATACCTACTTTGAGGAATACCTTGCTTGCATACACGAGAACAATGAGGAAAGACTTAATTTTTCATGAGTACGCATAAAAAATATGATTTGCAAAAAGATTAAAACTTTGCGCGGGAAACGGCGAGGCAATTATGTATAATATCGACGGAGGCCACGTGCTCGGTTGACGTTAACAAAGTTTCCCGATGCGGAGAAACTTTGTGACATGTGAGCAGTAGATACTTACAATATGTGCGGCGTTTCGTGCCCCGCGCCTCCGTAGTGACTCAGCGGCGCCCTCGCGCGACGTCGCTCCGTCTGCCCCCATTGGAAAATTTATACCCACCCTTCTTCCCAAGAATATTATTACATTCTTCTTTTTGAATCAACCTTAGCTCTCTTAAAATACGAACCATTTTCGCTCGATTCGAAACTAAAAGACAAAGAATCTCCAGCAATTTTAGCGAAAACAAACCCTAACTCCAGAGGGATATAGTTAGTAATTTATGACGCGAGGTGACTCACGTGCTACGAAACGTAGTCGTGACGTCACAGGGTTCGTAGCCGCCCAAGGAATTATACCTATAGGTATTCGAAACATAATTTTCGTTACCATACCGCTTAATTTTCATTATCTGATGCAAGTGATTATTATTTATTAGTATATAAGTTTTGTGTATAAATAAAAATCCTATATATATTTGTATAATTTTAAAAAAACGTACATTATGACTACGGATAGCGAAACGGTCGGTATAGATTAAAATTTTACAACCCTAATGTAAACAGTACAAGTATAGTCACACAGCGGGGACAACAGCGCCGCTCGACTGCAAGAGGAGAGAACTCCCTTAATTCCCTGACTGGCACGATGTTTCGCGTCTCGAGAGCGTGTGCTCTCTCATCTCCTTAATTCGTCCTTCGCCACAGCCCCCTTAATTCTCCCCTCCAGCGTTGCTGGAGGGTGGGTGCTCACTCTCTTGTTAAACGGAGTTCGCCTCCCTTATTTATGCCCGGCGCGAGGGAGGAGGCGAGTGGGGCGGCGTGGGGAGCTCTATCGACGTTCCCGTACGCCCTATCCATGTGCTGGTAAATTAAGAGCGAGTCGGCTTTCATTTTGCTTTAGAGCTTCCACGCTCGTGTGCTCGCCTTTCAGCCGTGCGACTTTACGATTCGCTCGAATACACAATTCTATACTCTAAAGACAAGAGTATAAAGTAACAAACCTCGTGACGACCGACAATGCGCCCGCCTTCAGTGTTTTATAACTTAGACGAGGGCGAGGAGGTGGTAGGGTTTTTTGAGTGGAAGGACTTTTTTGACGTACGTTTTTTATACTTTATTCGGTTAGGGTACGCTAAGATAACGACGTCTCGTGTAGAGTGAACAATGTTCTATGAATATGACAAATAGTTTATTGTCAGAAACAATTCCTGATTAATCAAAACACAGATTTTCTTAACAAACAAAGTGAAGAATTTACGATAAAATTACGTTTGTATTTAGAATACTTTAGGAATTTCACCACAAGCGTAATATTGTACTTTTAAAGGCAGTTAATTTTTCTTCTTTTTTCTTTCAACTCATAGTAAGAACGTCGGCGGGGTGGGTTGCTAAGTCTACGCACAACGTCTTTAGAGAAAGTGAAATTTAGCCCAAGTTCGGAGTAATACAACGACGCCTCCCTCGGTCCGCCCTCTAAAGTCGTGTAGGGGGTGGCAGTCGGCGAACCCGGCTTACAACAATTAAGTTTATTCGCTCGCAAGTTTTCTATTTCGTTTTACAAAAGGAGCAACTTTTCTTACTTACACTAATTTAAATTCTGAGCCCTCTGCAATACATATCGGGTTGAGAGGCATTACGCAAAATGAAGCAAACTGTGTATAGTGTATTAGAGAGTGGAAGTTTTTGAAACGTCGCTGATTGTAGAGGATTTTTTTTAAATTTCATTTGTCTCGTGTATCGCAGGTGAAAAATCAGGAGCGCGTAGCCTGTGACGGTTGAACGACCTTTGTGAAGGTGTCGCTTTCGGGCAGGTTATTTAGCATGGTGGGGGCCCGAGGCTGCGCGAGCGGGTGCTGGCCTGCGCAGCCCCCGGCCGTCGCTCGGCAACGCAACTGGGTCACTCCGGGCCGCCACCGCCGCCCACCAATTATGTACACGCTCGTTACCGGACACGCGTTTTTCAATCGCATCCATATTTAATTGGACATCACGGACCTGAAAATGTGTTTGTATCGCCTTTACGGGAACTTTACTGAAATTACACCTCAGTCACCCGTTCGAAGTAAAATTCATGGACTCTGTAGCGCTGTGATCCAACATTTGGCTGCAGAGCTGCGGGCCGCGAGTTCCATTCTCGCATGAAACATGAATTTTTATGGCCTAGGTACAAATAATTGTATGTAACTTACGATACAGGAGAAATACTGTAGAGGCAAATTATTTTATACGTAATAAAATAATAAATTAACAAGTAAATAATTATTTGAATCACACTATTACACAGTGAATTATAGTGATTACTATAAAAAATGATACAATTACTATAATAGTTTAATGTGGCAAATATGTTGGTTATGTATTGTTAATAAGTAAAACAAAGTTTACATAAGTAAAACTATAGTCATAAACGACGTGCGTTTCATTCAAGGAAGTAACCATTGTTGTGTGGGGCCCGCTGTAGTCGGCCCCCGGAACATCTTACGCGACCGAAAAGGCGCCCTAACTTGTTGCATGGATGCACCGAGGGCCGTGAGCGTAGGGCGGCGGGGCGGCGGGGTGGCGAGGAACGTTTTCTTACTGAATGGGCGAGATGTCGCGGTCGACCGCGATACGGGTATGTAAATCCTCATTGATAAGCGTGACCTCGCCCTTATCACACACGCCTGATGTTCCGAGATTTCGGTGATACAGTGTAGTCACTATATTACTATTTATATTAAACGTACCTTAAGCTTTAGCCTCAGTCCTCAGCTAATCCTGGCTTAGAAAATGAACATTATTTTCTGATATAAGTTGTAGTTGTATTTAGCGAGACTAATACAACTGCCTTTCTTCATATGCGTATGTTGCAAAATGATAGACTGTTGTTTGATTTGCATGATACGGAAACACAACTTCGACTATGATGTGTAGTTTATATAATAATTATTTTTTTGCAAATTCGATTGTGTATGTAGTGTTTTTCATAATATTAATTACTGTAAATAGGATGTCACACTATTAACATCTCATCAGACCACAAGTCCACTGTTGGACATAGGCTTCCCCTATGAATTGCCAGAAATTAGGGTCCTAAGTCAGCTGCATCCATCGACCTGCGTTTTCCATCAGATCGCCATTCCATCTAGTGTAGCGTCACCCAAACGAGTTTGCCACTTGAAAACCTTTCTTCCCCATCGGTTGTCGGTTAACCGTTCTTCGAGCTATATGGCTGGCCTATTGCCACTGCAGCTTACTAACTCGCTGTGCTATGTCTGTGTCAGTTGCTCTCGTTATTCTGCGAAATATCGTCGTTACGGTTTTGATCAAACCGAGAATTCCAAGCAAAGCCCTTTCCATCGCACGCTAAGTTGCACATATGGCCAGCTGTGAAGGAACATGTATGTTTCGTCAGTCACCTTTGGAAACACACACTGGTTACACTAAGATAGATGGGCTGTAAATATATAAATTTTACTAATTTGAGTCCGATGAAGTTGTAAAAGCCGTATAGGTTAACAGCTCAAACATCATCAGAAACTAGAACTATAGTTAATCAGTAGGTAATCACTACTAAAATTTGCCTATATTTTAATCGAAAGAATAGTAATATATTAGATGCTTCACTTTATATTATGTGATATAATGATTCAAATAAATGTAACATTGACGTTTAAATACAAATTTATTGCATGAAATAATTGCTTTTAAAGATGTGTTGATTTAAATGACGCGCACGGAAACTGAGAGGAGAGTGCAAATTGCATCACGTAGATACTTAATTTGGCAAGGACGGGCAGGCGCATAGTAAGTGCAACCTTGACATTGGCCATCGCCCTAATGTCGCCGCACCGATCGTCGGAATGCGAACAAAACCATCTCAGCCGTCAAATAATAATAGTGAAGCGATGAATGAACACATTAGCGAGCGGCGCGGGCGGCGAGTCATTACGCGCCCCCCATTAATCACTGCAACAATCGGCCGATATCTCGCTATTTACAAACGCGGGAGCACGTGTTCGACGCTCGTACTACGCGGAGTGTATTGACCCATTTAGATAGCTCGACCTTCGCGCGGCCATTGTGAGCGAAAAACATAAAAATAAGTTTTATTGCGGCGTCGTTATGCGTATCGCGCTGCGGGCCCGTCACGCTTGTCTCGCCCGACAGCTGATCGCGACGTGACATTTTTATTTTATCCACTCTCTTCCGGGGAATCTCGGTACGTGCCGGTGACGTCATTATCTGGGCGTACGCCTGCGGGCTCCTGATTTATTACCTCAAAAGCGCACGACGTACCGCAGATTCAGCTGATTTATGTTCAAAGTATACGGACAATGTCAGTGGTAAACGATATAAGTGCCTTGAACCGGTCCGAGTCGCTTTGACACTTGCCACTTGCATTACGCATTTTATATATTAAGTGTAAATTAATCATTCATATTAAAAACAAACCATTTAAAGTCGTCATTATTCGTACAGTTATTCGTACAGCAACTTCGATTACTTGTATATTAGATATTAATGAAACATGCTTTAGGCATCATCATGTAGATACAATTTGAAATACAGAGATATTTTTTTAATCTTCTTAAAAAACGTTACTTCCACACTAGAACTTTCTCCTGTGTCGCGGATGCAGTTTACAAGCTTAAATGGCACGAGCACAAACATCCAGACCCGGAACAATTATTTGTAGGCAATACAAATATTTGTTCCGTGCGGGATTCGAACCTGCGGCCCCCAGGGCAACAACTCATTGCTAAGCCACGGAGCCACGGAGCCGTCAATCATCATTATAATAATCATTATACTCGGATACCCAGATAGGTAGCGTAAGGACGGTTGTGCACACATTTTAAATTGGTTAGTCTTGTCAAGTAAATACACAGCTTTCTTAATGTGTGTGTTGCATGTGTTATTTACAATTACGGTTTTTTCTCAGATGTGAATCTCGATGCGCTTTGTAAAACAAAAACAGGATCAAAAATAATTAATCGAAAAGTGAGCGCAAACACGCCCTAAAAGCACTACATGCATGTTCTTCACTATACCCGCACAACTTTAGCTTCTATACATTTCTTTGATTTAGTTGTCTTGATGAGTGTCAGATAAAAATAATGCATATTTTAAAGACATCAATCATCACCAAGTTTTTTATACGTGGTAGAGCCATCTTGCAGCTATATTAATTGTATAGTTGTAGCACGAATGGGTCAGCTTGACCGGGGTTGGACCACGTTCTTACAGAATATCCGCGTAAAATAGCAGCAGCGTCATGCTGCTGTGTTTCGTATGGTGAGTGTAGAGAACCTTTTTTTTACTGGAAAAGAGGCATTTCATCTTAGTCCTCACGGCTGACAATGCATCTGCATTTTGATTCGCAAACTAGGACAGATGTAGATGTCTATGGGCCACAGAAACCACTGACCATCAGTTGGACTGTGTGCACGTTTGTCATCCTTATCCTATAAAAAAAACACACATATTTCCTTAATCTCATTTCACTTAGAAATGTTGATAAATAATGCCTTGCTACTATGAAGAACTTTAATAGAATTGGTAAATCTTTGGCTCCTAAGGCTAGGCCACCCCGCGACCAACTTACTTAGTAAAGTGTGGTCAAAGGCGAGAAAACAAGAATCCGAGCGAGCCCGGCATCGCGTTGTCGCCGACATTCCTGTCTTGTCATTCAGTCCGGCAGCGTTCGGGGAAGCGTGTGCGTCATCCCGCGCTCGACAAAAACTACAATTTTCCCTTTCATTGCAACGAGGTAAGACGCTCATCAGAATAAACGCATAACGTCGCGTCCCGCACGCGCTTGAGCGCATTGTAAACAATACTTTTCGGGAATTCCCTTCGCCTTTTTATGCGGGAACACATTCCTGAGGGATTCCTTTTGTTTACTTTCGTACGGCTCACTTGTACGTCTTTTGTATTTGTCGGCACCTTCGGATTATTTATATTTCACTACAAACGGCGTTGCGTAACGGTACGTTTGGCTTAAGAGTAGTTTTAAAAACAACTTCTTTGAGATGTGATCCTTTGTTCACAACTGAGTGATCATCTTTAACTTACTATAAAAGGTAGTCTATCTACATTGACGTAGAAGTAGATGTTATATAAATATAAAGTTTATAATTAGTAACATCTCATTTTCATTACATGCATTTCTTACTCTATAGTGCCATATCATTAACCCTCACTAATTCAATAATCAAGATATTTTCCCACATTACAACTGTGGATGAAAAAACTTATAAGTGAATTTCGGACGGTAAAATGAATCTCATCGAACGCAGTAGCCGGGCGAGAAATAAAAAGCTCTCGTCAGAAGCTGTGCGGCGCGGGCGACCGAACAGGATGTGGGACTGGTCCGCGCACACCACACCGATGTGTACACGCGTACACACGCACACACGCGCACGCGGCCTCGCTGCTCGCCGCTCGCCGCTCACGGAAATGTGCGTGCCAACGGGTCGCAAGAGTTGCCAGCTAGCACAAACAGAAATACCGGACACAATGACAACAATTGTATTTGTTAGTATTTATATATGCAAATAATATAAACAATTTTGCAAATCTCCAAATTATTCGTAAAATCGTTTCCTTCGGCAAAACATTATCGATGTTCACATAAAAATTTTGAGATTCGAACACCCCATTAAAGTGCTATATGATGGCGACTTCATATAGCACTTTGAATAGAGAATCGATCAACCCATTTTTCAAGTTTTTTAATAGAATAAGGGTGACAAACGACCACACAGTCCACCTCATGTAAGTGAATGCTGTGGCCCGTAGAAATCTACATCTATACTTTTAATATTATTTACGAATCAATCATTAGATAAAATTATTTTTGCTATATGATTTACCTGTTTATATTCAAATTCAAAGTTTTATTACAATAGCCATTCCTTACCAACTTTTTTTAGAGTAGAGAAAAAAAATTATCTCTACGAATAAACAGAGTTTAAAAAGTTTTGCTTTTGGCATGTCATTAGTTGAAAAGATCGCGAGTTACAATTTTTCAATTGAAAATATGTATATATTTTAATAACAACCAGACTGTCCACGGAATGCTGGTCATCTTGGCTACGTAGCCTTGGCGCTTGCTTGCGAATACAATCCAACGCCCGAATTCGATAGCAGTCTTTTTTATTTTACTTCATATCTTTTCACAACTTAAAAATAACTCTCATATCTCTATAAAACAGCACTATTTAAGGAGAACTTTTCACCGAACGACAAATAACTAATGTACCTATTTGCACTTAAAGTATCATAGGCAAATTGTAATTAATTATACTTGGTATAATATGTAATGGGCACATAGAAGATAGAAGTCGATTCACTTACTAAATCAAAGGAAGGAATAAATTAAAAAATAACTGCAAAGTAGGAAGCATTATCGGCGCTAGACTGATCTCTTATCTCCAATCTCAAAACTATAAACAATTAAACTAAACAGGTCCGCGGACCACCCTTCGGCCGAATGAATGAAATTACCGCGGCTCCGATCACGTGCTCTATTGTGCTGAAAGCTGTCTTAATGGTTAATCGGTCATTCAATCGGCTCCTCTCGAATTCGATATAACAGATTAACGACACCTCTTCACAGCTTGCACTTTATGAATGAGCGACAAAAAATACTATGTAGATCAATTTGTAGTAAATTCTCACGTAACACGTGGATATTAATTAAATAGTGTAAACATCGTTTCTGTAATGTTTATAGCATACGTAAAGAGTTTTACATTATTTATATCAAAGAAAATTTGTGTTCTATTCTTAGCGTTATAAAGTCGATACGAGAACAAGTTTTTGTGATTCGGAACGTAAATATCAAAAGTCAAGAACGCTCCACATAGCGCCAGACATGGCCAGACACACAGGCTTCCGACAACAATTTTCCAATGGAATATTCCTATATTCTGTTGATGTGGAATAGTCCTACAGACATGTCACCAGCATTTGAAATTGTTTATATTCTTTTTGAACATTCTTGTCTACAACGACAGCACCAAAAATTTACTAGAACTACTTTATGTCAAATAATTTAAATGGACGTCTCTGAAAAATAAATTATAAAAGTTCCTTCCTAATGCCGCTTAACTCTACAGTGGCACCATGTTTTCTATTCTACCCCGGTCGTATAAAACAGAACTGCACCCCACGCTATCTACCCCGTTTTATAGTTCGCTATAATACAACGTTTCGACGTCGAGCGTAGGTAGCTGTAGCGCTAGATAGAAGCTACGATGTTATTATATCGGGCAGCTGTGTGAGTGCACGTGCAACAAGCGAGAACACAGACGCGACGCCCCTTGCCTTCTCCTCCCCTTCACCGCCGTACCGCACCTCCCCTGACCCGAGCTCGCTCGACAACGACACGATACGGCTTAGCGTTGTGAGGCAATGCCGCGCCGCCATCTATTCGCTTCTCACAATGCCATAGAAAGTCTCCGACTCAAACTTTTCCTACCTTCCCAAGCGAACGTTGCACCGCTACGTCGACCCAACGAATTCATGTCTTCGTAGGCGACGCACAGTAGAATTCTTTACGATATGTAGTCATTTGGAATAAGTGGAAGTTGCTAGTAAGGTACGGTTATAAAATGCCGCACAGGTATCCGGCGCTGGCGATAAAATAAATGTCTGTCCAAGTTTCGAACAGACAGAACGAGCGACGCGCTGCGCATCAGAAAAAGAACTTTACGACAAGATTAGAAAGAGCGAGCGGGACGGCAACGTCGCACGGCCGCGTTCCAAGTTCCAAGTGACGGTGCGGCAACTCCGCGCGCCAACGTCATTTACTAAATTTATTTTCATGAGCGCTAGCGCTGGCGACACCGCTATACCTACAAACTTATGGCTCGCTCACCGCGTGATAGCGATGAAACCTCGTGGCATCGTCTATTTCTGCATATTGGAAGTCTCCACGCGCGGGTATAATTTAAGTTTTAAACGCTAACAGGGTCAACGAGTCGCGTTTGCCGACTCTACAATAGAGCGTCAAGTTTTCCTCGGAACGATAAAGGGTGACGCAAAGTGATTATTTGCAGCGTTGCGATGAGTGGTCGCTGAGTCAACGCAGCAGCGGCGGTGCTTGTTGCACGCAGTCACTGCTTTGCAACTACATGTACTTGCTTCTTTCGTTTCTTATTGCGTTACGTTCCATGCACACAGTACTTTGTATAGTTTCTTGCAATGCTTTGAAATCAATAATTAAAATAAAATATTAGTAATTATTAATTAAACTGTTACTAATTTTAATTAAATTAAATAAAATTTACAAACTCAATAAATCTCTAGGCTATTCAACGAAATAAGACAGAGCTTAGTTAATAAAACATTTCAAGCGTTTTAGTAGTTTAAAATTAACAATAACCGAAGTATATATTTTAAAGAGGCTTATATAACCTAAGGCACTAAGTTCTTTAAAGACGCGTGTCGCACCTAATTGTCAGGACAGGTGCAAAGGCATCTGCCGTCCGCCCGCTGGACTCTGTTAACTATTTCATTTTTTACCCTACTCAGTGTATGGCGGGCGACATCTGAATGATACACGTTGGCCGAACAACTTGCGAAACAATCCTTCTTTAGTGAACTATATAAGCAATGTAAAGGCAAGTGTACGAGTCGAAGGTCTCGATAGGCATGTGGAAACGTTAAGTCAGCGAGTCTGCCGCTTGGACGTCAGTCATTTCATTAGTAAAGTATAGGTTAGTAAAATGCAGCTGGAATATAGTATCTTGTTTTACAAGTTTAATAGGGAGGCACAGAATTCTTCCCAACTATATTCTACTGAAAGTGCGCATAGCGTTCATTATTAAAATAGTAAACTCCATGAGCAAAACTTCGGAATGCAACGTTGTTAGAAAGTTCCTGATCAATCTGGAATTTTGGCATACGTCTTAGAGACCTTTAAGAAAAGAGCTTACTCCTTTTTAAAAGCAACGCAACGCATATGCGGTGGTAGTCACCTTTCATCAGGCGAGCCGCATGCTCGTTTTCCTCTTTTCAATAACAAACAGTCGGACCCTTTACAAATACTTATTTTCATGCAAGAATTGAACCCGCAGCCCGCTCGCCTCATCCTTTAGGGCTAAGCTATACATTGCTACCGAACCAACAATCCGTGTACTGTGTATACCGTACTTTTTGTCAGATAAATTCATCAATATTAAATCATTACTTTTATGTTATTACGAGTATGTCCGTGCTGTACTCATACTCGTTCATTTTGCTTTTAAATGCTGTCAGCTCTATCAAAAGGAGGTTTTCTATAAATAATTTTGTACATCATTCATAAATTGTCAGTCACTTTTCTCAACCACGCTCCATGCTTTGACATTATATACTTACAGAAAGTATAGTATTAATGTATTATTGTAAAATAATTACTTTTTTCATTGGTTAGACCGTCACATGGTTAGTGTTTTGTTTCTATTATTACTAAGGTCATTAGTTGGAAAAAATTGATATGAGAGTACAGGTAAAGATAAAGAAATTTGCAGTTTTATTTTATTGTAAATGGAGTATTATCTATTTCGATGGCTCCCTTCTTCATACCCACGTTAGCTTGGCGGATTCTAAAACATCGTCAACCTTTTGTGTATGAAACCTTTTTCGGGTGAAGAATGCCGTACCTTCGGCATGGGTCGGTAAATCCCACAGTCGCATTGCGGAGCACGGAGCCCTCTACCTGGACTGAGACCCCTACAGGGGTTGCTCTGCGGGAACATATTGTATCCAAAAAAAGCGGGAAGGGTCGGGACGCATACAAAAGCGAAGGGAATTAGATTCAGGTACCTTCGAGGTAGAGGCAATACTTGAAGTTGGAACCAGAATTTAATTTCCTCATGCTATTGCAGTTCTGTAATGTACCTAGCATTAGAAAAATTCATCTAGTCTAGACCAATATCATAATTTAATAAGCAATTAGATTTTCTTTTTATTTTGGTACTTAATATGATAATCTAAAATTATTAATGAATATATTTCGAAATAAGAATTGTGAGATTTAAAAACAAGAAATATGAGTACTAGCAATATATACTAGCAATGCAGTCAAAAGATAGAATAATATTTGAAACAGTGCTCGAAATTTATGTGGTGGTTGGCACGTGTAAGTTACGGTACTTGCATGGCTCGGCGCGTGTTGCTAGCGTTGCAATGGACTCCGTTGTTACATTCTACGTTTTCTCGTATGAAGTTCAACAATACAAATTTAATTAGGTTTTTAATATATTTATTAAGGTTTGCCGAGCCATTACCTCATTCTTGGTTGAGGTATGGAAGGTTAAGATGTAATTTTTGCAGCAGTGGTTGCTAAATTATAGAGCTTATATATCGTTTATATATTTCTTTTAATTTATCATTAAAACTGAGGAGTTTTAAAATTTATTATATAAGTAATAAATGTTTGAGTTCATAAAGCTTCCTTACCTATGTTACTATTAGAGCCTGACTCGTTGGATTTCTTAGTACAATTATCAGTTTTGTTTTGCTTATGACCACTACCGCCATCTAGCGATGCTTCACATCGTCGACTAAATACTATCGATGAAATACCTTATACCTCATAGAAGAAACTACAGAAAACGACGTTCATTACCATCGGATCTGGTTGAAAGTTATAAAGGACCATTGAGATTGCATACACTACAATTCAATCATAAATTTCTTTACCGAGAGAGATGATCGAGAATCTTTTTTTTTTTGAGATCATTAATTTTTTTATTCTTAAACGAATTCAAATTAGTACCTAGTATAAAAAGTCATTTGTTCTAACGAAAACTCTGATTTGCACAATGACACAAATGATCAGTTTTAGTTGTGGAGCGGCATATATCTAATGTGTGTCGTTTGATGATTGCAGGTCTCGGGCGGGGGGTGCGGCGGCAAGCGGCGCGCCGGGTCCCCGTGCGAGGTCGGAGGCAAGGTCGCGCGCTGGGAGGACTCCATCGCGCGGCTGGAGGCCGTGGCCGCCGGCGCGGGCGGCGGCGACTGCTGGCGCGCCGAGGACGAGGAGCGGCGCGCGTGCCGGCGCCGCTGGTGTGGCGGCTGGTGCGGCGCGCACGACACCATCCGCGCCGAGAACGGAAAGTCGTACCTCGAGCTGGGCGGCGCCGCGGCGCGCGCCTGTTGCGACGGCCGCGCCGCCGGCCGATGCGCCTCGCGGCGCTGCTACCGCGAACGACGCCTCAAGATGATGAACCTATGCGCGTTGAAGCTGGCGCGGTTCCGTCAAACCGCCGACCCTTCGTTGCGACGATCCGTGCTCGTGTGCAACACGCTGCGCAGCATCGAGCGCGAGATGGAGCGGGAGAACGCGGAGGAGGCGCCGCTGGAGGCTGCGTGTGCGGCGACGGGCGCGGGCGGAGCGCGCTGCGAGCTGCTGAGCTCACGCGACCCGGCCGCCGGCCGCGCCACCCCCTTCCCCGCGCCGCCGCCGCCCGACCGCGATTCGGGCTATGGCGACGAGGAGCGCGCCATCGACTGGGGCTCGGTGCTGAGCCTGTCCTCGCGGTCGGCGCTCGACCCGCCCGAGGACGCGTGGCCCGACGACTGGGGATGGGGCGAGGACAGCTTCGTGCGGCTGCTGGTGCCCACGAGTTAGTGCTCGGCGCGCGGGCCCGCGCCCGCGCCCCACTGAGCTCCTGTGATACGCCGCCGGCCCGCGGCGCCAGCTGACGCGGCATCTAGTCGGAGCGGCGCGACGCCACGCGCACTCGCTAGTTAGTATTATGTTAATCAGGGAAGGTGCTAGCTTCGGACGTGATGCAGGACCTAAACGCGAGCCGAGTTATTTTTGATAGTTTTATTTCTTTAAGTGAATTCCGAACTGAGACTAAGTGACGCCGATGAAGTTATTATCGTTTGAATCGAAGCTCGGGTGTTTGAGAATTTTTTTGTTGAAATTATTGTGTAATTAATTAGATAAAAATGCTATATTTATTATGTTGAAAGGGAAAAGTGATAATTTTAAATTATTTCTGTCTTGATATTTTCCATCGTTCTTGACGAGGAACGTGACTTCGGATGGGTTATGTTAAAAAGTCTCCCTGCCCGTGGAAGTGTGACCTTTTGTGCTATTGATATACCTCTGAGATTTATATTTACTGCGCTCCTTGTTGTTTGCCTTAATTACTTTCTGATACACTCTTAAAAGGTCTCACCTCTCACGATCCAGATTTACTTCATATTTGTATGTATGGACATGTGCCGATAAAGTTGTTAATGCGTGAACATTACGCGCAAGGTGTTGCTCAATACAATTCGCACTATCTTGTGCTTTAATGTTCACGCTGTGGACAGATGCGAACAAATTATAATTAATAAACCCTAAGCGAGTACTTAAATTTACCTGTGAACTTTCATTAGTTCCGCATCCAACAGCTATTTGTAACACCGCAATTGGATGTCAATTATACCGCCTTACGGAGTGATGCCATAAGCAGCAACAGTTGGCTTGTGCGTTTAAATTATTGGACTTTGTACCTCATCACTGACCGCTGTTGTGGTTTTATTAAAGTATGTCCTAAATCGGAATTGTAAATTAAAAAGCCCGTCATGCCGGTTGCCTTCTGACGAATATTTCTACTAAAACTATGTTTGACACTGTTTGTATTGAACGGTTCCAAATAAAGTCTACTACTACAGTCGTTCCTATTACGCAATAAAATATAAGCAAATCTCACGTTAAATATTCCTTTACTGATTTAGTATGGTTTAAAACAAAATCGTCAGTAAGCAATCGATGCGACGGCTGCAGCATTCAGACCTACCGTAGTTAAAAAAATGTATAGTTTATGCAAAAGAGATTTGAAAGAATAATTGTTAAAATAGCACAACCCTTTACTGCTTCATGATGACATATAAGCGTAGCTATAGATCCAGCTCAAGTATTTATTTTTATAGTGGCTGATACGTCCTCATTAGCAGCATTTGGTTGTGTCCAGCCCGCGTGAAATGGGATGTCACGAATCGACATTGGCTGTTGTGGTCAGAGTCGAACGGTGCGAAATCGTTTTTTAATTAGCGGAAGTTTTTATATTTTTCATTTATTTCTACTAATATTATAATAAATACGTAAGTATTCTTGTTTGGTTGTTTGTCTTAAAAGTTTAAACAGTTGGACAGATTCTAATGAAATTAGGCATAATATTCGGTTATGCCGCTATGTTGGATACTTTTAATAAGCTTAATTTACGCCAAGCGAAGCGGGCGATTGACAACTAGTCGATTATATAATTGATTTTTAACAACGCTCTTAAAAGACCACACTACGCCTTTGTCGATTCGCCCTTTCAACCTTTACCACGAACATAATATGACTGCATGGACCAAACATTCCTAGCATGACTTGATAGAGCAAAGTACAAATTTCAAAGTAATATGCATTAGTGCTCCGGCGCATGTTTGTCCACCGTTGTCAATTACTCAAATATTTGAATTGTGATTCGGTAGCTAATGAGAGAAAACTCTATGTTCTTAAATTTAGTGTACATATTATATACGGAGTTGGGCATTATGGCGCGGTGATCGCGACCGTTGTAAATAAATTATGTACAGTAATAATTTTATTAGTGTCGATATCGATATGGTGTGTCGAGGAAGCACTCTCGACTAGGGGCGACCTCGTGTTTGTCAAAGTGTGTTGTAATATACAACAATAATTCTGTCCAATTCATTCGAAACAAGTACAGATTTATAAGTTACATATAATAAATACATTTTATGGATAAGTCACAAAAATTTTCACGCCGAAACTCCTTGATATCGAATAGTTGTAATATTCGAGTTGTAAACTCACACACTGGGATTTTAAATGTTCAGTTGTTTTGGTTTTAATTTTTCATTCGCGTACGTACCTACCTGTATAATTTTTTGTTAAACATGTCCGTATGGTTGGTTGTGATGGTTTACTTAAGTAAGTTAGCGAATTATGAATAAAATGGTCTACTTTACGTACATCCCTCTAAAATGTATCGCACATTTTTACTATCATTTCTAGATGATACTATGCTATAAATCTGTCGCATCGACACACGTTGTTCTCGTTTTAATGTACTTAAAGTTATTTAATCAGATGTAAGAATTTTTTATTCATAAATTAAATATTTTAAAATTTTACCCATTGCGGTGCCGATGCGATAGAAATATAACCTCAGAATGCTTGCAATTATGTACAAACTATGAATGGTTTTCAAAACCTCATTTGACTTGTTTTGGCCTTTCGTCCTGTCATTTCCATAAATCGGGCCAAATTGTACAAAGTTATCTTTTTAATGAAATGACTGTGCTCACTGAATAAGTCTCAATTTTGAAGTTTAATTGTTTGCACACCAGTACTTGAATTTGTGAGATAGTGTACGAATGTGAGTAGTGGACTCTAAATTAAAGTAGTTTGGTACTTTTTTCTCCTAATTTCCTTGTGTTACTTCATGTGATATGTTTTGCATTGAGTTTGGCGGGCGAGATGAGTTCGGCGCCGCTCAAGAGTTGTGACCACAGCAATAATTGTTCACAGTAGGATCCTTGTCACATCCTCAGCTCTATCTTCCGAGTGCTTCAAAGAAGTGCTCGGAGCGTCACCATACGTAACTTATATAAACTATCTAAGTGTAATTAATTCCTTTAGCGTTTCTTTTTCATTGCCATTGGTTACCAAAAATGACAGGATTTTTATTAAAATATTCTTGTATATTCTAGGGAAATACTCTCATTAGAAAATTGCGAAATCAATTTTGAATAAACTTTAATGTTTGCACATCGAATTGTTAAAACGTTCCTCATGTTAGAATTTTATTCAAAATTGTTTCTCTAATTGTCTAATGCAAGACTATATTGTAATATATTATTGTTTAAGATGTTGTGTCGAAAATAACAAGAACAGGAATAATTTTGTGAAACAATGGCACAAAGAATGAACATAAATATTATATATATATTATAGAAACAGAAATGTGGCTATAAGAGCAATTTTTATAATAAATATTTACTGTTGAAGAACCTAAGACTTTCATTTTACGAATGAATTTTCCTCTTGATCATTCCATTTAAATTTCTCCCTCCTACCCCACCTTACTTAGTAGTATGAACCACCTGTTAGATCGCCGAATTTATGTGGCGATATAACCAACAGCACACTCCGACTGTAATTTCAACCATTATGCTAGTAACAAATTATAAAAAACAAAAGACTTTAAAATATTTTGAGTTATTATAGAATTGCTTCAAATATCTTATCTTCATATAAATATTTCGTCTTTATATTTAAAGCAAAAATGTGTAACATCCATATTGATTTTAATTGGTAAACATACATTACTAGCGATCCGGTTATATTCTGGATCTCGACAACAGCTCCACCTACCGGTTCCAATTGTGAATCTAAGCCAACCAGGGACCCATTCAAACACACGTAAAAATTTCATCAGAATTGATCGAGCCAGTTCTTAGTTTTAACGTTAATAACGGACTGCAATTGATTTTTATTTATAGAATAAAAAATATATTATTAATGGCTTTTAGGCAATGCATCATAAAAGGACAATATATAATAGAAATTTTAATAAGAGTATTTTTTATAAAATGCAGGTAGATTTGAGACATTCTTCAAGAAATTGAAATTAGCTTTATCACATAGTGACTGTAGGAAGTCCATGGAGAGTTCTCTTGTGTTTCCACATGTCACCCGATCTCCTAAAGTGGAAGGAATGAATGGTTAATACTCATACTATAGTAACATATTAAAAGTGGGAGATGGAATAAGGATATATATATATATATATATATATATATATATATATATATATATATAAAGTATACACTTAAAATAAATATAAAATGCAATGGTTAAACAAATAAATGAAACTAAACTAGACAGATGCCCTGTGCAGGGGAGACTCAAACAACCGAGGGTTAAGGGGAAAGGCAAAGAATCCAGCGGACGATGCGGGCGCTATGCAAGAGCATCGGAGCAGGCGGTATTGAGACGGGCGCTGTACGTCACGGAGTCCCGATACGATATTGTTATGTATTTATTTATACAAGGAGGATTAAAACCGTAAATATTAGTGAAAAAACGTATCTTTAGTGTTAGTAGCAAATAGTTAAAGAAAGCTACAGCCTATATACGTCCCACTAATGGACACAGACCTCTCATTTCTGAGAGGGTTTTAGGGCAAGGTAATGTCCGCGGTGCTGCTCCAATGCGTGTTGGCGAGTTTCACGTGTCTTCAATTTTTTCTCAGACATGCAGGGTTTCTTTCACCGCCGAGCACGTAGTAAAGCAGCACTTAAAATTATAATTAACAATTTCATTGGTGTCGGCGGGAATTGAATCCGGGTTCCTCGCGTGCTGTTTAATTTACAGGGAGCGCTTAGCCACTAGTAGCAAATGCAATGCCATAAATGTACCAAACTTCAACTCTAACAAAATACAAGCGTAAAATGGCAACTTAATGCTGCTGTGTTTCGTATAGTGAGTGTAGAGAACCGGAGACCCTTTCTACTGGAAAAGAGGCATTCCATCGTAGTCCTCACGAGTGGCAACGCATCTACATTTTGATTCGCAAACGAGGATAGATATAGATATCTATGGGCCACAGCAACCGCTTACCATCAGGTGGACTGTGTGCTCGTTTGTCACACTATCCAATAAAAAAATCTGCAATTTGATTCTGAACTAAGGATAGCTATTTATGGGGCACAGCATCCACTTACGATCAAGTGGACTGTGTGCCCGTTTGTCACCCCTATTCTGTATAAAAACCTTGTTAACTGCTGGGGACATTTTGCCTACAACACTGAATCCTAAAGGGGCAGTCTTAAGATGACGTAGGTGTAATTTGACTCTCATTGTTGCGTAAAAGTGATCCACCAGCACCTGCAACGCGTTATTACACTGGATCTGGAGGGCTCTGGAGGCCCGTGAAGTGTAATCCCTTTACAAACTAAACGTGTAGAGGGACTTACAAAAGAAGAGTGTGAGCTTCACCACCCTTGACCACCGTGCAATTTTGCGGGCAATCATATTTTATACTAGCGACCTGCTCCGGCTTCACTTGTGTAGGATTTATTGATGCGGTGTTGTTTATATTTAAAACAACAGCGCCACTTACCGGCGCTAAATGTGGCACCCATTCAAACATATCTACACAAAAATATCATCAAAATCGGTTGAGCCGTTTTTGAGTTTTAACCACACCAACATACAGCAATTGACTTCACACTGTCATAGGCATATTGAAATTACTGGCATTACATAAACACCACAATATTTATAACTTCAAAAGCTGACATTAAGTTTATTTTCGAATTAATCTAAAAAAATATTTTAAGATTATTAGGTACTCAAAATTACGAAGTCCCCGTTAGAACATCTCGTACCCCATATCGTCCCGTGAGTGTCGTAAAAGGCGACAGAGCGAAACAAAGAAGGAGATGGATAGCAGTGTCGTCATAATAACAACTACAAAATAAACAAATGTAGCTGCCAACCCGCCTGTCGAGTGTGTCACCTAAGAAAAATATGCCCGTTATGAGGAGGCCCATTTTATCAGTGCAGATTGATAAGCTGTAAATAATGAACCATTACCATTACCGCTACAGCCAATTATAGTCCACTGCTAAACATAGGCCTCCCCCCTAGATTTCCTCATAGAGGGAAATTTGCCATAGTTGGTACGGTTGGCAAGCGGGTTGACAACCCTAGTTTTCTATTTTTAGTCGTTATTATTAACTAATTAATTATTAATCATTAAAAAAAAACGTTACCTCCACACTAGGATTTTCTCCTGTATCGTGGAGGCAGTTTACAAACACAAATTGCACAAGGACAAACATCCAGACCCGGAACAATTATTTGTAGGCCATACAAATACTTGTTCCGTGCGGGATTCGAGCCCACGGCCCCCAGCGCAGCAATTCATTGTTAAGCCACTGCGCCACGGAGCCGTCAAATTATTAGGAAGACGCTGCTGCTCATCTCCTGATTGTGTTCCCTATGTCGCCTCTTACGACACCCACGGCGTGATATGGGGTAGTGGATGTTCGTACACCGCCACTATACGGTACTGAATAAACTATTACAAAGTAGCGTTTTGTTACGAATGAAAAAAAATGTTAACTATTTGAACTTAAAATTAACCTAACAAAATCTCCATCGTTGTAAAAGTTATACTTGTAAGTAAAGTTAAAAATACACGCATATAGACAGTAAAAATCTGCTTGCCTAAAGGCTGTGCCGCAAATGTCGCACTTGTGGGGCTTCTCGCCGCTGTGGATGAGGGTGTGAACAGTTCTCGCGTACGGCCTGCGGAATGCCGCGCCGCAAATATCACAGCGATAAGGCCTGCAATAAGGAAAACGTCATCACATTGGATCAGAGCCAGACTATACGCCATACTATACACACAAAACAAGTAAGCAAGTAAGTAATATCTATAATACGAATATAAACATGTCATAAAAATTTAGTTTCAGCCTATGTACTTCACAATCGTCATTTCCGAGTGTTATGGTGCAATTTGTCAGTCGCGTTACTGAAATGCGTGTTGGCAGTCATCACATCAAACGCGCAGGTTTCCTCACATTTTCATCCTTCACCGCAAAGCATGTGGCAAATAAGAACTTAAAATTACAATTAACAATTTTATTGGTGCCGGCAGTGATTGAATCCGGGTTGCTTGCATACTGTAAAATTTACAGCAAGAACCTTTACAGAGTCAGTCGCCAAATAACATAACAATAACAGTATTGAAATATCGAATTATTTTATATAACATTAAAATGATAAACAAACAAACAAACGGTTCATCTGATGGAAAACGGTACTGGGTGGAAAAGATTTCGCTGCTTGGTGATAGAAATAATTAAGAACATGGTACCTACTTAGACTGGGTACGTAGAGTACGTATATACGTAGAGACGTAGTACACTGAAAAATATTCCTACCATCAGCTGAATGCTAAATGATTAAAATATATTATCATCATCATTAACTTCACAAGTCCAATGTTGAATATAGGCCTCCCACAAGGAATGAAAGACTTAGCAATCAGTTGTTGCGCTGGGGGCCGCGGGTTCGAATCCCGCACGGAACAAGTATTTGTATGGCCTATAAATAATTGTTCCGGGTTTGGATGTTTGTCCTTGTGCAATTTATGTTTGTAAACTGCCTCCACGACACAGGAAAAAATCCTAGTGTGGGGGGTAACGTTTAAAAAAAAACTAAAACAATGTCCCAAATCACGGATCTGAGTCACCTGCATGCATCGACATCTCTTACCATGTCGTCACTACGTACGTACGAGGCTGGCATTCGAGAACCTTTTTTCCCCATCGATTGTAGGACTATATCGGTTACTCAGGTTACTGCGGATATGTACGAATCCAAGTGTTATTTAATTATATAATAAACATATTTCACACAAAGATAATACAGTACAAAGTTGACAATTCTTACTAAATAGTTACCGGAGGAATCTTACTAGAGGTAAAAAATGTTTTAAAGAAAACATATTAGTGCAAAGACGACTAATTATTTCCTCTTTTATTCTCTCTACATTCAGCCGAAATAAATATATGGTATTACTTAAACATACAGTTTTTGAACGGTTTATATGTGTTTCAACTGTTACTGAGAACGACGTTCTCGGTACAGTTTCATAACGCATCCATAACCCGGCGATTGTAAACTGCTCGAGAACCGGTCACAATCTAGAAGAGAGCGGTGCACCGCTGTACACGCAAGAACGCTATTCCGTAAGCCGCTTGTCTTTGCTCACTGACGTTTTACTTTGTATGTGGCGGCCATTTTGGAAAATACGGAAGTCTTTTATTCAGGGTTGCTCTTGTTGCTGATAACTGAGTTATTATTTATAAATTTTTACACTAATAATAACTCAGTTATACATTTAAATCTAAGACTTTCATTAGATTATGTAAATTCACAACCGTTAGTGCTATAATTACGAATCAGAGACGTGAAGTGAACGAAAAACAAGAAGTGAGTTCATACTCTGGCATATAAGCAATCCGCCTGCCAAGCTTTGTTAGTTTTTTTTATAGTATATCTGTGACAAACGAGCACACAGTCTACCTGATGGTAAGTAGATGCTGTGGCCCATAGACAACTTCATCTATCCTCGATCAAAAATCAAAATGTAGATAAGTTATCGCCCCGAGGACTAAGATAGTATGCCTGATTATGGGTAAAAAAGGTTATCCGGTTTTCTACACTCAATTATGCAACACAGCAGCATTAGGCTGCTATTTTACGCTGGTATTGTGTGAAAACGTATTCTTGCCCCGGTCAAGCCGACCTTTTCTAGCAGCGTGGCTGTATCACAAAGAAATATGGCGATTATATGATGATAAAATCCTAAGTTGGCCACATAGCCATATGCTGCATCTATTCTCGATTACAACATCTTAATTATAATATTTCAATCTAGAATATAGTGAAAAAGTTAGTATATTTAGTACTAAGATATTATGTAATTGATAAATGATAATATTATGTAAAACTCCTGCGAAATAAAAAAAAATGTCCAGCATCTTTTGCGTTGCTTTCCGTTGCCGATGTGAGTATTTAACATCAGTATTCAACGGCGCTTATACTCTATATTCTCTAACGCGGCCACTCACACTGTGGTCTTATATCCTAATTCTACTTTATAATATAATATGGAAGAGTTAGATTCAGTAGTAGTTAAGATGTATAAAATTGCAATGAGTAATAATTAGTATCAGAGCATGAGGCCCAGAACAACATAAACATAAAAACAATAACCAAATTTTACAGATATACTAGATGTACTGTTTACTCTAGTTGTAGAGTGGTAATTTGACAATGCTTTATCACCATCTCAGTTCCTTAAACCACTGGTGCTTTAGGAACGAAAACATTAGATACCTTGCATTTTGTGCTGCGGTGCGCCTTACAGGAAAAGCTATGCGAACGGCACTAACATCTCAGAAAATATTGCAATTTTAGCTCTAACATTTAAAAAGGAGTGCGCCAATCAAAGGTTTTAATATAATTTTTCTGGCATTTCAATCTATTCACTTTTAGAATACCTTCTCTCTCAAATTCTGTTAAGCTTACACATATGATTTAATAACGAAGACACATTTTTTTTTTAATTTATTTTGTAACCTTATGATGAACATTATAAAAGTTAAAATAAATAAACCTTTGAATCAAAAGTAAAAGCCGGCTTCGGAGAACTAAAAAGAACAAAATAATTTCTACATTATAGCTTCTGAAGTCGGTGCTAGTATGGTGGAAAGGCAAGGAAGGTTAATACTGTTTAAAAAAAGGCGACTGGGTAAAAAAATTACTAATAATACTATAGTTATACATACATAAGTTTTGAAAACCAACCAAAAATCGTTATAGATCCTAAACGGACATTCAAAATGAAAAATGACTAGAGAAAGCTAAATACGATTGGTTCGTCGATCCTCATTTTTGAAGTAATATATGGCGTCTGGTTGTTGCTAATTTGAATTTTGATTACTGTCATGACTTTAGCAACACTCGCAAGACCCGAGTTGTTAGTGAAAGGTTCCTTTCTGCCTGGTGGTACCACCCGTACTCAGATCTACCTTACTTATTTCTGCTGTTAAGCAGCTGTGCACTGTTGTGTTCCGGGTTAATGGATAAAAAGTCAGTTTAATCCAGTCCGTGGTATAAACGTATCTGTAAACTCTGAAGTTGATTGTTAATTGTTGTTTCGGTAGCGCAGCAGCGAAGCGTTTGATTGGGCGAGCTGAGTGTTCAAACCCCGCATGGAACAAGCATTTGTATGGCCTACTAAAAATTGTTCCCGTCTGAGAACAATTGGACGTGGTTATGCAAAAAGCATCCAACCCTAAAGACGAAAGCTAATTTGAGGTTATGAAATTTGAACAATGGATCTGTATGGTTTGTGTGTGTGTTTGTAATTTTTCTTCTTATTTGTGTTACTTTCGCTAAAATTGTTGTATCACATAATAGACCACAAACATTATTTTTCAACTGAACATTTTTGACACAAATTACATTGGATCGTTTTTGCGTAACTATGTCCAATTATTAACGGGAGAAATTTTATTATGAAGTTACCTTTTAAAAAGGAGTTCTAAATTATTTATCTGGTAAATGCCGCTCTTTTTACTACATTACACCATTTTTTTTATAGGAGAGGGGGCAAACGAGCATGCGGCTCACCTGATGGGAAGTGACTACCGCCGCCCATGAACAACTGCAACACCAGGGGATTCGCAGATGCGTTTCCGGCCCTTCAAAAAGGAGTACGCTCTTTTCTTGAAGGTCCCTAAGTCGTATCGGTCCGGAAAAATCGCTGATGGTAATCGATTCCACAAGGAGGTCATGCGAGGAAGAAAACATCTTCTAAATCGCACAGTGGTGGACCGCCAATCATCCAGATGGTATGGATGGTATCGGGAGTTCTGCCGCGATGTGCGTTCGTGAAATTTGGCGGCTGGAATTAATCCGAACAATTCCTCAGAGCACTCCCCATGGTAGATGCGAAAGAAAATGCAAAGGGATGCAACATCTCTTCGCAGTGCCAATGAATCGAGCCGATCGGAAAGGGCTCGGTCGTCGACGATTGAGCAGCTCTGCGTTGGAGGCGTCAAGTGGAAGGAGCTGACACTGGGGAGCCCCTGCCCAGAGATGGGAACAGTATTCCATGTGAGGCCGAACTTGCGCCTTGTAAAGTTGCAGGCGGTGTGCTGGCATGAAATACTGTCCCGCTCTGCTGAGCACGCCAAGCTTTTTAGAGGCCAATTTGGCCTTCCCTTCCAAGTGACCACGAAACTGCACGTCACTCGATATGTCGACTCCGAGGATACCGATACTGGCTGAGGCAAGAAGGGGAGTGCCTTGAAACTGAGGACATACGACAAAGGGGTTTTTTTTAGCGGTAAACGTGCAAACTTGTGTCTTCTGAGGATTAAACTGGACTAGATTTAGTCGCCCCCTATTCGAGACTTTGCTCAGCAAAGATTCGACTTCAGACACAAGTTTGTTCCGGTACTCAGCGACGTTTTCCCGAGAAATATTGGCACGGCCGGTGTATAGAGCATCACCAGTGCTGTCATCCGCATAGCAATGAATGTTACCAGTTAGCAACATATCATTGATATGCAGAAGAAACAGCGTTGGTGATAGCACACAGCCTTGTGGAACACCAGCGTTAATAGGCTTGTAGTCAGAGCATGCACCGTCTACAACGACCTTGATGCTCCGATCTGCAAGGAAGCTGGTGATCCAATTCCACAATTTCTCGGGAAGCCCATAGGAAGTGAGCTTCGAAAGAAGCGCTTTGTGCCAAACCCGATCGAAGGCCTTCGCAATGTCCAGACTAACGGCCAACGCCTCCCCCTTGGACTCTACTGCCTCCGCCCATCTATGGGTCAGGTAGACCAGAAGATCACCAGCTGATCGACCCCGACGAAAACCGTATTGGCGGTCACTAATCAGCTGGTGATCCTCAAGGTACCGGATGAGCTGGCAGTTAATAATGGATTCCATTATTTTGGAGAACAAGGAGGTGATCGCGATAGGCCTATAGTTGGATGGGTCTGAGCGGTCGCCTTTTTTAGGGATCGGGTGGACAAAAGCTGTCTTCCATGAATTCGGGACTACGCCTTGGGAGTAGGAGTACCGGAAAAGACGCGTTAGGACCGGTGCCAACTCCGGAGCACACGTCCTCAGCACAATGGGGGGATTCCGTCAGGCCCACTCGACTTCTGGATGTCCAGGGAGAGCAGTGCTTTGCAAACCGAGCGCTGTGAGAACAGCACATCCGGCATGGAGCACTCACACCGCGGGATGATCGGCGGTGTTTTCCCCCCGTCATCAAGAGTCGAGTTGGACGCAAAAAGGGAGCCTAAAAGGTCGGCTTTGTCTTTTGCGTCATGGGCCAGTGAGTCATCCTCCCTGTGCAGAGATGGTAGTAATGGCTTACAGAAATTCCCTTGGACAGCCTTGGCGAGAGACCAGAATGCACGGGTTCCCGAAGGAAGGCGAACTATTTTCTGTGTTTTATGTGCTCTGACTATCTAAAAATATATATGAATCTGTGTTTACCATTCAAACGTTTGTTGTTCTTAATTTTTTTCTATCGCCTTTTAAAGCTTTTGATCGGTTTGAGGTTCGGTAATTTGCCAACAATTAACCCACCCCGAGATTTTCTCACAAACATTAAAGTTACCGCAACCTAAGCGACGTCGTTGACGGGAAAAGTTTTATTCGAGATCTCTATAACGCAATTTTGTTATTGTTACATTTTACTACAGTGAAAAAGCAAATATATTTATTACATGGGGTTTCAACTCTTAAACGCGGTTTAAACTTACTTAAGAAAATGCTAGGGAAATGTAGTATTATCTAAGGACCATCGTTGAAATTTCTTAAGCTTAGAAAGATTATGGGAACAAGAAATAAAGGGAAAGGAAAATATAGCAAGTAAACTAGTATGTTGGAAAACTTGAGGAAGGTAAAAGCATTTTTTTTAAAGAATGGACTGTGTAGTCCGTTGAATGACTCGACATATTTCTGCAACAACAGATGAGGTCCTAGTTGATTCAAAAGTTGGATTCGAAAATGCTAGACCAATGATGTTTAACAAATTGAACACAATTTCCATTAAACCGCTTATATTAATTACTAGCTGTTCCACTTCACCCGCGTGTAGGTAATTTGAATTTCTTTCGGCGCGGAACGCCATTTTTTTTTCTAAAGTTAAAGTAGCCTAAGTTACTCCTTATAACCACTATCGGCCAGTGAAAGTCCCGTCAAATTCGGTCAAACCATTTCAAAGATTAGTCTGAACAAACGGACAGATAAAAATTTAAAAAAATTGTGTTTTTCTTATAAGTACCGTATATACTTTCAAATGCATTAAGTAAAAAAGATGTTATTTTGACATTACAAACAGACACTATAATATTAATTCTATATATGTATTGATTCGTGCATTTTACGCAGCATTATCGCGATGAGTCGGCTTAACCAGGGTGTAAGTACTACACCCGCGTAATAACAGTAATAAGCGTACAACTAGTAAGTACTAATCTTATTTTTTACTTTTACTTTTTGTAATTTGAGCATATAATTTTAAAATTAATATTAACAAAAAAAAGAACTATTTGAAAATAGAGGTAAATAGCAAACAAAAGGCACAAATCGAAGTAATTTTATCAATTAGTAAAAAATTAAAACCGCGGACTGCGACACATGTGTCGTTTATGTCTTATACGGCAACGTTGAAAATATTCATGTCATATGTATCTATAAAAATAGAAACAGTAAAAACGATCCCGCTACGTCTTTTATAGAGCCAGTTTCGTTTATACATACAAGTAGCGTCATCTATTGGGAACAATGAAGAGTTATTTAGTTAGTTAATTTAGTTTATATATTTACAATAAGTTTTGGTGATATAATTATTTAGGTAGATATTGGACATTATCGTTAAGTTACTTGCAATTAAAAGGCTTATTCTTTAAGTAATTATGATAACCGACAGAACGCAATTTGTTGTAAAGTTTGTCTGTATGTCATGGCTGGACGTCAGTCTGGGGTCTGTAGGGAGGGAGGATTTGCCAAAATCACCACTATCTATCAAAAGCCATTATATCATACGGGCATTTAACATAGATGCCTCTCACGACACCAACAGGACGAGAAGGAGTGTGGCATTTCTTTTTACACCCATCAGTTAATATTATTATCTATTAATATTAATCTATATATAATCATTTAATTTAACACTTTCACTGTCCGGTTTCCAAACACAATAGTAAGACAATAGCAATGACCTATATGTAGTGCACGGGACAGCGAAAGGGTTAAGAAGAAAGATTCTCGAGGCACCGGAGAGTAAATGGAGTGACGACCTTGTCAGTTATGCAGGAAGTCGATGGAGGCAGGTGGCACAGGATCGTGCTTTGTGGCATTACTTGGAGGAGGCCTATGTTCAGTAGTGGAGTTGTAAAGGGCTGTGGTGATGACGATGATGATTATGATGGTGATCGGGATATACTGGCCAGAGTTAACAACGGGCATAGTTAACTCTGGCCACTCAAGTGATGATATACAATTAAATGAAACAATAAAGATACTGTAGCATATATAAAAAATACGTATATGTTGAAACGACAATAATTAAAAAGTAAAATTTTGCAACTTGTTTATCTTTATATATATATATAAATAATTCTTCTGTACAAAGTGTTTGTCAGTGAACTCCTAAACGCCCAGACTGATTTTGATGACATTTTTAGTATGTGTTTAATTGTTTATTTTGATAGATTAATATTTTAAATTCATTATTAAGTTCATTAGTAATAAAATTTCAAAAGATGTAATGTCAATTAGGAATTAATCAAAAAGAATATGGGATAAATATTAATCCAATAAAAGTTCTAATTCAATTTAATGGTAAATTAAATATGTTGTAGGATCAAAAATTGAAAATAAATTACTTATCATGTTCAGTTTATATTTTTAAAGTTTCTTTTTTATTAAAATAATTTCTTTTAGAAATTATTAATATTAAAATATAATAATTTATAATATTATATAAATTAAAAATTATAATAAAAAAAAGATGACCCGTTCGACGGCGGAGCGGATCACTAGTTAGATATAACATTATCTTTATCTTTTATCTTTATTTTTAAAAAACAGAATTTATACAGAAATTATACAGAATAAGTTATTGTATACTTTTCTGTTTTTGCAATAATTTTATCATTTGTGTTTTTTTTTAATTGCTATCATTGTTACACACGTGTTACTTTTTTGGTCAAGGGTTCAAATTCCATTAAAGTTGAAGATGCAGCCTATATATACGTCTCAATGCTGGGCACAAGCCTCCTCTCATTTCTTTTTTGTTTTTTTTTTTGAACAAGGAAAAGTCCACCGGGCTGCCCCAATGCGTGTTGGCCAACTTCACATGCCTTCGAAATTTTCTCTTTCTTATGTCTCAGACATGCAGGTTGACTCACCATGTTTTCCTTCAACGTCAAGCACATGGTAAATCAGCACTTAAAATTGTAATTAACAAATTCATAGGTGCCGGCGGGGATCGAACCTGGGTTGCTCGCGTACTGTGAAATTAATAGCGAGCGCCCCTGCGCTACCAAGGCTCCAAATTCCATTAAAAGACAATATTTGTGCACAATATCTTCTTCATCTTTATTAATCCCTAACAATGCACTGTTGAGTATGGGGCTCTTCCATTCTAGGAAGGTTTTAGAACTTGCATTTATCGTCATTTGATTGCTCTAAGCTGCTCGAAGTCGCGCTCTGGTTATTTTACATCTTGTACATACGAGATGCCGTGTAGTGGCGGTCAAGAATATCCACTACCCCATATCTTCCCGTGGGTGTCGTAAAAGGCGACAAAGGGAAATAGACAGGAAATGGGCAGCAGCATCTTCCTGATGATAGCCAAAATTACAATAAAAAAACTGCGGTTGCCAACCCGCTCGCCAAGCGTGGCAACTATGGTAAACACTCCCCTATGAAGAGAGTAACAAGGAGACGGCCCCCAGTCCCCGGCGGCCCCGCTATTCCTGGCTACGGTGGCGACCATGGTAACGGTGGGGCAGCGGGTGCTAAGAATCTCCGGTGGAGGTTCGGTTGCCAACTTAGACGACTCGACCTGGCAACGTACAACGCACGCACCCTGAGGACTGACGAGAAGATCGTGGAGCTGGAAGAAGAGATAGACAAATTACGCTGGCATATTATAGGATTATCCGCAGTCCGCAGAGAGGGGGAGGACACGGTAATCCTCGAATCCGGCAACTTACTCTATCACCGGGAGGGCCATCTGTCCCAAGGAGGTGTCGGATTTATCGTCCACAGGTCTCTCGTTAACAACGTTGTAAAGATCGAGTGTGTGTCGACGAGGGTTACGTACCTTATACTCAGAATCACCAAACTGTATTCGCTGAAGGTCATACAGGTTTACGCACCAACCTCGGCACACCCCGATGAGGAGGTGGAGTAAATCTCTAGAGCCATGCATTCCTCCAAAACCCAATATACGGTGTTAATGGGAGACTTCAATGCAAAACTAGGCACAAGAGAGAACGATGAGCTGAAAGTAGGGAAATTTGGAATAGGGCAACGGAACCCAAGGGGCCAGCAGCTGGTCGACTCCGTGGAGAAAGAGGAACTCTTTATGATGAACTCTTTCTTCCAGAAACGGCCCCACAGGAAGTGGACCTGGTCGAGCCTCGACGGTTCGACAAAAAATGAGATTGACTTCATTATGACGACCAGACGACAAGTGTTCAGTGATGTCTCCGTGATCGCGAGGGTGAAAACTGGTAGCGGTCACCGAATGGTTAGAGGCACACTGAACCTAAACGTTAAGTTGGAGAGGTCTCGTCTAATGAAGTCAACGCTCCGTCCCCCTCGTGCTCTAATCCAAAGTCCCGAAACCTTTCAGCTCAAGTTTCAAAACCGTTTTCAGTGCCTAGAAGACTGCAATGAAGTGGACGATATGAATGACAAGCTCGTGGAAACTGTCCATGCGGTCGGAGCTAAGTTCTGCAAGACCCGCCGCAGATGAACACAAAAACTCTCCGATCACATCTTAATCTCATTGCTGTTAGACGGGAGATGAAGCTACATTCTTCAACAGATTTGACAGCATACAGGCAACTGAACAGACAGATCTCCAAATGTATGCGGCGGGACTTGTTCGGTGTAAACTGAACAGTAAGCTGTAAGTAATTAGTAAGCTGAAGTGGCAGTGGGCCGGCCATATAGCTCGAAGAACCGACAACCGATGGGGGAGAAAGGTTTTTGAGTGGCAGTCTCGTACCGGTAGGCGAAATATCGGGCGACCCCCCACTAGACGGAGTGACGACCTGGTAAGACACGCAGAAAGTCGATGGATGCAGGTGGCTCATGACCGTGTTTTTATTGTTGTGTATCATAAAGGACATTTATTTATTGATGTAGAAATATGATAGTCTGAAGGAAGTAAAAAGACTTGACCTTTATAATATAGTATGAGAAAAATTCTTAAAGAAAAAAATCATGTATTTTTAGGGTTCCGTACCTCAAAGGGAAAAAACGGAACCCTTATAGGATCACTTTGTTGTCCGTCTATCTGTCTGTCTGTCTGTGAAGACCCTTTTTCTCAGGAACGCGTGGAGGTATCAAGCTGAAATTCATATCAAATACTCAAGTCTACTGTCCCTTAGAGCTGTGAAAAAATCAAACTTCTAAGCCAACTCAATCAAAAGATACAGCCGTTTATGCCGTAAATTTTCGACATATGCAAGGAAATCAAAACCAACAGGGTACTTCCCGTGAACTCAGAATCTTGATATTTGATACGAAGCAACGTTTTATAGCACAAATAAAGGAAAAATTGGGAAAAGCTTAAATTTTTAGTTACATCATATAATAAAAATATTTTTAATAATTTTAAACTTATATACCTACAGATTTGTTCGGAACCCTCGGTGCGCGAGTCCGACTCGCACTTTGCCGGTTTTTGTAACCGATGCTGATTTTGCCATCTTGATTGTCATAAGATTAGTAGAGAATAAAAGCTAGATATATTTTAATGGTTTTTTTCTTAATAAAGTTAATAGGTATCGCATATTATTATTTTACGTTTATATAAACGTTATAACAATAAAGCTCTAACGCAAATCTCCTGTAATATTATTAATAAAAGATGCTTAATTTGTAGTATTTTGTTGTGAAAAACATTCAAGTCCGTAGGTAGTTGTAAAGTGAATAGTAAGTTTGAGATTGTTGTGTAAAATAACCAAAAGTATCTTGTAAAGGATTGTGAATTTAAAGTTTTTGTAGTTCACGTTAAACGTTGGAGCCATGCTATTATATTGATTTATAGTGATATAGTTATATTGATTGTGATTGCAGCAGAAATGGGTCGGCTCTTCCGAGGTAGGACCACGCTCTCACAAAATACCAGCGTAAAATAGCAGCTTAATGCTGCTGTGTCTCGTATGGTGAGTGTAGAGAACCGGAGACCTTTTTTACTGGAAACGAGGCATTCCATCTCAGTCCTCAGGGGTGACAACGTATCTGCATTTTGATTCTTAATTGAGGATAAATGTAGATGTCTTCGGGTCACAGCATGCACTTACCATCAGGTGGACTGTGTGCCCGTTTGTCACACTTATTCTATAAAAAAAAATAACGTAACTATGTAGAAAAATATTTAAATATTTATATAATAATTTTGAAATAAATATTTAAATAAAACTTTCTTAAAATACCTATGTCTAAAGTGTATATAGCGGACAGTGCGTATAAAGTTTATTATTAATAGACAACCAACGATTGTGCAGCTGGCGCGCCAGCGAATATTCGAGAACTGGATTGCCTAATGCTATAGAACGTAAACAAACAGCTGCGAAGCGCCAATCTTGCTGAGAAGGCGATAAATGCGAGGATTACAATGGTTTCTACATTGTGACATACTAAAAGAATGCACCAACTTATCACTAATCGGGTCATTTCTAAGAAACTATTCAGGCTTTACTTGTATATTGCTTATTTCCCTTTTACGTTTTATCGTTGTTCGTCGTAATAATTTCACGTGAATCTAATTAGTAGAAAATAACGATTTTATTAATCTATAAGTACTTTTAATTCTTTGCTTTCTTCGCCTAGCACGCATAGCATAATATATGATAGACTTGTTATAGGTTACCGCTTTCAGTTGGCAACACAAATCTATTGTTTATTGGAACGAAGTTCCTTATCGGACGTTACGGGTTTGACGGATGGGAGCTAGGCGACAAAAAGTGTAAGATTTTTTCGTCACTACCCCTTGTGTCATAGTGCAGACGGTCTTGGCGGCGAAATAAGGAAGTGAGATGGAATAATATCCTCCATCTCCCTCGCACTTTTTGTTATCTTGCCATGAAAGAACATTTTATTTCAAACTAGCTGTTCCCCGCGACTTCACCCGCGTGTCGTTTGGAGTTTTAATTTTTTTGTGCGGAACCCTAATTCTTTTTCTAAAATAAAAGCAGCCTAAGTTACTTCTTGTGACATCAGCTATCTGCTAGTGAAAATCCCGTCAAAATAGGTCCAGCCGTTTCAGAGATTAGCCGGAACAAACAAACAGACAGACAGACAGACAAAAACTTTGAAAATTGTATTTTTGTTATTAGTACTGTATATACTTTCATATGTATTTAGTTAAAAGCTGTAAATTTGTCATTACAAACAGACACTTCAATTTTATTTATTTGTATAGATGACGCTTCATTTTAATAGACGCTAGCAAAGAGATTTAAATATATAGGTAACTGAAATGTCTTTGGGTGCTAGTAATTCATTTATTTGCATTTGTTAATCAATAATATAATACCTACGTTTATCAATAATAATATACTACTTCGCAAGGAAATTCGTTCCAACCGAGTGTTCCACGACACTCACGCATTTTTTTATTATGTATTAGCACATAAGTATATTGCCTTGCATAAAGTACGGGTAGGATAGAATTAGAACAAGTGAATGACTCTTTGATATACTTGTCCTTGCAACAGTGTTTATGAAAATCCAATATTCATAATTAATAACCGATTTTTGATATAATATATTACAATACCCGAGTAGATGGACCGCAGTAATTCAGAGGCTAAGCATATGGGATCCCCAACACCTTAAAGAGCAAACGAGAGCTGATATAGCACAATATTTGACAAAGTACAAGAACATAATGATAGAACCTGAATCGCACACTGGAATATCGCGGCGGATTTTTTCCTACGTCATAAAGATTTCGGAAAATTAGAGAAGTCCTGAGCCCGACGACGATGTTTAAACAGGTTGTTACTTTGCTTTTAAGTTTATTACTAGACAGTAAAAAAACAAAGTACATATTATTGTGATGGTAACCTTTGGTCTGTATGGATGCGTGCATGTTCACGCAAGCGTGCAGCCGCCGTGAACGTCTTGTGGCAGTCGGCGCAGGCGAAGGGTCGCTCTCCAGTGTGTGTGCGCCGATGGTCGTCGCGCTCCACCTGCCAGCAACGTTTCACATATTATCGTATGGAAAAAACACGGGGAACAACCTGCACATCTAACGATAGGGTCACCAGGCTATTCGTAAATTTTTAAAGACTGCATACAGTTTCGGTTTCTATAAATACATTCTAAGGTACCCATTACACCACTTAACGCACCCTCTCAACACCGAGAGCGAGACTGTGCGGCTCACGCTTCGGTTACTTGATTTTGCATGTAGTGTATCTGTAAGCTGTAAGTCATTATAAATTTATAATTTATTCTTAATCCATTACAGCCTCTAAAAGTCCATTTCTGAACATAAGCCTCTTCCATAGATTGCCTCATAGAAAGGATTTTGCCATAGTTGCCACGCTTGGCAGGCGGGTGGGCTATCCCAGTTTTTTATTATTTTGAGTTCTTATCAGGAAAATGCTGCCACCCATCTCCTGTTTCAGTTTCCCTCTATCGCCTCTTACGACACCCACGGGACAATATGGAATAGCAGATACTCCGTCACTACACGGTTGTTTATATTCTTAGTAACGTATTCTAACTTTAAAAACTAAACTAAAACTACATAATTATCTTTCTGCAACGTTAGAATAGAAGTAAGAAGTCCCTTTAGTCGTCATAAGAAGTTTTTTTTTTCCTTTAGCAGCCTATAAAAGTCACGCTGCTACTTATATACTACTATACTAATATTTTTAACAGTGAAATAAATTATTTATTTCACTCACTCTGAAAACGGGAAGTCCCATAAATTGCATTGCAATTTATGGTCACTCATTCTTGATACTGCAAGTATCGTGCTTTCGGTCGTAACATTATTGACAATATAGTATATTTAGTTTAATCTTTATTAACATTATATAAATCCTTTATAGTTTTCCTGTTTAATTCGATAGATGGCGTTTTTGTGTTATGTTAATTTTTTATTAAGTCATTAAGATGTAGGGCGTAGTTTTATAGTTTTCTCACATAGCTCCCACAACATTTTTTTGACTTTATCTTAGACAATGATAATTTTAATCGTTGTATTAATCATCAAACAGACATGATCATTACTAGCCTTCAACTGACCCCTACTCTCACTGAACGCATTCTTCAGCTGAACTCAGCTCAGTTGCCGCTATAATTACGCAGGTCGTCGCTCCGCGTAATCAAGAGTCGTCTTACACATAACTAGGCAAAAGGGATTCGCCTGAATCACAATAGCTGTCATTATAATGAAAGATCTGCGTGAGCCCATTACCATTTTCAGTTTACAACATAAAAGCTGATTTTATATTTAAATTCTTGATACATATAAATAAAATAAATCTGTCTGAAATAACGAAACAAGTGTCTTTTCCTGGGCTTAAACCTCCTAAGCATGCATGCATTTTCATGCTATTACGACATGAATAACTATTTAAAAAAGTCTATCTGCCCGGCCTTAACCTTCGAAATGGCTCGAGGTCGAGCTGCGCGGTTGCGATAACGGATATGTTGCGTCAAGCTATGGAGTACTTTATCCCCTTCTCTGATGCTTCCACCGGTAGCAAAGCTCGCCCATGGTTTAACGCTGAATACGCCCAAGCTGAAAAGCGCAAGCATTTAGCGTACCTATCCTGGGTTGACGCTCGAAACCACAATGCTACGGATATTAGCTCCAAGAAGAGAACTTTCAACCAGAGTGCCAACTTCTACAAAAAAGCATTACGGAAAGCAGTCTCGATCGCATTAAACATATTGGCGCAAAACTCTCTGCCAGACCATCCGGCACTAGAGCTTTTTGCTCTCGCCAAAGCGGTCGAGACCAACTTCTGTCGGCCTACACTGCCTTTGCTGGTAAAACCAGATGGCACACCGGCGCATACGGCTAAAGAGAAAGCGGACCTGTTCGCTTCTCTTTTTGCACACAATTCACTTTTGGACAGTGGCAACAATGTTCCACCAAAATTACCTCACTGCAGGACCTCTATGTTGGAGATTCGTATAACAAATAAGGAGGTTCTTCGGTGTCTAGACGTTCATAAAGCTAGTGGATCAGATGGTATACCAGCTATAGTTCTAAAGGCTTGTGAACCTGAGTTGTCTCCTGTGCTGACACGCTTGTTCCACCTCTCATTAAGGACTGGAATAGTGACAAACTCCTGGAAGCTGGCCAACGTGCAGCCTGTTCCAAAAAAGGCAGCCGTGCCGACACTGCCAATTATCCGCCAATCTCAATTACCTCCATACCACGCAAGATTATGGAGCGTATATTGAACGCCCGCTTGATGGCATACCTAGAACAGAATGACCTCCTTAGTGATCGGCAATATAGGTTTCGCCGAAATCGGTCTGCTGGGGACCTTCTAGCATATGCCACACACGTATGAGGCGAGGCACTCGAGAACAGTGGGGAAGCACTTACTGTTTCCCTTGATGTCTCGAAGGCCTTTGACAGAGTTTGGCACACTAGCCTTTTCGGTAAGCTTCCAGCGTACGGCTTATCCCCTGGTCTGATTGAATGGGTAAAGAACTTTCTGAGTGAACGGTTCTTCGGGTAGTTGTCAATGGCTGCTCATCCGATCCTATGGCGACTAACACCGGTTTTCCTCAGGGGTCCGTTCTCTCCGCAACTCTCTTCCTGCTGCATATTAATGATCTGCTTATGCCCGGTATCTATGGGTATGCAGATGATAGTATAGTTGTGGAGAGATATCAACCAAGTCCTCGGGCCAGTCGGGATCAAAACCAGTCCGAAATAGAAGCTATGGTAGAGTGCGTGAATCTCACACTACAGACAGTCTCCGAATGGGGCGATGCCAATCTTGTGAAATTCAATGCCTCCAAAACACAAGCGTGTCTCTATACTGCAAAAATTAGGCAGCTTACCTTGGCTCCTTCTTTCCGAAATGTATCACTGGAATATACCAACCGCCTTCATTTTGATCTTCAAACAAATCTGAACTTCGGGCGGTTCATAGAGTCCAAGGCCAAGTCCTTGCAAAGGTGCGGCGATACTTCACGCCGGGACAGTTGCTTACATTATATAAAGCGCAAGTCCGGCCGTGCATGGAGTATTGCTGCCATATATGGGCTGGTGCTGCAAAATGCCACCTAGCAGCTTTGGACTCAATGGAAAGGCGTGCTAAGAGGCTTATTGGTGCACCGAATTTGGTTAAAACCAATCTTACCAGCCTCAAACACAGACGCAAAGTAGCCAGCCTTTCGGTTTTCTACAGAATGCATTTGCTTTGTGGCATTCCTTGGGGGAGGCCTATGTTCAGCAATGGACTTATGAAAGGCTGTAATGATGATGATGCATTTCGGAGAGTGTGCGCAAGAATTGCATAATTTAATTCCTCCATCTCCCTTCCACCATCGGACAACCAGACGTTCGGCCAGTCTCCACCCTTTCGGTGTTGAGTCACCACGCATTCGAACTAAACAGTTCGCCACGTCGTTCATCATGCATACAGCAAAGGAGTGGAATAAGTTGCCAGCATCTGTCTTTCCATCCGATTATAGTGTGGGTGTCTTCAAGGCAAGAGTGAATAGGCTTTTGTTAAGTCGGTGCGCTTCACCATCTTAGGCTACATCACCACTTACCATCAGGTGGGATCGTAGATAAGCGCTGGCTTAGTAGAATATAAAAAAAAAACACATCAATTAACTATTGGCTCATTCTTGAGTGATGACGTAGACAGTGGTATTCTTGTTATCATTCTTGAAATTATGAACAATCTTTTATCTAAAACTTATTTAATTTCGGTCTGTGAAGTCCATTTTTAACCTTTTACAAAATAATAACTGGATCTGTAGTGTATAGTGGTTTATAGTATGAATAGTAATTATTAATATAAATTGCGATTTTAAGGATTTTTATAGGAAGGGTCGTTGGAAAGGTCAGAACAACGTCTGCCTGACGAGCTAGTTTTTATATATAAAAATTACGTGTCACATTGTTTGTCCGCGATAGACTCCTAAACTACTGAACTGATTTCAATGAAATTTTACACACTGTGTGCATTTTGCCCCGACTTGAGAGATAGGACAGTTTTATCCCGATAAGTGAGCCTCAATTTTTTTATTGCTAATCTCAGGAGTTTTTTTAGGAAAGCAAATGGTCGTCGGAAAGGGCAGAACGACGCCCGCCTGGTCAGCTAGTAAATACTATAAGTTTGTACGCCTTAAAAAATTGTAAATACCGTATCGTATATTCAATAATATGCTTAAATAAAGAAAATGATGATTTCATTTCGAAGTGTTCATTTTGTACGTAAGGTATGTATATATCTGAAAAGTTGATGTAAAACTATGTGCGTAATATTATATTAATTGCTTATGCAAACAAAAGATGTCGCTGTTGCTTAAATAAAATATTACTTATATGAGTTTATTTTTATTTAATTTATATAATGAGTATTTTTCCGACCATTTGTTTTTTTAGAGTAAGATTGATAAAAATGACCTCACAACACATCTTACTACAGAAGTATAGAGTTGATGAAAACTCTAAATGTTATAATTTTTAGGTAGATTCCTTCCCTATATTCCCGAGGTATAAAGAGGCCTATGCTCGGAATTTCTTTACGTGATATCCTAATCTACTACTACATATTAAATGAAAATAATTTATGGTATAAATATTTCGTTTAGAACAGTCGTAAATTACACAGATCGATGGGGGGGGGGGGGGGGGGGGAGCAGTGTCAAATGTGCGACACATCTAGTGCTATGACCGCCAATCCACCTGCCAAGCGTGGTGACAAGAAGGCAATGAAACTTTACGGGTTAATGATGAATTTATGTATGTAAACTGCCTCCGCGATACAGGAAAATGCTAGTGTGAGAGTAAATTTTGTTGTAAGAAAGTTAAAAAAATTGCTAAACTGAGTGAGGTTACATTTTTTTATATAAATAGATAAATAAAAGGAAAACCTGTAAAGAAATGACGCCCTTCTTTCCCGTAGTTATACTGACCAATTCACGAGCCGCTGCCAGAATCTACGTATGTATCTCGGTACAGCCACGTAAAATAAAATAATAAAGGCCGAATTTGTATTTTCACCATGCAAAAAAGCAATAACCAGCAAAACATTCCATTCAATTGTTTGCGCGGACATTGCCGTTACGTTACGATAAATTATTTATGACGGCAGTCAAAACTTCGACCGTCAACCGTCATACTTATCGTGATCGTTACTTTACGTTCTTTCTTAAGAAAACCAAGGAAATGTTTATTTCTAACGTAAACTACGAGACTAATTTTTTTTTTCTTTTTTAATATTTATTTTATTGACTTTTGAAATACTTTTTCTTAAATGTTATCTTTTTTTAACTCTTTTGAATGGACAAAGGAATATCACAATCGCAATTTAACCTAAATAGTTACATCAAAAACTTTATTCTCTATTTTGCAGCCCTTAGGGGTGGTTTTTTTGGAACGATGTTCCTTATCGGACGGTACGGGTTTGGCGAATGGGAGCTAGGTGACAAAAAGTGTACGATTTTTTCGTCACTACCCCATGTGTCATAGTATATTTTATTTTAAATGACGCTTCATTTTAATAGACTCTAATAATTATTTAATTTATTAATATATAATTATAATTATATTTAATATATAATTACAGATTTATTGATTTGTCATAAGACTCAAATTATATGCAACAAATTTCAAAGCGTGTTAGACGCGGGTGCTGACGCGCTTGGCGTGCGCGTAGCCGGTGCGTGTCGTCGGAACGCGCCCTTACACTGTGTTGGGAAGATGAAGACTTGTGTTAAAACATAAATATATTATAGTCAATAATATACTATTTATAAACAATGGCGATTTATCTTTCAATTTGGCTATTAGATACTTCACTAGATAAAATGGGAGACACTGAAGTTTTAAGTATCGCGTACTTAAAGGTTCAATTCGCGTTCCTACGATTAAAAAGAAATAATTTTTTTTTTACCTTTACTTTGAAAGCTTTGGGGCAGAGATCACAGGGGTAGGGGCGCTCTCCGGTGTGCATCCTCATGTGTATAGCCAGGTGACCAGACTGGTTAAAGCGACGCCCGCACACCCTACACGGGTAGCCCTATAAAGATATGTAATGTTTAAGTAAAATATTGTTACCTCCATAGATTTCCTTTCAAATGCAACTTATTTGATTGCTATAATTTTCCGTTAGAGTTACATATGTATCAATCTATACAAATAAATAAAATTGGAATGTCTGTTTGTAATGTCAAAATTACAGCTTTTTACTAAATGCATATGAAAGTATATACGGTACTAATAACAAAAATACAATTTTTAAAGTTTTTGTCTGTCTGTCTGTCTGTCTGTTTGTTCCGGCTAATCTCCGAAACTCCGATTTTGACGGGATTTTCACTGGCAGATAGGTGATGTCACAAGGAGTAACTTATTCTACTTTTATTTTAGAAAAAGAATTAGGGTTCCGCGCAAAAAAATTAAAAACTTCAAATAACACGCCGGCGAAGTCGCGGGAAACAGCTAGTTACATACGAGTATATAAAAGGTAGATAGCGATTGGAATCTAAACGTTCCAGAGATAAGCGTCTAGTTTCGAAAAAGGAAGTTGACATTAGTAAATTAATTTTGGTATTTTTAGGCGAGTAATAAAATTATTTCGTGTTTCATCAAGAATCAAGAGACCAAATTATCCGGTGTAATTTCCGGAAATATAATTGAAAACCAGTAGTTTTTAGATACAAACTGGTTACGTCTAGTTTTTGAGTTTTGACGTTAAGATTTATACAAATTCAAAATCATTCCATTTTTTTATAAAACTGAAGTGACATACGAACTCAAAGTTCACCTAATGGTAAGTGGCAGTCAACAACATTCTAGTATACCAAATTTGAAACTAACTTCAGCATATCCAAAGCAGTGGCGGTCGTACCACAGGCAACAAAAATATCCGAAAACGACAATCAGACAACTAAACACATTTATTTGCGCGTCAATAATTTAAATTTTTATGTGTGACTTAGCCTACTCCTTTTTAAAACGCCGGCAACGCATCTGCAATTCCCCTGGTGTTGCAGTTGTTCATGGGCGGCGGTAGTCACTTACCATCATTGAGTTATATGTACTACGTACTAGAGAAGCCATTTCAAACAAAAACTCTGTCCTACTCTATGCGACTACTACTCCCGCGCATACGCGAAGACTTTAATTTGATATAAAATAAGATATTAATATAAAATAAACATAAGAATTTAATATAAAATATCTTAATTTCATCTAAACAAACATGTTATATTTCTAAATAAAATGTAATAATAATTATTTTATGGAATTCACAAATCTTCAATTTACGCAATATTTCGTTTGTACGGATTGCAGTACAGTTCAGTTGAACATAGTCAATGTTCGGAATGGCTTCTCTAGTACGTAGTACATCTAACTCAATGCTTACCATCAGGTAAGCCGCATGCTCGTTTGTCCCCTCTCCTATAAAAAAAATAGAGACTTCTATTCTATATATTATCTTAAAGTAGCGTTTATAACGCTACTTTAAGTACATTTTTTATAGAATAAGGGTGACAAACGAGCACAGTCCACGATGGTAAGTGGATGCTGTGGCCCATAGACTTCTACAGCTACATAATATTAATATTGTATTAAAATTACAGCCTAAATAAAACCTACTGTTGGGTACGGACTTCCTCATTATTGAGAGGGTTAGGGCATGAAGAGTCCACCGTCTTGCGCCAATGCATGTTGACGGACCTTACATTTTTATACGTGGTAGAGCCACGCTGCATTTTATGCTTGCACATATGAGTCGGACAGAATCGCTCTCACAGAAAGACACAGAAACCACAACAGGGGGATAGCGCCTCTGCATTTTGGTTCTTAATTGAGAATAGATGAAAGTGTCTATATGACAATGATGATAGGCCACCTAATTAAAAGCAGGCGGTCGGTATGCTCGTTTCTCACTCTTACTTCAAAAAGGACATTGACGCGAATACTACACACTGAATAAAATTAATTTTAGGGATTTTATTTTATTTTATTTTAACCAATTTTTAAGACATGAAGTTTCGAGTGTTTTACAACACGGTCTCAGGGAATTGTATCCGTTTGACGTCGTGATATCATAGATAACCCGGGCTACCTTGATCTTTTAATTATTAATATTTAGTCCGATATACCTCGAATTAAACGTAGAATTAAATTAAATGCAAGATTTAATTACATGAATTATGGGCTCTCAAGCATATAATAGCACCCCGCCATCTTCTCTATAGAAAATTTGATGTAAAGATGGAGACGATCCTTAACGTCCGTGTTATATATGTAGTTAAATCACTGGCTACTTTCTTTTATGTAAATAAAAATTGTCAACAAAGACACATTCATCCATAACGCAATGGAACACACATGCAGACACATTCAACAATCCAGAGTGGATTACAGAAAAATTTAACAAAAACCAGTCAGGTGTGTACGTAGAGAAGAATTTACTGTTTATACAGAAACGGTCACTGTTTTTGAAAATTTTGTAAATTTTGAAACAAAAATAAGATAATATTTTTTCTCTATTATTTTTTTTTAAATTTTATTATTTAAACGTTATGGGAAGGTAGATAAGTGATAAAATAAATTACGGGTTTGGAGACTTTGTGCATTTTCTTGTGTGTGTGCAGCGCGCACATACTTCCCAACACCTTGTCACATTCGTCGCACACGTACGCCATTAAAGGTGCACCTGCAGGCCTGTCTTCTCCACGCTTGTGACGATACAACTCTCTGTGTCAAATAGTTGTGGAAAAGTTAGTAGAATCAGCGATACTTTGGTAATATTTATAGGCAATGAACATAGTGCCGATAAGATCTGTAAGCGGATCTTTGGTTATAATCTGTGCATATAAATCTGTAAATATGTATATATATATATATATATATATATATATATATATATATATATATATATATATATATAAATGAAATTTAAGTGTATGTCTGTAATATCGAAATAACTGCATTATATTGAGCTGAGGGGATATTTGCATACTATTAAGACAAGAAAACCCGTTTTTAAAATTTTTGTCTGTCTGCCTAAAATTATTCCGTGTTTTGTCGAGAATCAAGAGACCAAAATATCCAGTAAATTTGCGGATATCTAATAGAAAACCACTAGTTTTTAGTTATAAACGGGTTACGTCTAGTTTTTATGTTGTGTTGACGTTAAAATTTATACAAATCCAGAACCGTTGCATTTTTTTTATAAAATTGAAATAACAAAGGAACTTAAAGTCCACCTGATGGTGAGCGGCTAAAGTAGTTCACACCGGCTGTACGATGCAACACCGTGCATTCTCCCGAGTCGGCATTTTAGTACAACACTATGCGCGACCGACCTTATTTAAGCTCCAGGTTGGCCCGCGAAATTCAAATTTTCTTGCGTTTTTTGGAATTTGCAGGTCAGGGTTAGGTTGTATATTTAACAATATATGATTCGCGACAGCAGCGATTATGTGTTTACAGAAATTGAGTGAGATGTGTTTTTCCAGAAAAACTCATTCAAAGGGTTAATATGAACTTACAGGGTTGTATTGGTGATTTTAATGATAATAATTCTGTAAACACATAATCGCTACGGTCGCGAATCATATTTTGTTAAATATACAACCTAGCCTGACCTGCAAATTCCAAAAAACGTAAGAAAATTTGAATTTAGCGGGCCACCGTGGAGCGTCCACCTTAATATTCTACATTTTTTGCTTTGGAGTTTGCCTACCAATACGGTCGCGTGACTCAACCTTATATTTTTACCAAGTTCCGTATATTGTGAAATCTCATTAAATATTTGTTTTTTCTCAAGATTGTGTTTAAATCATACATCATCAGATCAAGTAAAGGATGTGTGGTATACCAAGACCATACACCGGCAGTCAATTATTTTCTATTATAACATACATTAAACTAATTTCAGAATATCCAGAGAACTGTATGTTCGGGCTAATCTTAGGAATGATTAAACCGATTGTGATGAAACTTTACGAACAGGTAGAGAGTAATGCAAGGAAGGAACTATGGGGCAATCTATGGAGGAGAGCGCTGTTCAGCAGTAGACTTTAAGGCCGTAATGGTATGTAAATAACTCTAGATGCCAGTTATTTTGATTTTACAGACCCGGCTTCGCACGGGGAATTTCTGGATCTCAACCACAGCGCCACCTACCGCGTCCAATTGAATCTAAACCAAAACTAAACTAAGGTTATCGAGTGGCAACTTCGTACCGTCAGGCGAAGTATAGGGCGACCTCCCTCTAGATAGAGTGACGATCTGGTAAGACATGCAAAAAGTCAATGGATGCATGTGGCTCAGGACTGTCTTTGTGGCATTATTCATTGGGGGAGGCCTATGTTCAGCAATGGACCTCTTACATCTCTTAGAACCCGGTTATTATAATGATCTTAACATAATCAAATAAAGTCTTAGGTTTTGTTTATTCGTTTCTCACGATTATAAATGAAAAGATTACCTGGCCGTAGTAAATAGTTGGTTACAGGAACCACAGTTCCACATCTTGTTGCTGCTAGATTTGGAGTACGCTCGCCGGATTTGTCGTGTTTGCAGAGGTTTTTGACTTACAACTTGCTCCTCGATTGACAGAATTCGTCCTTCATGATTATTACAAGACTCTAATAGTTCGGGGAAATCTGAAGAAGATATTTCCGTATTGATTCGACCCTGTAAAAGTATTACATACTTTTGAAAAATGTAACGCTAAATTGTTATCAATTTTAAATTACTTATATGTTAAGCTTAAGTACCAAATACTGTTTTAGAATCATATCAGTATCCTCATAAAATTGTCTCAACGCATTAATTACCCTCGTCATCTATAGACAAAATTATTTTTAATCTATTTTTTAATAAAAGTTGATCCTAACATTATGTAAAATGTTTATAACATTTGATTGACCATTGGAATATTAAAAATGATGGTGTATAAATTACGAAGGTAAAAAGCGACTACCGCCATCTAGCGTTGCTTTAGTATGTACAGCTAAGAAAAAATCTTAAAAGACGCTCAGGCAGTGTCTTTAATATTAATTTGTATTTATTTTGTACCTTAAAAGTTGTAGATTTATTTTAATAATTGATCACCAAAATAACGTATCTCCCAAAGGAAAATGAAGTTACATAAATCACTTTCATGTGGTTATTTATTGAGTGTATTATTATAATCAAACAAAAAGCAGTAGAACTAAAATATTTATGCTGCTTTTTTATAGGATAAAGGTAACAAGCTGATAGTAAGTGGTTGCTGTGGCCCATAGACATCTACATCTATCCTCGTTTGTGAATCGAAATGCGGATTCATTGTCAGCCGTGAGGACTAAGATGTAATGTCTCTTTTCCAGTAAAAAGGGTCTCCGATTCTCTACACTCACCATACGAAACACAGCAGCATTTAGCAGCAAGCATCCGAATTTGACGGATGGGGGCTATACGAGAAAAAGTGTAAGATTTTTCCGTCACGACCCCCTTTCTATAGTGCGAGCGATATGGAATAATATCCATCTCCCACGCACTTTTTCTTTTCTTGCCTTTCATTTTAATAGAAGCTAATAATTCATTTATTTGTATTTGTTAATCAATAATATAACATGTTTATCAATAATAATTAATAATATACTACGAAAGGAATTTCGTTCCAATCAACCGAGTGTTCCACGACAATCACGCATGTTTTTTTAAATGGAATATTGCCTACCGCTGATGAGACGTAACTTGGTCCATTTTGTAAACAGCAGGTGAGCCGGTGTCGGTCCAGAGCCTCCCCGTCAGCGAACAAGTAACTGCAGTAGTCGCAGACGTACATGGCGCTCAGTTTTCGTGACGAAATATTATGTTTACCACTACTATCGTTGCAACATAACTGTTCTATAATTAAAAAGATGTTCTGTTAAAATAATAAAACATGCAAAAGCATATAAGATATATAAGATATTAGTAAAACCTTTTGTATTCATCACGAAAACTCTACATATAAATAAATAATGATGATATCCTTCAAGCTGTCGCGAGAGCGGTGATTATGTACGACAGGCTGCGAAGAAAGTTTTGCGATAGAAGTTTTTTTTGTATGAGACAGTGGCCAATCATTATTTATTTTGAAAATACAACTATTTACAAGTATATATAATACAACTGTTCCAATTTCAAATTCACCTCATTTTTACGAGATATATTGAAATATATCATGTTTCATTGAAAGATTGATCTGCGTCGGGAGTAGGTATTATTTTCACGCGATGATTTTTTACGATTTCAAATGTAGCCTAAAACCGAATGAATCATTTGATAGACTTCAAATGTCATTTATGGATAAGTATATTAGATATATTATTATAATATAACAAATTTTAGCTTGGTAGTAGAAACTAACTTTGAGAGATAATGAAAAAAGTGGTCGCCTTTGACGGATGTTATGGAAGGAAACATGCTAGCAGTGAAAAATTTAATTGAAAAGAATAGGCGAATTATGTATAGACCGATTCAGCATATAATTGCAGATTAGTTCAGGAGCCGCTCACAAAATCATATTTACGAACATCTTCGCGTGAGGAAGATAGGTCTTGCGTTGGGCACCGCACAATCTCATCGTTGCTCGAAATCGGAAGCAGATCCGCGTGAAAGGGTGCTGTGACATAATTACTAAAATTTAAATCAGGCTCGTCTCGTCGAAATTATTTCTGTATATTGCCAATTGATTGCTAGAAGTATTCACTGCTGCGGCCGAACATGAGGCTCCGCGTGTTCATGCAATATCAAAAGTCAAGACGCTTATAACTTAAGCTTAAAAAAGCTTAAGCTTGAAAAAGTGTTCAAAATTGGTTGGACGCATGAAACTGAAGAGTTCTTTGAAAAGACGTTAAAAAACTAACAAGGTTTTTTTTTATTTTTTCATAACTTTCTGAGCAGTCCATGTGTTGCCAAATTACTAATACAAATCTACATTATTCTTCTTATCGTATGAGAGTTTTGTCTGTTAATTGTTAGTAGTGTTATTATGAGAATAATTGTTTTACTTTAAAACAGGGCCCCGGGATAAGTTTTGCTCTAAGACAAGACCTTCTAATTTACCCGTAGGTATAAATTACTTAATAAAATTTGATTTACAAAATCATCAGATCCATCCGTTCTCCAATGAAACCTCTAGAACTTTTAATTTTTGCAAGTATACTGAATAATTATAAAATTTTATCTTCGAGTATTTAAGTGAATGACAAATATATAACCTTGAAATGTATTTCTTATATTATAATAATATGATGTTAGTTCACTTAGATGCTGTTCAAGTGTGATATCCTCACCGTTTGGTTCTGCCTCCAAAGCTGTAGACAGCACTCGCTCGCATATACAGCACACTAACCAGTCCATATCAAAATTTTGATTTCCACTACTCGTTTCTAATTTGAAAACAAATAATTCCTTTAATTTTATTAATCATGCAATATTATTAATAAGCTAGAATAATTTGCTTTGTTATATGCCGACAGTGCGGCGTAAGAATATCTGTTGACCCATATTATTATAGATGTCGTAAGAGGCGACTGCAAGCAAATGCTAGAAAGATCTCAAGGCCTCAGACGGATGGTGCTAAAACTATCTCATTTGGCGTATATGAGATACTTAAACAATACACCCATACCGATGACGGGGAGCAGCCCCAAAAATGCGAAACTTCTGGTATTAGGAGCAGTGGCCCAAGGTCAGCAGTGGAGTGTTAGTCGAATCCGGCTTATAAACAAAAAAAGGAGAACTTTTTAGTAAGCATGACCTGATGGATACATTTTGTAAAGAGCAATAATTTATGGATTCAATTTTCATCTATTTGTGTTAAGTGCCTTATTACTTTTGATAAGTAGAAAAAGTTAGGTGATATAATCCATAGACTATAATGGGAAGCAGCGTCACTAGTGCGTAGGTGTCGGCCATAGATAATATAAATACTATATAGGGTAGGCTATACGCTCACTGACTCGATCAGCAGAGAGCGTGATATATCTTTAAGGTTAAGCATGCCAATGTATAATAACTTTTTTTTATGCATATGTCTGAAAATAAAATAATCTATACAAATAAATAAAATTGAAACGTCTGTTTGTAATTTTAAAATAACAACTTTTTACTAAATGCATATGAAAGTATATACGGTACTAAAAACAAAAAAATAATTTTTAAACTTTTTGTCTGTCTGTCTGTCTGTTTGTTCTGGCTAATCTCCGAAACGATTGGACTGATTTTGAAGGGACTTTCACTGGCATATAGCTTATGTTATAAGGAGTAACTAAGAATACTTTTATTTTAGAAAAATAATTAGGGTTCCGCGCAAAAAAATGAAAACCCATGAAATCGTAGTAAATTCCACGCGGGCGAAGTCGCGAGGGACAGCTAGTAATATCATAAAATAAAAGAAAACATCAAGGGTAATGAAAACATAAAATATCAACAAAGCAAAGGAGAGCCCTCAGTTCATGCTGTAATGATACGCAGTCTCACACAGCTAGTTTTCAACCATTACTTTCTCCCTGCCTGGTATTGTTCCGCCATTGTGTATGTGTGCACATGTGCGTGAATGCCCGCTTGTGTGTGCGTGTGTGTGTGTGAGTGTGAGAGAGAGAAAGAGAGAGAGAGAGAGAGAGAGTGTGTGTGTGTGTGTGTGAGAGAGAGAGAGTGTGTGTGTTTATGTGTATAGTACGGTGATAATTGATAGTGGTAAAATGTTGATAGAATCTTATTAAATCGTAAGTTTACATACCAAGCAACATTTCATTATTATCAGGTAAATTGTTTTGGTTTCGATTCACGTTATTATCTGAAGCATGTAAAGATATCGTATGATCGAGAAGATCAGCTTCCATAGTAAATATTTCATGACATACAGCACATGAGTGTAGAGCCAATAAATCTGGTCCAGTGCTCTCCACATCCTGTAAGAAATTTCCTTTGAATAATTAACAGAAGATTCTAAAATTTGTTCAATCGATTGGTTATAATTTTAAATGAAACTACCTTATTGTTTCCTGCTGACATATTTAGTGGTAACAAAAATTGATTAACAATGTTATCATCCAATAACGTCGGCTCTAAGTTGAGCAGGTCTGGCTGAACAACATAAAGTTCAGTATTTCGTTCTAAATTTGCTGCTGTGAGGTCCGTAAAAGATGCATTCTCAACGTTGAAATGTCGTCCGGAGTTGTTAGAATGAAGCGATAATTGATTATCAATGCCAGCAACTATCTGGTCTGTTACATTCTCGGGCATTTCGCCGGCGCTCATTACCGAGTCGTTGTTCGATATGTCGTTACTAAAGAGATCTTCTGCGCCATAATGATCTGTTAAAGTTTCCGATAGCTCCCTGTACGGGAAGTCGGGCGGATCGAACATCATTTTTATGTCTAAAACAAAGGGTTACGTTGTTGTAAATATTTTAAAACATTGTTTGTATATGTAAAATGTAGACTTGCAACGAATATTCGGCTATTGTTCGGTATTCTCCCTATTCGGCTACTTTTATCCTACTTGGTCAAATACCGAATATCTATGTACTATTCGGCCGAATAATGAATGCTTAGGTAAAATGTTTTGTTGTAGTCAGATAATTGGTAAAATGAAAATATTGATTTATTTTAAAATAATATATTTTTTTGTAATCCTTAAAGTAGTCATAAGTCATCATCATTACAGCTCTTCAAGTCGACTGCTGAACGTAGGCCTCCCCCAAGTGATGTCACAAAGTGCGGTCCTGAGCCACTTGCATCCATTGACTTCCTGCATGTCTTACCAGGTCATCACTCCATCTAGTGCGGGGACGCCGTACACTTCGTCTGCCAGTACGAGGCCGCCACTCGAGAACATTTTTTCCCCATCAGTTGTCGGTTCTTCGAGCTATATAGCCGGTTCAATACCACTTCAGCTTACTAATCCGTTGGCCTATGTCGGTCACTCTGGTTTTAATGCGGATATCCTCATTTCTAAGTTTATCACGCAGAGAAACCCCGAGTATAGCCCTCTCCATAGCTCGGTGCAGTGAAGGACTACGTCTCAGTTCCATAGGTCATCACTGGTAACACGCACTAATTGTACATTTTCGTTTTCAAGTTTTGAGGTATACCTGACGAGAAGAAGTGCCGTAGTTTCCCGAACGCTGCCCAGCCGAGTTGAATTCGTCGATTGACATCTCAGTCAAAGTTGGACTTACCTAGTCGGACTATTTGTCCCAGGTAAACGTACTCGTCAACAACTTCGAGCTTAGTGCTCCCAACAACTACCGGCATAGGTGGCATGGATGTTATGCATGATCTTTGTTTTGTCCATGTTCATCTTAAGACCTATCTGTTGGGAGGCACTATTGAGGTCATTGAGCATAGTGCTCAGGTCCTCTAGAGATTCTGCCATAAGGACTATATCATCGTCAAATCGTAGGCGAGTGATGTACACGCCGTTGATGTTAATACCGCATCCTTTCCAGTCCAGTAGCTTGAAAACGTCATCCAATGCAGCGGTGAAGAGTTTCGGAGATATAACGTCACCCAGTCATAAGTTCATGATTAAATTTCGTACTATACAAATTAAAAAAAATAGCCAATAAATGTCTAGATGTACCTGAATTATCGTAATTAAATTTTAGAAGTCCCATTACATATTAAATTATTAAAAAATATTATATTAACTACTACTTTACTACTATTATATTATATAAAAAAAAAACTTGATTTATCATACAGTCTTATTCCCCGGGTTAGGTGCCAAGAACTCTGGCTGCGTTACCCCGCTGAATAGCTACCTATACTTAGCCTTTGAGCGAGAAAAAAAACCAGCCCTTTTATCATCAGGGAATGTTTATAGAAGAAAGAGCTCTTCGGATGAAATCGTTCTGAGAACTGTGACGGAACAACCTACCAACACTTTTCTTACATAAAAGTTCGTGGAGCCCAAATGTTACTGAACTCCGCCTAAGCCGCTGGACCAATTTTGATGAAATTTTGTGTACCTATGTGATTAAGTTAATTCGAGAACGACTTAGATTCACAATTGGACCATGTAGATGGCGCTGTTATCGAGATACAGAAATTATTCATGTGAAGCCAGAACGGATATATATTAGATATAGGTAAATTTAGAATTTTCATTAATGCTATGCTATTTTAAGATTATTTTTTTAAATAACCGAACATTTCCAGAATAGACTCGAGAGTATGTTTCTATAAATTCCCATGGTTTTTGTAGGAATCCGAACGATTATTGTCAAAAATGTCATTATGTCATGTGCATTTGACATTGACGTTTCTCAGTTTTGTTGATTGTTTGGGTTTGAAGAGTTAATTTTATTTATATTTAAAATAGTAGTTTTTTTAAATAAACATGAAAGTCGACCCAACACAGTCTTCGGAAAAGCCTAAAATACCTTTGCCGACCCTGTCGCAAATCAATGCTGACAGAATAACGCAGGTAAGAATAAAAAGTAGGGTTATGTATATAATTGCTCAATATTTGTTAATTAAATTAAAGTAAATTTATTTTATAAATAAAAATCCTTATAGTGCCTAAATTTATATTTGTAAATGTACAGTTTTTTTGTATATAACAAGAAGTTATAATAAAAAGGCAATTTTATTTATTTACATGTTTGAGTCTAAAATATTAAACATATTATAATAAAATCCTTTTTACATAATAGTATTTGTAACGGTTAATAATTTTATACAAAAATTAAGGTTTTTGTTCACCGGGAAGCACAAATGGTTCCATTATTTTGATTATATTTTTTAATTGTTTTGAAAATAATTATTAATTGACATTATCATCATCATTATAACAGTCCAGCACAAGATCGCTGCTGAATGTAGGCCTCTCCCATAGATTGCTACAAAACATGATCCTTATATACATCTGCACAGCTTTTTTTTAACAGTATTAAGAGTATATTAAACATTCAGTATTTCATGAGTTTTACACAAATAATAAGTTTTCTGTAAGTAATATCTGTAGCACAAAATCACACTGGCAGGTTGTATGCTTTCAATGCAATATCTTCAGTTTTATTTAAATATGTTGATAAATGATAACTAGTATGACAAGTGTATTAATAAATATTGGTAAAACCTCAGGAACTGTTGTTTTTTTATACTTTCTATATTAATGTTGTATATGTAATAAAAATACATAAATTTCTCAAAATCTAAAGTACATTTGGATAAAATTAAAGGTTTAATTTGCTTTTATATACGGTACAATAAAAAACGACAATAATGTGGAATGTAAAAATCACAATAGTGTGGTTGAAATGCATGGTTCAGCCATAAGACCATATTATGAATTAACCTTTATTAGACCTTTTTTATATAGAATAAGAATAACAAACAAGCTAGCAGTCCTTGTCATGATAAGTGTATGCCGAAGTCTATCCTCAATAAAGAATGAAAATGTAGGAGCATTGTGACACTAAAGACTAAGATATAAATTCACATTAAGAGTAAAAAGGTTCTGTGGTTCTCAACAGTACTTCCCCAGTTGAGTTAATCATAAATAATATTTGTCTTACAACCATAACATTGCTGCATGCTGCAGCATACTTCTATCACATTAAAAATATGCCTTTATTCAAATGTATGAAAATAAATAGGGAATAATGACTTCCAATTGGTCAATCACACAAGTTAACAAAGAATAAAAAATAAAATATGTATATAATACATGACATACAAGGTTGTTTTAAAGATAGCACTTATTTGAATAAATTTATTTGTGCTATTATTATTGCAAAATGTGATATTTTGTCCTTTGGACTAATGAAGCAGCCTACTGGTATTTATATATAAATGCTGGGGCCATTAAAATCTAGGTAACACTGCTCATTGAATTAGCTGACAAATCTGCATGGTTACCCTTTTGTTCACAGCTTGCAAATCAGTACTGGTCACCACAAACGAAGGATAGCCACTTACCTTATGATGCTTCAATTGTTGAATCAATATATCAAACAGAGATACTTGGATCCAAGTAAGTTTTAGTTTTCTTTACCAAAATAATTTCTATAACACTTTCACTTTTAATATTTCTAAGCCTAACTGAATTAAAACATTTGAATGACTTAAAGGTCAATGCCCTCATGGATTAGTGCATTGACCTATTTATTTTTTAAATTTAGCCAGTAATTATATTTAACAGGAATTTATTTTATTTGTAAGACAATAGAATCAGTTACTTAAGCACTTTTGTTTCTTTTTTTTATTAAATAGAACTAATAATTAAGATCTAGAGAATAAAATATTTTAAATGGGAATTTTTAATATTATTTACTTAAAAGTGCAAATTTGTTTTTGATATATTTTTTTTTTATTTTGGTTAGTACTGTACACTGATGGTTAAAATTTGTTTATTAATGATTTTTTTCTGTAACAAATATTAATTATATTTTTCAGTTTTTCGGTTCGCCGGATCATGATGCTAGAATTCTCACAGTACCTGGAAAACTATCTGTGGCCACACTATGAAGCGGGGGCAGCTTCTCATGCACACATGATGTCAATAATAGTTATGATTAATGAGAAATTCCGTGAGAGAGTGCCTGCCTGGCAGGTTAGTATCCATTTTTTTATAGGATAGGGTGACAAACAATCACACAGTCCACCTGATGGTAAGTGGTTTGCTGTGACCCATAGACATCCACATTTATCTTCAATAAAGAATCAAAATGCAGATGTGTCGTCACCCGTGAGGACTAAGATGGAATGCCTCTTTTCCAGTAAAATGGGTCTCCGGTTCTCTACATTCACCATATGAAACACAGCAGCATCAAGCCGCCATTTTACGCTGGTATTCTGTGAAAGCGTGGTCCTTTCCCGGTCGAGCTGACCCATTTGTGCTACAACTATACTACTAATATAGCTGCAGCATGGCTCTACCACATATAAAATCCATACAATATTTCAATGTTTTTTATTAGTATCAATATGATAAATTGCCCAATCTGTATGGGAAATAGTGTTAAATTGTGACCTGACACTGCAGTATTCAATTTGTTTACATAGAATATTAATTTCGGCAAATTATGGCTACTGTGGATATTGTAAAGGAAAATTTTTTTTTGATAAATTATATAATATAATATTTGCTGCTTGGTAGAGAATTCATCGCCTTGCTTTACACGCTGTGTATATTAAAAATTTAAGCAAAAGAAATGCGACGAAATCTCAGTGGCATTCGATACATTGCAGAATAACTATCTACAATATCCATTATTGCATCACAACCAATCAAAAGTTCTCTGATGAATGCAGACCTCGGGCATAAATTGCCTCATAAGGGGAATATTTGCCATTGTGGCCACGCTTGGCAAGGCGGTCCAATCTCCAGTTTTTATTTTGAGTTGTTATCCAGAACATGCTGCTGTCTGTCTCCGGTTTCCCTCTGTTGCCTCTTACAACACCCATAGAATGATAATAATATGGAGGAGTACTCGTTTATGCCGCCTTTAAGACTCAATTTAATTTGCGGTGGAATGGAATGGAACGGAAGCGTCAATTTCGCCTAGTCGCGTGGGAAGGCGCGCGAATTCTGCGCCTTGTCTATGTACACCGTTCATTTATTTATTCTAGATCTTTTATTTGACAAGAATGGCTGATTGGATATTATTTTCATATTGCTTATTTGTGAGTCAGAAGAAGAAAATGATGGGAAAAGGAACAATATCTGAAAAAAGAAAAGAAATATTTGAGTTCATGATTTATAGAAGAAATAAAAACGTCACCCTTCGCGTTACTTCCCGCGAATTCAACAGACGCGCGATTTCTTTTTTTGGCTCATATCTAGGTGCACGTTACACAATTAACATAAAATTCATTTTACTATGTACAATTTTGTTACAAAAATTCGCTTCCCTTCCGTTCCGCGGCAATGTAAATTGAGCCTAAGATTAAGACAATAGCCTTATAACATATGTGGACGGCGAACTTCAAAACTCGTGGGTTCGAATCAACCATTTAACTACTGCCCTGAAACACACCTAACACAAGCATTTTAAGCTTACAGGAGTGGTTAGGGGAAATATTAGTATTGTTAATAGCATTGTTAGTATTTTTTGTATTATGTAGCATTTCTCGTTGATTGCTAATATGTTCTTAACTGTTATTGTTTTCACTTTCAGGCTTTTTTGAAGAAACCAGAACATTTTCCGGCGTTCTTTGAGCAAGTGCTGCGCGCCAGTGTTGCAGACGATCACACAAGCCGCAACATGCGAGAACAGACAGCTCTATTGTTATTTCTCAATCATTGCTTCGGCAGTATGGAGGTACAGCTATGTAGAGATCAAGTGAAACGTCTAGTATCGCTCAGCATGTGGATAAGTTTACAAGAAGGTAATTGTAATTATACAAAAATACTTTTGAATTGGTTTGCTCACCCTCTCTAGAAAGCATAGTGAAGAAACCTGCATTGCATAGGAATACAATTTAATTTGAGGACATGTGAAGTTCGTCAACACACACACACCGGGCAACGTGAATTGTGATAGTAATATTTATTTTCATTTACAAGATATATTTTTTCCAACCAATTATAAGATACAAGTAAAGGTGATATGGGGATGACCCACTGACCTCTATATATGGACTGGCTATACATCGTAACATAATGAGGCGATTTGATTTTCGCCATTTTGGCGCTGACAACAAAAGTGAGCGTCCATGGAACTAATAAATAGAGATATAAAAATTATATAAAAAATAGAGATAAGACAGAGTGATAAAATATATCGATAAAAATTCTATACCCACGCCTACCCGTAACGTCCAGTCTATTTATGTATCATCTTAATATAATGCCATACAATAAATAAATGTATCAATTAAAATATCACACATAAGGCACAAACATGTACTCATCTCACAGAGACTTATATTTGGGCTACTTAACTTTTGATGCCGCCCCTGCTTTAAACGAGGTACCCCTGAGATGAGAGGGTGTCAAAGTGTCTTTGCAAGTAGCATCCCACACTAAAGTTTTATTTCTCTCCCAAGCATCCACAGTCATACCGTCGGATCTTCTGCCATCGTCTCTAAATATTATACAAAGCTCTAAAACCAAGGGAACATTTATAGAGACACGAGCTCTTCACATAACATCGTTCAAAGAACCGTGACGGGACTATATTACATTAAAGAAAACCATATTATCATTACACGGTTATTTAACCGTGTAATAAAAATATGGTACGAACATTGAGTTATATGTACTACGTACTAGAGAAGCCATTTCAAACAAAAATTGTGTCCTACTCTATGTCTTAGCGCATGCGCGGGAGTAGTAGTCGCGCATGGGCGAAGACTTTGATATAAAATAAGATATTTATATAAAATAAATATAAAAATTTAATATAAAATAACTTAATTTAATCTAAACAAACATATTATATTTCTAAATAAAATGTAATAATAATTGTTTTATGGAATTCACAAATCTTCAATTTACGCAATATTTAGTTTGTATGGATTGCACTACAGTTCAGTTGAACATAGTCTATGTTCGGAATGGCTTCTCTAGTACGTAGTACATATAACTCAATGGATACGAAGGGTGGATTCGAACAAATATCATGTTACACCAGAGTAACTAACACTCAAATAATTTTACTCTGGTCTTGCTCTCAGATAACTTCGTTTGCGTGTTTTCAACACAAACGTGGAGTAGCCAATACTGGGTTTACTCTAGGGTTTGTGAATCAATAACAACAGTAACATTTGTTAATTACCTGTCGGCGACTTTGGTTGTTAACAGATATGGGTAGAAAAGAACATCGATAAGTATTATAGTCAAGGAACTCGACAACCCTTCGAATATTATTGTTTATCAAAACTTATAAACAAACGTATTGGTAATTACGATATTAAGATTAGTAACAAATTTTTAAGTACTTATATTATCAAATAATTTAACTTTTAATAATATTAGCAGTAAATTCGCTTCCTTGTGGAATGTTATCCCACTTTCCTTTTGGTAACGAGTTTTACAAATGACGCAATCTCATTACTAAAAATAATTTTTATTATTAACAAAAATCAAACATATTCAAACTACTCAAACTACTTTAATTTTTTCGTTTAAAAGTTTGGTACAGAGATACGATTTAAGGCCGCTAGTCACTTGCCTGCCGCAGGGGCAATCTAGACTGTATAGCGATCGGGGAAATATCAGTACTGTCTCTACCGTTCTGTATGAGAGTGTACGTCTCGCTGGACACGCCTTGAGAATGGCGCAGTTTTTATCGAAATATCAATGAATCGGTATATATAGCCTTGGCTCTTTTTTATATAGAATAAGGGTGACAAATGAGCATAGTCCTCTTGATGGTAAGTGGATACAGAAAGAATGTCATTTGAACGTTACCACGTTCAAATAGCGTTCTTTCTGCGGTGCTACCACAAAACAAAAAAGGCGATTCTGTGTGAAGAAGCCGCTCTTTATACACTTCAATTACCAGTGTCCAAATTTTACATTCTTTATTGGTATCCATCCGCTGCCGCCCTGCCGACTTAGGTTATTGCCGCTGCTTGCATACACACTTCACAATTAAGTGTCATCCCCGCTCCTACACCCTAGATTGCCCCTGCGGCAGGCAATTGAGTAGCCGCCTTTAAACAACACAACAGACTTTGGCATAATGTCAATTTTAGTTCCTGGTACGAACAATGGCGGCGCTTCAAATCGGCACAAACCTTTTGTAGGGTATAGCCAGTCAAGCGTATTTGTATTTAAAGAGTTCAGTGGGATGCCCCTATTGAGGACACGCCGTTAGTTTTGAATAAAAATAATCATCGAATGATATTGCATTAAATTTTAAATTATTACGAGTATGATATAGTTTTCGTTATTTAGCTCTTTTGCAGCCACCCATAATCAGTGATCACGGGAAGAATTCAACATCCTTATACAAATATACATATACGAGGGTGTTATATCACCCTCTAATGAGGGACATTTACCATAGTTGCACGCTTTACATGGCAATCGCAATTTTATATTACTTTGAGTTGTCATCACGAAGATGCTACTACCCATCTCCTTTTTGGCCTGGATTAACTATGGCATCGTTTAGGATGTTGAACCTCTAGTTTTTAAATTTTAATTCCGATTTACACGATCTTACAGTATCTTGAAATATTGGCCGAGTTGCAAATGATGGTTACTTTAATGAATTGTTCATTGAAAGAAAGGGGTATGAAAGTGAACGCAAGTAAGACGAAAGTGATGGTTTTTGAAAGAGAAGAAAGTAAAACTTTATGTAAAATAAGAATAGAAGGGGAGTTGATTGAGCAAGTGGATGAGTTTGTATATTTGGGATGTTTATTTAGCAGGGATGGTAGATATGATAAGGATATAGAACGACGAGTGAACGCAGGAAATAGAGTGAATGGGGCTCTACACGCTATTGTGAGGAGTCAGAATGTGTCAACTAAGGCACGTATGGCAATTCATAATGCTGTGTTAGTACCGACTTTAATGTATGGTAGTGAAAGTTGGGTCTGGCAGAAGAAGCATGAGAGTAGAATAAATGCTGTAGAAATGCGTTCCTTAAGGAGTATGCTAGGGCTGAATCTGAATGACAGGGTGAGAAATAGTGTAATAAGAGAAAAGTGTGGTTTGCAAGATGACGTTGTGACAAGGATTAAGAAAGGAATGCTTCGGTGGTTTGGTCACGTAGAAAGAATGAACGAGGAAAGAGTGACAAAGCAAATTTATGTTGCAGAAGTGAACGGCAGGGTCGGGAAGGGACGCCCTAGACGAAGGTTTATCGACCAGATCGGCGATACATTGAAAATGGGCCAGATTAGGAGTACCCTTAACCGACGAGCGTGTATGCGTAGATATATGGATGTGAAAGAGGCGAGAGAGGTGTGTCAGGATCGCGCCAAATGGAAGTCCGTAGTCTCTGCCTACCCCTCTGGGTGACAGGCGTGAGTGTTTATGTTATGTTATGTTATATGAAATATTGCAGGGGCATGTTTAGGTTTGTAACTTTTTGTTGTTGGGTTGTATGACTGCAGTAAACATAATATGTCGGCTTAACTGCGGAAGGGCTACGTTCAGAGAATACGTGCATAAAATAGCCGCGTAATGCTGCTGTGTTTCGTATGGTGAGCAACATAAACCGGAGATCCTTTTTACTGGTAGCAGGCATTCCCGTGTAGTACTCATGGGTCGATTACTACAAGGGAATGCCATTTTGAATCTTAATCGAGGATAGATGTGGGTATCTTCTTGACATCCACTTACTGTCAGTTCAAGTGGACTGCTCATTTGTCACCCTTCATCAATAAAAACAATATATGTTATATACTTTGTAATGATAACTTGCAATCTTCTTTAATATATTTAAAAATAAATAATGTTTCTACTTGAATTTTTCTTATAGTAGTTATTTTCACGATAGTGATAAAAGTTGACATCCAGTTGACATCGCATTGCTTTTTAGCAATGGGCTACGTTCTTCTACAATATAAATTGATATTTCAGGAAGGCGAAACCAAGAATTTAAACTTGTCCCAAAATGGAAGAAATATTGGAGAGCAATACAGAAGAAAGATAAACCAGATCTTTTGGAAAAACTGAATTGGGAACGGCGTTATTTACAGAAGTTAATGATCAAGTTTATGCAGATCTTGGAAACTGTTCCAGAAACTGGTGATGTGGACCCAAATGTTGTCCGGTAAGACACCAGCTATTATATTTCTTTTTCTGCCGACTTCCAAAAACGAGACGGTACTCAACTCGATTGTATTTTTTTATGTGCTAAGTACCTCATAACTTTTTACTGGGTGAACCGATTTCGATGATTCTTTTTTTGTTTGAAAGCTGGTACTTCTCGTGTGGTCCCATATAAACTTGATCAAGGTCAGACCAATAGTTTTTGAGTTAATCTTAATAACTTATATTGAAGTCGGCTGTACAAAATGTTTAATTTTAAATTATTAATAATTAATATTGGAAAGTAAACATCGACCTGCGGAATGTACTTGTAGGTAATATTTTGTGATAACATACAATACAAAATGTGGTTTTGTGCTTGGAGACAATTAGAGCCGTCGATGACCTGGAACGTTTAAACGGAGGTCACCGCGCAGAAACATTGCACATTTTCGCGCTTTACACCAAAATCTAATCAAAAGCCTCGTGAATACACATAAATGCAATTTTTGGCCTTACTAACAACAAGCAAAACATACCGAGTGGATAGATATTCAGATGTAAGAAAGTAAAATTATATAACCATAAAATTTAAAAAAAAATGTATTTATTCTGCCGACTTCCAAAAAGGAGATGGTACTCAATTCGACTGTATATTTTTTTTTATGTGTGTTACCTCATAACTTTTTACTGGGTGAACCGATTTCGATGATTCTTTGTTTTATTTGAAAGCTGGTACTTCTCGTGCGGTTCCATATGAATTTGATCAAGGTCAGACCAATAGTTTTTGAGTTATTCTTTATAAATTATATTGAAGACGGCAGTACAAAATTTTTAATTATTCAATGATAATATCACAAATATACTTTCTTCCACTCATGTTTTTATGCCCGATTAAAACTTAAGGAAAAAATCGAAATAAGGATTAAGTCAGCTTATAAACACATTTTGACCCGAAAACCGTTACAGTGTTCGTCATATTATAATAATATTTTTATAGCTCCGTACCTAAAAAAGATATTTAAAATTAAACATTTTGTACAACCGACTTACTTATGAATTATTAAGAATAACTCAAAAACTATTGGTCAGACCTTGATGAAATTTATATGGAACCATATGAGAAGCACCAGCTTTCAAATAAGTAAAGAATCATCAAAATCGGTTCACCCAGAAAAAAGTTATGAGGTAACACATAAACACACATAAAAAAAACATATAGTCGAATTGAGTACCGTCTCCTTTTTGGAAGTCGGCAGAAAACATCTTGATTTATGATTTACTAAAACCTAGACGTGGTCTTTCAGCACTGGAAGGAAGTTCAGAGTCACTAAGCAAGCTATAAAAAGGGCTATCCTCGAAGTTTTAGAAGCGATACGGATTCCGTAAAGAGGATATCAGCATTAGAGCAAGGACACCTGACGTTACTTACAACTCAAAGAACCGTCAAACGATGAAAGAAAGGTTCAAGGGTGGCAGCCACTTTTTGGCAAGCACGGTGTTGGGCACAGTGATAAGATATTTGGGCGATTCGGTGCTTTAAAATCTTCATTTAAGGCGTTATATGGGTCTTTAGTCTGTTGCAGCAAACTTCTCATAAGCTTTAATAATGATGATAATGAGGATTTCCTGACTAGTTAATGATATTTTACGAAGACTTCATACGATAATATATTTATTTTGATTAAACTCTTAAAAAGTAAAAATAAGTAACACAAAAACATATTTTTTTTTTGTTCTTTACAAGATACTGCGAGCGCTTTTTGGAATTGATGATCGACCTCGAAGCTCTACTGCCTACACGTCGATTCTTCAACACTGTGATGGACGATTGCCATTTAGTGGTGCGCTGTCAACTTGCTGCGCTCTCGGGAAGGCCTGAAGGACAGCTGTTTAACCAGGTAAGTGATTGCCGCCAGAATGTTTTGTGTATTTATGAACTTATTGTTTTGTTGCGTGTGTTGAAGAAAATGTCTTGTTTTAATAATTAGGTACTTACAAGTAGTGTATTATGTATATGATGTGTATTATTAATAAGAAAGGATAGCGTATACCAAAGACAAGTTTTTTATCCAGTTGTTTAGTCTATATAATGCAATGCCTTGGATTTTTTAAACATTTCAACTTGAACTAAGTTTATACATTATAAGTTATAACAACTTTTAATATCGCTAACGTTTTCTACGTATTTTCGAAACGTATATAAATATAAGGGTCTAGTTAGTGTACAAAGAAGCTAGAATAAAAATCAAATTGTGAATGCATCTTATAAGTGACAGTAGCCAAAGGTTTATATTGTATATTGGCGCGGACTGCAAATTAAGAAAGTCGTAGGTTTGAAACCGCTACTGTGGTAAACAACTCCTAACTCAAGCATTTCAAGCTTACTTGGAGTGGTTAACGGGAGTATTGGTAATGTTAATAGATATAAATATTTTTTTCGTCACACTCACATACTGTCAACGCCATAGTGTACATAATATTTCCCATAAACATTTATTAAATAATACTATACGTTTCCGAACTTGACGAAAAAGGGTTGCACTCAGCATTTAGCGTGACAAATATATTATAACAAAGCGTTACTAGTCTTCTTTAAAAAAAAAACTCCAAATAATTATTTAATTTGTTCAGTATATTATGATAACGGACATTTTATTAGAAAGGCGGGGACAGTAAATACTAACCACTTTAATACCGAAGACATACTTTGCCGTGTAGTGACGGCGCAAGAGTATAATATAAGAGACTTTCGCTATAATCCATGTAATCTCGTGGGTGTCGTGTGAGGCGACTGGAGATGGGATATCATCTTCCTGATAACTATGCAAAATAATAAATATTACTACGACAAATACGCCACTATTAGGTAATCTATAGGGGAGAGCTATGTTCAGCAATGGACTTTTGATGGACGGTAATAAATGAAATTTTTATTAGAGTATGCTTCTCATGTCAATTTTAAATTAAATTCGAAAGACCTTGTCTTTGTCACTCTTGGCAGAAACGGGTTGACGACATTAGTCAAGTCCTTGCTATGCGCGGCATGGGTAGTGTGCAGCAGCGTAGCATGGGTTGCTGCGGCGCCGCTATAGCCGAAATTACCGTATGTCTCTATTTCAAGTTAAAGAAATACAAACCAAATGGCCAAGGCTGTATCAGAACTTGCTTTAGAAGCACTTTATTCGCTGTGTTACAAGGTAAACAATTTCTTAAGAGTATTGAAAAGTATCAAACGCTAAGACATTGTATAGTGTTACAAGTTTCACCTCAACTCATATGAACTCACAATATAATTGTTTTCTGTCCACCTTTGTTGAAATAACGATTTTATTTACAATTCGAATTCAGTATTATTTTTCTTCAAATCCAACTCCTGGTGCTTTGGGGGAGGTCTATATTCAGCAGTGGACTTGTGTAGGCCTGTAATGATGATGATGAAATCCAACTCCTAATATTTAAATACGGTATATTTAACATGGCTACGGATTTTTTATATGATTATCCGTTGTCGCCTTTTATGACAGCCACCAGAAGAGATGGAATAGGGTTTCTCATACAATCATCACAATTAAAATATTACTTACAATACGTACAGATAATACATTATGATAGTTCTTATAAGAAAGGTATATAAATAAAACCAAATACACAGAGTTATAAATCGTTTTATTGACGTAAATTATATTTTCATGCGATTCGATTTAGTTCACTTGAATTGGCTTAGCCTATAATAATTGTTATAAAACTATACTTGTAAATAATTCGTAAATTAATTCAAAAAAGTAAATATGTAAAATTGTTAAAAGTTATAATAGGTATGTTAGTGCCAGAGAGCATCCTAATATCATTTTACAGTCATAGCATTGTCAGCTGCCTTTTCGAAGTTTGTAGGACGGACAGAGAAATTTTCATATTCAGATGCATTGAATATTTCAGTCTCATCATTATAATACTTTTGATATTAATGTTTTAAATCTCGATTATTATGTAAAATGTAGTTTTTTTAAGAATCAGTAAACATTACATACAGGTTATTCTTATAATATTAATATTCTTAATCAATTATAATTAAACTTAAAAGTTTTGGTCCAAATTAAAATGGCTAGATTTGTAATTTAAAATTAAGTATCTTTTATGAGCAATCTAATTAACAAAAATATCACAAAACCTATATATAATTCATATCATCTATTTTTTTGGTCACTTGATATATGTAATAAAATTCATATTTAATGGCAAATTCGCGTAAAACCTAAGTAACGCAAATAAGGAAAAGGTGATCGTGACTTTTGAAGCATTCAAAATATTTTAATTGCTCTTTAACTTAAACTTATATTGAGTGAAGACGGTTTTTAAAAACAATTTAGCAGTTTACACCAATTACTAATAAATTATAATAACAGACAGATCTCCAAATGCATGCGGCGGGACTTACGCAAATTCAATACAGCTCGTATTGAAGAAGCGATCGAGCGGAACCGAGGCTCCAAAGTCTTTGCCAGAGATCTGTCTGCCAGAAAGCGCCAACTGTCAAAGCTGAAGACAGAATGTGGCAGCATCGTTTCCGGGGCACCTGAGATTTTGAGTGAGATTGAGAGGTTCTATGGGCAGCTGCACACGTCATCGTTGGAGCCGCACGCAAGTGTGAGTAACGATCCAAGAGCGAGTCTTATCCGACATTATTCCGATGATATCGCGGACGTCAGTCTGAGCGAGATTAGAATGGCTCTCCAGCACCTTAAAAACGGCAAGGCCCCAGGCGAGGATGGAATTACAGCGGAGCTTCTGAAAGCGGGTGGAAAACCGGTACTTGAAGTCCTTCAGAAGCTCTTTAATTCCGTCCTCCATGGTGGCATTACACCGGAGGCGTGGAGCAGAAGTGCGGTGGTCTTGTTCTTCAAGAAAGGCGACAACGCTCTCTTGAAGAACTACAGACCGATTTCCCTTCTGAGCCGCGTCTACGTGCTGTTTTCGAGAGTCATTACGAATCGTCTCGCGCGCAGACTTGACGACTTCCAGCCTCCCGAACAAGCCGGTTTCCGAAAAGGCTTTAGCACCATAGACCACATACATACCCTTCGGCAAATTGTACAGAAGTCCGAGGAGTACAATTTGCCACTATGTCTGGCGTATGTGGACTATGAGAAAGCCTTTGATTCCGTCGAAATTTGGGCGGTGCTGCAGTCCCTTCAGCGATGCCAAGTTGACTGTCGGTATATCGAAGTGTTGAAGTGCTTGTACAGTAGGGCTACGATGGCTATCCGAGTACAGAACCAGAGTACGAAACCTATCCAATTGCAGAGAGGTGTAAGACAGGGTGACGTCATATCCCCGAAACTCTTTACCGCTGCATTGGAAGATGTTTTCAAGCTTCTGGACTGGAAAGGATACGGTATCAACATCAATGGCGAGTACATCACTCACCTTCGATTTGCCGACGATATAGTCCTTATGGCAGAATCGCTGGAGGACCTAAGCACTATGCTCAATGACCTCAATAGTGTTTCCCAACGGATAGGTCTTAAGATGAACATGGACAAAACAAAGATCATGTTTAATGTCCATGTCACACCTATGCCGGTAGTTGTTGGGAACACTAAGCTCGAAGTTGTTGACAAGTATGTTTACCTGGGACAAATAGTCCGACTAGGTAAGTCCAACTTCGACCGAGAGGTCAATCGACGGATTCAACTCGGTTGGGCAGCGTTCGGGAAATTACGGCACATCTTCTCGTCAGGTATACCTCAAAACTTGAAAACGAGACTGTACACCCAGTGCGTGTTGCCAGTGATGACATACGGAACTGAGACGTGGTCCTTCACTGCTGGCCGGATGAGGAAGCTCAAGGTCGCTCAGCGAGCTATGGAGAGGGCTATGCTCGGAGTTTCTCTGCGTGATAAACTCAGAAATGAGGATATCCGCAGTAGAACTAGAGTGACCGACATAGCCCAACGGATTAGTAAGCTGAAGTGGCAATGGGCCGGCCATATAGCTCGAAGAACCGACAACCGATGGGGAAGAAAGGTTCTCGAGTGGCAGCCTCGTACCGGCAGGCGAAGTGTAGGGCGTCCCCCCACTAGATGGAGTGACGACCTGGTAAGATATGCAGGAAGTCGATGGATGCAGGTGGCTCAGGACCGTGCTTTGTGGCATTCTTTGGGGAGGCCTATGTTCAGCAGTGGACTTGTGAAGGGCTGTAATGATGATGATGATGACTAATAAATTACGACATAGCTATTTATAGTGCCTCAAAACTTGTCGACTATGATTTATATTGAATAACATTGTTAATTTTTTATTATTTAAAACTATACAATACAATGTTTTCAAGAAACCTTTCCAACAAGTCCGATCCGTAAGGGTGCTTTTAGGAATCATGATTTGAGGTTCTGTTTACGTAATCCCTTTCAGATAATAAATAACAATACCACCACAACTTTAATAAACAATAAAATTAATTAATATTTTAATATTTTTTTTGGTAATTACATAGCGGTACATATGTTCACATTTCGGATCGGACTGAGTATTTTTTAGATATTGTATATAATACAATGACGTTATTTAATGCTATTCCTATAAATTTTAAACAACTCAAATTTTTCAATTAACATGGGTATAAACTACCTTATATTTTTGTATACTTCTCAAGTTTAAGCCACTTTTACTAAGGCACAATACTTTTAAATATTTTAGAGTGCTTTTGATATTTAAGAGGGCCCTTCCCGGCCCGTCTATCGTCAACGCGAGCATGGTTAAAAAGCTTGTTGTTTCATCCAGCGCAATGTTAGAAAAAGAGGCATAGCGAAAAGAGAAAGACAGCACCTTAGCGTTCGGTTGGCATTCGGTAACTTACGGCCTCGCTACTATGGCGCATAGCTATAGTTTTGTAAATTTCTCTGCATGGCTACATTTAGTAGGTACCATATTATTTTATTATATTACTCTTTGTCTAGTATAGACGTGCCACTTGGCCTCGGAGATATGTGTGTGTTGTTTTTTACCAAACTAGGTATCGTACGTGCGCTATTTTTGACATGGAAATTATTTATGTTATAATTATAAATATAATATATTAAAGAAATTATCTATGTTATAAATAATTTTATAATGTTATAAATAATTTTCCATGTAAAAAATAATATGTCGCAAATAAAAATACGAGTAACTGTCACTCAGAGTCGGCCAACTCGTGTGTGTAAGTACACTCGGCGACACATCAAGCTATATATATCCAGTATAACATGGCCTCGCTTTGTTTCAATTTCCCGTACAATAAGAGTACCGCATAAACTGGTTTATATACCTTTATTTGTCGTCGTGCGTACAAGCCCGGCACGCAAACATTCACAACATATTAGTCGGCCGTTACACGCGCAAACATCAATACTCAGACATAAACTGGACTCAGTTTTGTTTTAGCAGGGTGTTCCATCCAACTTATATTGTTCGTCCATGTTATACCTAAACAGAGCACGAAAATGTAAAGGTAAATAATTTATTCTGCTTATGGAGTAGCGGTATAAACAATAAACTCTTTACCTGTCTAGGCCGTTTGTATTTAGGAAGCTGAAATTAGGTAACGTACCTACTTGTACCGTATGTAAATGTCTCCAAATGTTGTTTAGGTACTAATTTGTACCGTAGTACAGGTGGTTGATCACAAATAAAGTAGTCTAAATAGAGTTGGGTATAAATATATATTTTTATTCTAAAGAACTTTGTTACACTTTATGAACAATACATAAAACAACCCAGTTGTCGAGACGATTCCGATTTCCGAACACAAAGAGTTAACTGTCAGAAGTGATTGAAAATTTAGTAAAAAAACATATTATTATCTAATAACAATAGTAATATTCTCATTCTCAATAGTAATAAAATCGATCTGCTTCAAAATTCTTATCCAAACAAAGTCTGTGTCCGTATTCACAAATGCCAGGTTCGTTTCACATAATAAAATAGCTAAACCTTCGCTAGCAAAATCAGTGTCCGGTATAAAAAAAAAGATCGTTGTAGTAGGTAAAACAGATGTCACTAAATATAAAATGCAACGGCACATTGACGAAGCGCAGTCCACAAATTGAATACCTACTAACAATTCCGAGAGGCCAGAGAGCCGAACGCGTGCGCCACCGGCGCTCGTCATTCAACTCCCCCGTCTCACCCCGCCCCTACCCCGCACGACTTGTCCCCCGCATACCTCTTACCGCCACTTGGCTAATAAGCAAGTGAGAACGCGATATTATTGAACGAAAAATAGTGTGCGGGAATTTCATAAAACTTGTTCCAGGAAATACGTGTTTTTCAGTAACCCACAAGTTTTGTGAAATAAATTTTTGTCATTTAGTCAGTTTCCATTACATTGGCGAGGTTTCTATAAAATAATTTCTTTACTTTTACTATTAGTGAGTACATTATGAACGACCAAAGTTCAGGTAAAATTTATGCAAAAAAGCAGATTTTTGGAGGCTTATACTGAATTTGTTTCTACAAATTTAGATTTTTTGTTTAGATAGGAACCTAGATATAGTGCACAAAATACCTATTAATTATATTATATATTAAAATTTTCAAAGAAAGATCTATTACAACGCCATAATCACATACAAGCTTTTGTATGAAAAGTTAGACGGGTTGGCCGCTCTTAATATATAAGCTTGTGTACATCACAGTAATATTCAACTACCCTAAAAAAACTATTGTTTGTGTGCCTGAAATTTTATTTTTGACATGGGTCACTATAGTTATTATCTGTAACTGATACAAGTTGTATTGAAGCAGGTACTAATAGTTGCCACCATTCATATGGGTCATTTCATCACCCCATTCACCAGTTGGTACCGGCTCAGCGTAACAACAACTTTTCCTTAACAGAAATGTTACGTGTGATTGACGCACGACACACACGTAAAACACTAAAATAGCTTGTAGCAGATTTACTATAATGTGTGCGTAAATCAAGCCATCAAAGTTTAACCATGACAAAAGAAGAAACAACCATGCCGTAGTCATTATTAAAAACAGTTGTAGAAATAAATTGAAGCTGAAAAATAAAACAATATTTATCAGGTATTTTCTTCCTAATTAAAATATTATAGTTAAATAAAAGAATACTCACCATCCTTTTAGTTTATGGTGAATCCTTCCATAGATATTTATTCTTTTTATTACTTTGAGAGTAGTAATATAAAAGAAAACATTAAAGAGTATTGTGAATGCAACTGGTGTAAAAAATATTGCGATACCTAGCCATCCTGAAAATGCATATAAATATTACTGCAACATATTATTACGAAATATTTTAACTGTTGATTAAATAAATTTTAAAAGTCAAAAAAGGCAGCTAAAAACGAATATTTTATTTTCGTACTAGACCGAACCTACGTCTTCTTTACAGACCAGTGTTACAAATTTAATTAGTAAAACATTTTTACATTAAATTATTGCCATACCAATTGTTTCCTGTTCCACATCATCAACTAGAATGGAGGAAGAGAATTGAGTGCGCATTTTTCGGTATGGGTTTGTCCCGGTATCTAGCAGAAAATGCGCACCAATAGCCATGGCTGCCATCAAAATTACAGCTGACCAAACTACACTCGAATAGTAGCAGTATTTGCGTACATCGGTCACTCGCAGAAAAACATTCCTTGATCTGTAAAATTATATAACAAATATAACAACTTATATTCTAATAGAACAATATGATAATAACTTTTTACTTACTTAAATGTTTTCCAAATATAAAATCCATAACTGTTTAGCCAAAAGAATGCACCCAGTAAACTTATGTAAAGAATTATATCTAAAATGAAAAAAAAAAACTATATTAAAATAAAACCAAGGCACATAAATGATGATGACAATAATAAGCATTATTAAATGTTACCATTATAACATAAATACATTCAATTTGGGATAATTTCAAATAAAAGTAGAAGCCTTACTTACTCGTATTTTCAAAAACTGCAATAACATCATTATTTATATATATTTGAAATTAAGTTTAAAATTTGCCTACTCTTTGAAAAATAACCCCATACATTATATTAAAAAAGAAATTTTTTATCATATAGAAGAGAAATAATTTGCAATATTTCTACCTAATTAACATATTATATTGGCTTTCCATTTTATCATGCAACTAACATCATTATCATTACAGCCATTCACAAGTCCACTGAACATAGGCCTCTCTCAAGGAATACAACAAGACATGGTCCTTAGCCAACTATATCCTTCCACTTCCTGCATGGTTTTATCAGGTTGTTACTCGCATCTAGTTGGGGGCTATCCCTCATTTTGCTTATCATTATGAGACTGCCGCTCGAGAGCCTTTCTTCCCCATCGGTTGTCGGTTCTTAGATCTATATGACCAGCCCATTGCAACTTTAGAATACTGATCCTTTGGATTAACATATATTTTTCAAATAACATTAGTCCTCAGGGGTGACAACGCATCTGCATTTTGATTCTTAGTATGGGAGTAATGTAGATGTCTATGGCCCACAGCATCCACTTACCATCAGGTGGACTGTGTGCTCATTTGTCACCTTTGTGCTTTAAATAAATATAATACATAATTTTAGCAGAAGATAGACAAAATGTTCACTTACCAGTAATCATAAAACTGATGTGGTTACTAAATTCAGTGAATATTCTTACTAAATCAGCAGCTTGACTTACAATCAAACACACATTAATACTTGTTATAATATTTCCAGCTAGATCACGCAATGTAGGCAGTACAAAGTATATTATAGCTGTCAATAAAAATAACACCATAGCAACTGCATGAAACAGTGGATTTAGAACCTTCCTCATAAGGAAACTTGTATCTTTCCAGTTAATTTTTACTTGGGGCACACACACTAATGCATATTCACCTGTTAAATTAGTGCTAGTCATCAAAATCTGCAAATAAATAAGATTATATATAACATACAGTAATATATGTACAATTTTACATATTAAATAATAAATGTAAATGAAACCTATCTATTTTCTATCCTTTATAAAGAAAAATTTACCTGTGAAACTAAAATTAAAAATTTCATCGAATCCCTACATTTTTTAAAAATATTTTATCATTTTATTATTGTTCATGAAGAAATCATGGGTTCAAAAAAACTATTATACCTAGGTGTAATTTTAATTTAACACATTACCTTATCCATGCAGTATTTGTTCTGGTCATGAATATATGATGATGGTTCTTTAACCTCTGGTATGATAATAGATCCATGTAATGAATACATGTTGGTCGCCATATGTTCATCTTTGATGCTGTCATAGCTATGTTCATGATGAATAAGGTGCCGCATACGACCGTCTGAGAGCAGATTAAGCCTTAAAAATATCAAAAATTACAGTTGTAAACCGACATTGACAGCCTTATTAATAATTATATATATCTCAGAACTATTTTATCATTGATCTTGAAGGAAAATATGATTTCTGCTGTAAAACAAACACTAGACAAGGTACATTCCAAGCATAATATATTACATTGATTGTTTACTGCAAAAGTTCATTATGAAAATTATAAATATGATATTATAAAAACTATCACTATCACATCCCAAGTATGCAACAAAACATAGGTCTTGAGCCAGTAGCACTAATTAACTTCCTACATCTCTTTCTAATTCATCACTCCAAATAGGATTTAAAAATTAGATATCTAAAAATAAAGTCAGTGACTGAATTGTATATACCAGTCTATGAGCTACAGCATTCACTTACCCTCACTTAGAATATGTGCTTGTTTTTATTTCAACCTGGCTAAATTTTTGAAATAATAAGTGAAAATACTAAAAGTTTATTTAAAATTTGGTTATGACATTAAATGACAGTACATATTCATCAACATACTCATCCTCAGATTTTCCAAAATAAAATATCGGCCTTTGTTGTGTTGTAGCACAGTCTGGTACACCACTTAAATATTTAAAATATTCAACTTTTGCATCTTTACCATCTTCAGTTTTAAATTGAGGCACCCATAAACCTACAATAACAAAAGATTATTTTACATTATTAAAAGTTAGTATTGTAGCTAAAGTTTGAGATGAAAGATCTTAGATTAAATGCATTCTCATAATCTAAAATCAAAGAATGCCTTTACAATTTTGCACTGAAACACAATCTATGTCATAACTAGCTGTTCCCCGTGACTTCACCCACATGTTATTTAGGGTTTTAATTTTTTTGCGTGGAACCCTAATTCGTTTTCTAAAATAAAAATAACTTAATGACCTTTACACACCTAACCCGCCGGCTTTACCCGGCGGGTTGGTGCTGGCGGGCTAGGCTGGCGGCATTAGAGCATTGTAAGCCGGAACGACTTTTGCCGGTGGTACGAGGGCCGCGGCATCTGCGGCCTGTACCGTTCAGCAGTTAGTGATGGCCCTTTTTTATTGCATAGAAAGTTTATAATTTGTAAGCAAACCATTTGCTATGGTAAATATCTTCAGTGCCCGCACCTGACTTTTTTGAAGTATCTACTCGTTTTTTCTGGAAATTGTGGCTGTTAAGTTTTTTATTTTTCTCTCTATTTCCGAAATATTGGTAGACAATTCGGTAGTTATTTCGTTGAGAGCGTCGTAACGCTTTGGTCGCTTTTTGTGGTCGATGTGCTTTGGATCCCATAATATAGCTCTAGAACTATATAGGTTTATAAAATTTTCAACTTTTTCATCATCCACTCCATATCTACATTCGATACGTAAACAAATAACATTTCACTGCACGTCACTACGTTATAAAAGCCGGCGGCCAACTGAGCGAGCGAACATGAAGTGCCGGCATGTCCCGCCGGGGAGCGCTCGCGGGCGCAACCCGCCGTCACGATTATCCTATAACAAGCCAGGGCAAAGCCGGCGGGCCGGCAGGTTTGGTGTGTAGAGGCCTTAAGTTACTCCTTATGACATCAGCTATCTGCTAGTGAAAGTCCCATCAAAATCGGTCCAGGCGTTTCGGAGATTAGCCGGAACAAACAGACAGACAAAAATTTTAAAAATTGTGTTTTTGTTGAAAGTATCGTATATACTTTCATATGCATTTAATAAAAAGCTGTTATTTTGACATTACAAACAGACACTTCAATTTTATTTATTTGTATAGATGACATGCTAATGGCCTTTGAAACAGCCACAATTTCCAAATATTTTTTATAATGATCAAATGTGCAAAACATCATAAATGTACACATAGGTCATAGAGATCAAAAGAATCTGCCAACAAACATATCTCATGTAATGCATGATTATGTTGTGATAAGATTAAAGTTAGATATAGATGCAGTATCACAGTTATGGGCTATGGTATATGGCTATAATGTCACAATACACATTATAGCACATAAATTGGCACTGGGATTCCTAGGACATGCAAATTTACACAGCTTGTCACACAACAAAGATTGTCAAAGTGCAAATTGTGTAAACAGAATATAATTTAATATTTTGAGTACATATTCCAAATGGATCATTATGCAAGTTAATATTTTACACTGGCGAACCGCCCCAGCTTTGCCTGGGTATGATCTATTATCTAGGATAATCAAAGACCATTTATTTTATTAATTTTTTGGTTTCTAAAAAAAGTAAGAATTTCATATAAAATATAGCAGATATTACTCCTGGCATTTGATTGCTCCCTATTTGTTTGTGAAGTTTCATTACAATCCATTCAAGCCCAGACTGACAGACAAAAAAGACAGAACAATAGAGGTTTTCAGATTCAATTAAAAACAATAGTGTATAGCATATAAATTTTAAATGATGACTGAGATAGCTTCAGGCTGAGTAGCATTTAAATTTTCTTACTAGCTGATCAACAGCAGAAACAGAGTCACAGAGAAATATCTAAGCTGAAGTGGCAATGTGCCTGCCAAATAGCTTGGTGAACCAACAACAGATAGAAAAGAAAGGTTCTAGAGTGGCAGCCTTGAACTCATAAGAAGAGTAAAGAATGGCTCGCCACTACATTGAGTGACATCTTGATAAGACATGCAGAAAATCAATAGATGCAAGTGGCTCACATCATCATCAATCATTATAGCCCTTTACAAAATCAAACTTAATTTTTAGCTCAGTATAATCATGCAGTGAAATCTACATTGAACACTTTCCTTTTCCTACTTTATTATTACATTATATGGGGTAGAACAATAACCAACTTCTTTGTGGAATCAGCTACCACCAAAATTTTTTAGAACTGTAAAGACTTAGAAACCTTTACAAAAAGAGCTTATTTTTTAAGGCTGGTTACATATCTGCATTTCCCCTGGTGTTACAGTAGCTCATGGCAAGTGATAATCACGTAACTATTGGTAAATAAATACCAATAGATGAGCCGCACATGCTTGTTTGCCTTGACTTGAAAAACTGTCAGCTTAACTATTTACCCGTTGTCATCTTTGCTTCTATAAAATGAACTCTCAAAAATTAAACTTGTGGTCAGCAGTAAGGTTATCTTACTTAAGTTATAAATAAGATTGAAAACAAAACATGCTTATTAAATAATAACAAATATTGTAAACAGCAACATACGAGTAATCATGTTTAATTTTATACCATATTACTTACTTTGATTATAATTATCAGCTAGGCGACACACGGAGTCGACCATGATTTCGTTTGGTTCACAACATTTATTAATAACAATGGAATTCTGTTGTTCCGACAAATCATTGAGATCCGTCTCACCTACAGAAGCGATTACTGAATAAGGACCACTTATAGTACATACTATCGCTAATAAAATAAATACAGTGTACATTATATCAAAAACACAAATTTCATTACAGACAGACTGTTCTAAAGTAATTGAAAACAACTACAACTTTCACAGGTTTAGATACATTAAAGCTTTGATTTATTTTTACGATTTAAGCACCCTTAATTCAATATTTATACATTTAAAATCCTAGTTGAAGTTCTATAAAATGAAATAATGTTTAGTTTTAGCGAACTTTTACGCTAAACTTAATGACTTAACTGTCAATTGTCAACTAAAAATTAAGTTTTGTTGTTATGATTCGCCAAGTTGGCCAGGCAAAAGTCTTATACCATACAGCCTGGTCTGATTTGTATTTTGTTATTGTCATTGATCAATGACAATGAAGGTAATTCTCAAGACCTGTGGATAAAAAAAACTAAAATTTATTTCACCTTTGAATCACTTGTTATATTTTTAAATTTCACTAAATTCACACGCGCAGACGATACACAAAATCGCACCACATTTACTCTTAATGACGATAGTGTCTCAATCTCGATCGGGTTATTCTCAAAGTGCCTAAGACATATAAGTAGAGTTTAATATGAACATCGGAACACTTGTAGTTGTTTTTACTAGTAGTTCATTATGCGCAAAATTTTAATACGCATCTCTTTTACGCATTAAAATCCACTTTAAACCATTATTTAAACAATATTAGGTAGGTTCATAAGGAGCAAAACTCCAGTCATTATAGTATAGTGCGCGCAAGATAACTACGCACGACCGATAGTTTACTCAATGTTACTAGTCTAACTTATATTTTTTCCTTAATTTAATCTTATTTCTAGAATTATATAATTATATCAAATTATATAAATTACCGAATTGACTACCAAAGCTCAGTTAGAAAACTGTAATAATGTTCAGCTTAAATTTACAAAGACCTAATATTTTTTTAAATGTATAGATCTATTGTTTAAGATCCGCATAATAAATATATTTTCTAATTGTAACTTTCGTAAGTTTGACGCTACACAACACTACGCAAGTTTCTATGGAAAGACTTATGTTAAGGGAACTACAGGAAATAAACGCAAGATTTATAATGCCTTAAAGTATGTGATCCACTGCAGTAAAAAAAATCAGAAAAATATATATTTTTCAGGATATATGCTAGTCAACACACTAATCTGTGTTGAAAATATGATACTACTAACTTGATACTATGGAAAAAAATCACAAATATATCTCTAAAAATTTCTTTCAACCATTAAAAACCATCCTGATTCTGATTTTTTGTCAGAATATTATACAATAGTGTTTTAATTTTTTAATCCAATAAACAGATTTTTTAAATCGCATACATTTCTAAACATAATACGTACGCGTAAATTACGTCTGTTTACCGACAGTGCCGGGTGAGGCTTGATGCTATACAGAAATTATGTAAATGTGCGCGTGCGTCATTCGAGATCACTTAGTTCTTGTAGTCCTCTTAATATAAATTATTATTTGAAAACTTAATTTATGCGAGCGAGTTTGACACAAATAATATTACAGTTAAAAAACAGTGTAAAATATATATGGACGATAAGTTGTTACACTAAGTTGAACAAAACGCGTAAGCGGGTTTATTCCGTTTATCCACCCTAAAAAAATCCAACCTAGGGTGGATACTCGGAAACGCGTGTTCATTTATCCACCACAGATGGGGTAGATAATCGGAATTCACTTTTATTTGTTCTTACCACTTTTCACCCCAACTACAGTTCAACACATACACTTTAACTATTAATTAATTTTTATTAATCACAAACATAATAAAAAAAAGAAACAAACATATTACTTTTACGTATTGCCGTTACCGTTACCGTCTCAACCTATATAAGTCCATACATTACGTATTGCATTAAACATCCTCGTTTCAAATAATATTATTACGTAATTGATTAATTCTGGAATATGTCCAGGCAATTACCAACACTAATTTCATTATTGAGCAGGCGTAATTTGATATCATGCTAAAATTCATCACTTTTAATGTAGGTACATTTGCAATCGTTTTCTAAATTTCTTTTCTAAAACAGATGTGTTAGCGAAAAAATGGGCGTTTTTTTCCAAACATTCCAAAAACGTTTTTATCGGATGTTTGTCTTTAACTTCGTTTTAAATTATTTTATGTTAAGATTCCAATGAATTTGAAATTCTGTGAGACTCTTTTTATTTCGGCGTTGATCTTTCATACAAGAAGTAAGTGTATATATTTTTATAAGTAGGTAATGCCTACAAGTATCTTGGGCACGTTTTTATTATGTTTCTATAAATTACTGTACACAGTCGAGGGAGAAAATCGGAAGAAAAATAATATATTACCTCATGTGGGGTGGATAGATGAACATGCGTATCCACCCTAAGGTGGATAAACGGAATAACAGCTAGTAATATATATGTAAGACTTCACTCTAATCCGGAACAATATACTTAGGTACAGTATTAATTTAGAGGCTACACAAATACATACATATCCTTTGCGGGAATGAAACCACGGACAAGAACGTAAGATATATGGTACGCTGCAATAGCTTTCATTGTAAAAAATTCAAAGAAAATAATGAGGTGGACTACTAATACATGTTTCTCGTATTATTCTGCTGGACAAACTATTGTTGTACCCTAAGGACTAATTTAAGTATCTACATAGAAGTGATTTTTATCACGCGTTGAGTTATCTATCATGTTTTAAAAGCCGCGGTAGCTCTGGGTCAGGATGCCGACCTTAAGTTTCATAGTACCTACCCTAGCAAATAGAGTTCTATACCAGACGGAGTATTAATGGCAATTTCTTAAATGCTGGTTTAAAAGTTCTCGACTGTGAAAGAAAATATGACTGAACGTACATTAGGGCAGTGCAGAAAAATATTCCCCACTCAAAACTGCTAATTAACTTCGATATTATGTTTTTGTATTTTAAATAACTTATTAATACATCAAAGGCACACAGATAAACCACACCCTTCATTAGCACATCATGTATGCAATAAAACAAAGGATATTCTTTTAAACTTTTATTTTAACATAAATATCATGCATTACAACAAATATAGGAACAATATTATAAAAATTCAGTCTGTTTCTCTCTTAGTATTTACTTGAGTAAATTCTAGAGATTATTATAGACTTTTTTTAGATCATTTAGTTCTTTATTCATAATTACAAAACTTTACAGATACTTAATAATTTAAAATGTATTATGGCACATAATATTATATTTTAATCAAAAACTTACTATAGTGTATAAAACCACTAATATGCAAGCATTCTACGAATTATGTCTTAGACCCTTATCTACTTAGACTATGACTAATGCAAGATATTCAGTGATAAGTAAGTAACTAAAGATAAGTGTTAAAGTACATCTATATTTGGTTTTAAAGTACTCATACAACATAATGATCTTTTGATACTATCAATTATAGTTACTTTAGGTACCTAGCCTACTTCCTTAAACAGACGTTTAATCCTCAAGTAAAATAAAACCTACATAAGTTATACAAAAGAAAGAGATTCGTGTTGTCATGTGGCTCTAGTATCCAAAGTTAAAACTTTTTTTTTTATCACTTACAAATGTATTTTTTTTTGTTATTTGTAATTGAATATTTAAAGCTTATTTTACAACATGGAATATTTTGTTTACACTATATATTTCTCTATTCAAAGACAATAAAACTTGTTTGGAATTTTTCTAACCATACGTTAATTACTTGACTTAGTTAAAACAATTAAAAAAGGAAGTTGATATTTAAACAATCACTTAAGTTAGTTCAGCCTAACCTCTACTGTGTCATCGGACAGTATTTGTTGATCGTCCGCGTCATCGTGGGGACTCAGTTTCTCAGCTAGTGGACGAGTTATTAGTAGACAACAGTTCTCGTTGGCCAGACCTTGCATCGCTCTCCTTCTCAGCACTACCAGAATGAGGAATATAACGACTCCTTGTAGACAGTTAAAAATGTCCATTATTTTCCTGAAATTATTAAATACTAGCTTTAGATGAAATATTTGGCACAAATAGAAGAGAAGCGAGACAAAACAGTGTACAGAGACAATTGGTTTTCACCACTTATTGTCACTCCCTTCCCCCATCGGACAACCAGGCGTTCGACAAGTCGGCCTTTCGTTGTTGACTTACCACGCATTCAATTCATTTATGGGTGTTTTCAAGGTAAGAGTGAATATTCTTTTGTTAAGTCAGCACGCTTCTCCGTCTTAGGCTACATCACCACTTACTATCAGGTGGGATTGTAGCTAAGCACTGGCTTACAATATTTTAAAAAAAACCCCGGCATTGACTGAGAGATAATGCCAAAAGGCATTAAGTCCGCCTTTTATAATCTTCTTACTTAAGATGATAATAATAAAGTTAAAATTAAAAATTGAAACAGTGACTGACTATACATCAACGTTTAAAATACATATATACCGGAGTCATTTATTTGATAGTAATTTGGTTTTTAACTGAATAAGAGTAAGGGTATTTATTTACTTTAATTAATAGAGTACCTAAATAAAAATAAATCTTATAGAATAATATGTTACATATGATACCAAAAATAATTTTTACCAAATGATATGTGCTTGTCCGTGTGCAAAGCTAGCGATCTCGAATATCCAAGAAATACCCATAACTAGGAACAGCTTGAGAGAAACCAGGAATCTAGAAAAATATGAAAGTAGTAGGTTTAGAAAGAATGATGGTTATTTGAATATGACACAAGTCCAGGACACAAACGGCTCATGTAAGCATGACAGATTATAGTGCCATAAGCCAGAAATGTAGACAAGAACAGAAGCGCTCATTCGTCGCACGCGTGAACGAAGTAATCTTTATGCGATATGATATGAGAAAACCTGCATGTTTAAGAATTAAAATATGTTATTGGGGCATATTAGAAACATTTAATACGTGGTAGAGCCATGCTGCAGCTATATTGGTAGTATAGTTGTAACACGAATGGGTCGACTCGACCGGGGAAGGACCACGCTCTCACAGAATACCAGCAAAAATGGCAGCTTGATACTGGTGTGTTTCGTATGGTGAGTGTAGAGAACCGGATATCCATTTTGCTGGAAAAGAGGCATTCCATATCTTAGTTCTCACCGGTACTTTTACTTTATTGAGGATAAATGTAGATGTCTATGGCTCACAGCAACCACTTACCATCAGGTGGACTGTGTGCTCGTTTGTCACCCTAATACTATAAAAAAACATACTAGTTAGTGGACTCCTTTTCTGCCGAAGAATTCGTCTGGGTCAGTACCACCCTCTTACCTATTTCTGGCGTCAAGCAGTAGTGCAGCATACCTGTGTTCCGATCCGAAGGGTATAGAGAACTGTAGTATCAGACTGTGAGGCATTCCATCTTATTCTTCACAAGTGATAAGGAATCTGTAGGCTGCTTTATTTGAAATTGGTTGCAGGTCTCTATGGACTGCAGTACCCAATTACCATCAGGTGGAATATAAGTTCGTTCGTCACTTCAATTAAATTATAATTAAATTAAAATTGCCTCGTTGGTCTAGTGGTTACAGTGGTGCGGCTGCTTATCATGAGGTCCCGGGTTCAAATCCAGAGTCGGGCAAAAAAAATCTATTATTGAGTTTTTCCATCAAGAAATTCTCAGTAGCTGCCCGGAGTCAGAAAGTTGGCGGTGTCGCACCCCCGTACTTCGGAAAGCACCTGAAGACGTTGGTCCTGCGTCTGATCTCTCTCCGGTTGTGTCGGTTTATTGTCCCATCGGACTATGAGAATGAGGGAATAGAGAGTGCACCTGTGCTTGAGCATACACTTGGGCACTATAATCCTGTTCTGCGTCGATGGCTAGTCTCCGTTGAGACTGGCCGTCGTGACCGTAATTCGGTCTAGAGGACATTATTATTATTATTAATTAAATTAAAACAATATAAATATTAGCTAGCTTATAATGATCAGTGTTGTTGAATTTTCTTTGGTCTATTACGCTTTCAGAAATTATAGGTGCACTGTTACCTGCAGAACTTTTATGTTTTTATCACTTTATAATAGGCCAACTGATAATAAGTGACGTACTGTAACCCCCCGTGAGTTGTACCACCTGTAGTCAACGTCATACATAAACAACTAAAATTTTGTGCCTGCTCCAACCAACTTACAGTGGGTGCACTGCTGTTACTTTGCTTATTTTATATTAGTATCGTCATTACTAACTTATGTTTGCTTACTTATGCTTTAGGTTGTTTAACTTGCTGACTTCGTATTTCCTTGTGTGCTGCATCCACAAGTTGTAAGACGACATGACAAAGAGAATGACGTTGGCCGTAATAAGCATCGCGACCGGACCGTAAAAGAATATCCAAGTTTCCGTGCGGCCTGGAATTATAAAAATATATGTATATCTGTGTCCCTATTTTTAATAAACACGCTATTAAGCCATATGAAAACGAAAAAAATTATGGCGAATTAAAGCTTAGAGTCTAGACTCTAGAGTCTCAAAAATTATAGTTGATGAAGCACCTATTAGCATCAAAGTATTTTTGCTCAATCATACCGACTTCTTCTATCCTTATTAACGAGTAGAAGGTATACAAGTAGTTATTTTGTCCGTATGCCCTCAGGTGTTACACCTAAGAACGAAGTACACCTGAGACATCATAACTTTTGAGTTATGACCGAATTAGATTATAGACTTACCGCTCGTTGTCATTAGGGGAGTCAAAACTTTTAATTTTCTAGGTATCATTACAAAGATCTTCTTAATAATTATTAGCTTTAAGAATGAGGTTTTTCTTGAAATAAATGTATAAGCACTTTAATTTTCCATAATAAACATAATGCTATAAAAATGAAATTATAACGAACGCTTTATTATTTAATTTAAATTATAGAAATTTAAGAGATATATTTGCGTAGCGAAACTAATTTACGCGCCTCCAAATACCAACACACACGGCCAATTTTTATCAAAGTTGTCTGTGCAAAAATTAGCGCTTAGTTTGGTGTGTTTGAAATAATCATCATTACAGCCATTCACAAGTCCACTACTGAAGATAGGCCTTCCCCAAGGAATGCGGCAAAGCACGGTCCTGAGCCACCTGCATCCATCGACTTCCTGCATGTCTCACCAAGTCGTCACTCCATATGGTGGGGAGCCGCTCTACACTTCCTCTACCAGTACGAGGCTGCCACGTGAGAGCCTGTCTTACCCATCGGTTGTCGGTTCTTCGAGCTATATGGCCGGCCCATTGCCACTTCAGCTTACTAATCCGTTGGCTATATCGGTCACTGGTTCTGCTACGGATATCCTCATTTCTAAGTTTATCGCGCAGATAAACCCCGAGCATAGCTCTCTCCATAACTCGCTGAGCGACATTGAGCTTCTTCATAATATAAAATATATATTTTGATATAACATATTGTACAAATAGTTTTAATAATATAATATATAAATAATATTAATTGCAGAACTCTAATAAAATATTAAATTTCTCTAAATTTTAAAAGACATAATGTTATTTCAAATATAATTTTTTTTTAGACTTCTAGTAATAATGAGTGCATTTCATCGCAATTTTTATTATAATTGTTTGGCAACCGAGTCTACCGTCCAACTGTTGACAAAATAGCTACTACACCCCAAAACACCTGCAGCTCACTCTATACAAAGAAAGGCAACATGTGTTTTTCAACCCTGAGGACTAAGATGCATGTAAGGCAAAGGGGTCCTATAACAATTATTAGATTTTATTACAATTATGTTAAACTTTTATAATCAATTTAACATCAGCTTCGTATAATTATTGATGCAGTCATTTTTCCATTCTTACCTTGAAACCAGCAGCTGGTTTGGCCGAAGCCAGGTTTCCAGTGCTCTCCTTCTACGAAATTAGTTATAAGCGCCACGAAGAGTAACAAAAGCGTGCACCCCCAGGCATAGCAGCTGTAGCAAAAGTACTGCTTTCTTTCAGTCTTCTTCAAGTAGGCTGCGTCTCTGCAAGTGTTGCAAATTTTCACCTTATTTACATATCTACGCTTTATTACTTCTCTCTTTACAATTTATTATTTTAATTTGCATGACATAAATGTACTTTATGATTATGTGTTGGTGTTTTGGAAATGTATCCTGTCAAGCACTTGGTTTGATTTAAATATATAAATAAATTGTTCATATCTTAGTTAATTTTGTGGGTTACAGAGGGCGGACTGCCTTTAGGTATTCTCTATCAGTCAACCCTGCCTCAGATATTGTATAATATTATCTATATAATGCACTATGTGCCGGGAATAGATAATCGCAGCAACAAATGTCTCGCGCGTTATACCTACGCTGCTCCCCGTCACTGGTTTGTAATTTTTACACGCATAACGAAATTTACGTGGTAAAGCCATGCTGCAGCTATATTACTTGTATAGTTGTAGCACGAATGGATCGGCTCGACCGGGGAAGGACCACGGTCTCACAGAATAGCAGCTCAATGCTGCTGTGTTTCGTATGGTGAGTGAACCGGAGACCCTTTTTACTGGAAACGAGGCATTCCATCTTAAGTCTTCGGGGGTGGCAACACATCTGCATATTGATTCTTAATCGAGGATAGATGTAGAGGTCTATGGGCCACAGCACCAACTTACTATCAAGTAGACTGTGTGCTCATTTGTCATCCTTATCCTATAAAAAAAGAGATTGCTATACCGCCATCAGACAAAGGCGACAAGATTTTTCAGCCGTTTTTTTCCAGTTGCCTCTTACAACAACTACAGGATGAGATTGCGACTTTCATCACATACCACTCATTATCCTTGATATTTAAACAATATTTAAAAATAAAACTCACTGTACAGTCCGATACATGTTAATGCTTATTACGTTCATCCAAAAGAATGTTGCCATCATCCAAAAATACACCATGAAGCCTGTAAAAACGAGCAGACGGTTTTGCATTATTCAATTGCTGAAAATTAAAACATTATAATGGAAGCATTTTAGATATTTACCAGTGACAGTACAAATTTCGCCTGCGAACTGAGTACCGAGCTGGAGCACTGCTAGCGAAAGGAATCCTAAAGCCATACTGATGCACATGCACATATAGCACAGGCCTTGTAGGTCCCTGAAACATTATTATGTTAGAGAAATTCTGCGAAACAACAAATTTTTCTTATTTATATGTAGCACAAAGTAGAAGAGAATTTGATAATTTTGAAAAGCCACATTGTCGGAATACTGTTTATTATAAATAACTAACAAAAGTAAATAATTTGTCTGTCATTCATATAATTAATAGAATCAGGCGTTACTTTGCGGAAATCCATTATATAAAAGCTTTTACAAAAATTTACTTCGCAAATATCCGCGTTATAAAATAAAATGATGTGTCTTACCTAGTATGAAGAAGCACCTCCCGCCCTCCCTCAATTGCGTGCACTAACCCCGTCACCACTAATCCCAGCACCGCTACTCCCAACACCACTACACTAGGCAAGACACACCACTGACGATAATACGACACGTGTTTCGCCTCTACACGAGGCATCCTCAGGTGATATAGACTCTACGGTGGCTAACCGCTAAGAAGCTTGACTTAGCGGTTAGCGGTGTTAGTGGTGTTGGGAGTAGCGGTGCTGGGATTAGTGGTGACGGGGTTAGTGCACGCAATTGAGGGAGGGCGGGAGGTGCTTCTTCATACTAGGTAAGACACATCATTTTATTTTATAACGCGGATATTTGCGAAGTAAATTTTTGTAAAAGCTTTTGTCATTCATATACCTGTTTCCGTTTCATTTAATTTAATATTGTTAAGGTGAATGATATCCCCATATCATTCCGCGGGTGTCGTAAGAGGCGACAGAGGGAAACAAATCAGGAGATAACGGCAGCGTCTTCCTATTAACGTCTAAAAATAAAAACACTGCGGTTGCCAACTGGCTTCCTAAGCGTGGCATTTATGGCAAATATCCCTGCCATGAGGAAATCTATGGGGAGGCCTATGTTCAGCAGTGGACTTTAATATGCTGTAAACGCTAACGGTAAGGTTAGTGAAACTGTATTTTAGCTGTATCACGAATAGGTCGACTCGACCTGAGAAGAACTACGCTAAAACACTAGAATTAAAGGGGCAGCATAATGCTGCTGTGTTGCGTATGGTGAGTGATGACATTCTGACCAGGAACATTCTAACTAAGTCCTCAGGGGTAATTACAAAAACTAAACGGTTACCATCAGGCGAACTGGGTGCTTGTTTGTTACCTTACTTAATTAAAACAAAAGTACATCTCGAATTTCTAAAAATACGCTTCAATGTAAATGTATTGCTATAATGTTAGGTATTATTAGATATAGTAAGTTATATGATAGGTATTAATCTCATCAACGTCTTTGTAAATGAGTACCTCATCATCATCATCATCATCATCATTACAGCCCATCATAAGTCCATTGTGAAAATAGGAACGCTACAAAGCTCCGTCCCGAGCCACCTGCATACATTGACTTCCTGCATGTCTTACCAGGTCGTCACTCCATCTAGTAGGTGGACGCCCTACACTTCGCTTGCCTGTATGAGGCTGTATGAGGCCACTCGAGTACCTATTAAGATATAATAATAAAGTCATTTATTTTTTTAAATAAAACTAATTTTACGGATTTTATCGCGTATATTAAAATATACGCGATAAAATCCGTAAAATTAGTTTTATTTAAAAATGTGTAGTGTTCGCGTAAATATAAGAAATCATTAAAGTCATTTATGTATATTCTTTTTATATTTATACACAACCCCATCCCAACACAATTTCTTAACTGGTACTGATTAACTAACTATAAATATGTGGTTTACGTATCGACGGAAATAAACCGCTGTAATTTACAATCATACACAAACCTCATTTGTGGTAAATACATATACACAGCGAAGGTGACTGCTAGAAAGAACACGGAAATCAGCGTTAGAATCCCACCGGTCTCTATTTCGTACGACCGGCCCAAGTCCTCGAAGCACACCACCGCCACCGGCACCTGGCCCTTACTCGAATCACTTGCGTTACGATCCATTACACCAGTACAGTACCTGAAATTTAAAAAACAGAACATAACAATTTGCGCCTAAAGAATTGACACATTTTCACACGTTTCTTCTTAAGTTTCACACGTTTCTCATGCGTACAGCAAAGAAGTGGAATAAGTTGCCGGCATCTGTCTTTCCATCCGATTACAGTGTGGATGTCTTCAAGGCAAGAGTGAATAGACTTTTGTTAAGTCAGTGCGCTTCACCATCTTAGGCTACATCACGATTTACCATCAGGTGGGATCGTAGATAAGCTTTGGCTTAGTAGAATATAAAAAAAAGTATTATTTAAAAGTAAATATAACTTAAACTTAGGTCACCGTAGGATATGGTTAAAATTAATTTGTATTAATGCATTCTGGGGAAGAAAGCAGCAAAATCGGTAAATTAACAAGGGAGTAACTATATCGTTACATACTCTCGTGCCATAAATAGTAGTATTGCCTTTAGTAAACTATTTAGTAATCTGTGGTATTGCGAACCTTCTTCTTTAGGTAAATTAAATTGTTGTCAAAATGTGCCGTGATTACGACGAGATTAAACTATATATAGATATTTGATAGTAGCCTTGTTAGATTTAAAAGAAATTTACGTGTTTATCTTAATTTTTAATGTATTTTTTTATCTTGTTAATTTTTGTTATTCTACTAGAGTTATATTATTAGGCTGTGTACACTTTTTTTTTGGATTGTAGTTTAGATAAACACCATCATACTTTTAATTTTAAAACTGTATATAATTACTGTCTGTTTGTGTACCTTATTCAATAAAATAAAATAAAAATGGGTTAAAAGAAGGGGATTACTTTTGCAACATTGCAACAACAGTTAGTTTAATGTCGATTACATTCATTACGCTGCGCAAATCTAGAGAACCACAAGACAGTCTTATTAAGGTAGTGTGTAAAACAATATATTATACTAACTCATTAGGATCTTCCACAAAAACGAATCCAGGAGAGTCTTGCGTAGAGACTTTATTTCCCTCAAGGATAATGTCTTTGAGAAGCATGCGACCGTTGGTACAGTTCAAGTCGATTCGTTTGGACTCGTCGCCACAGAAGCCTCGAAACTTGATAGTTTCGTTGTTTGTGCAGCATAGTCTAGCTGATAAAACTCCGCTGCATCCGAGGAACAGGAATAGCAAAGAGCTCTGAATAAAAATATAAAAATCATGATTAATAAATTAACAAATTATCGCGTTTCGTTGTTTGGCCATTTTATTGGTCAAAGCGTTTTGTATGGAAAACATCATGTGTGTATGTTATGTTATCTTAACTTTATTTTACTTGCCTTAACGGCAACATATACACACTTTTTTTTTGTCAACACATCTAGTGCATAGTTCCTTTCGAATAATGTATGCTTAATTTACTTGAAATATGGAAAATTCAAAAAAAAATATTTACAATTTTAGATTTTCACACCCAAGACAAAAACAAAATCAACAGCTTCTATTACTATATGCTATTTGTGATTCAGATCGTTGATAGACAAAGGCAGGTCTCTACCAACAGCAAAGTACGAGGTATCAAGTCGCCGAGTCTCGTTTGTAATCCCAGTCGTTTTCCGAGAGTCTGACACAGCATCCTAAATTTATTCTAATTTATCCTATTTAAGTTAGGCATAAAGATATTTTGTGTATTTAAACATTGGCTTTAGATTATTAAAAAATAATTAATGAGGAAAAAAAAAACATAATATTAATCCAACTCTGAGCTATGTTCAAAATTTCAAGTATCTAGCTCATCGGGAAATTAGTTTAAAATCAATTACCAAATTAGACCCTAAACAGACATACACGAAAACGAGTCAATAAAAACTTGGTAAAAAGTTGCAATAAAGATGATGCAGGCCTGCCCGGAAGGTGTAACAGTGACCTTATCCATAACGGTGTGAAACTAAATTACCCTCCTTACATATCATTAAGGAACCTTGATTGTCTGATGACCCATTTCCATGATCTACTGGTGTGACCTACATGATCCGTGATATCTGAATGATTCAATCAATGACTTTGCTCATTAATAACCTCACTGCGTCTGAGCTGTACGCCTAGAGATAGCTTCGTAAATATGCCTAAAATATATAATAATATGCCTAAAAGTGAACAACATAATATAGCTATCAAAATGTGAACAGTTTTTATTTTACTGAAAATGTCAATAATGGATTACCAAAGTACAGCATGGAAGTAGATGCAGGTGGTTCAGGACCGTGTTTTCTTGTGATCTATCAGGGTGGCCTATTCAGCTGTAAACTTGTGCTAGGATGTAATCATAACGAAGTATTTAACTATTCGACAACGAAGTTTGATTTCTATGCACCATGGGACACTTGGATAGTGTCTAATATAGAGAGTATTTTTTCGACCCTCATTTATTTTATTATTTTTTATTATTATAGGATAGGGTGACAAGCGAGCACACAGTCCACCTGATGGTAAGTGGTTGCTGTGGCCCATAGACATCTACATTTGTCCTCGTTTGCGAATTAAAATGCAGATGCGCTGTCACCCGTTAGGACTAAGATGGAATGCCTCTTTTCCAGTAAAAAGGGTCTCCGGTTCTCTACACTCACCATGCGAAACACAGCAGAGTTAAGCTGCTATTTTACGTATTAGTATTCTATGCGATATTTATTTTATTTTAGTTAATTATTAGCCAAGAAGTGGTTTTATAGGAGTTAAGGATGGGGTAACAAACGAGTACATAGTTCAACCGATGGTAAGTGGATGCTACGCGACCCATAAACATCTACATTATCCTCTATTAAGATTCAACATACAACTGCGTTTTGTCACCCCTGAGAACTATGATGGAATGCCTCGTAATTGTAACCAGTAAAATCGGTCTTTTTTTCTTGTTACTCATCATTTGAAACACAGCAGCATTAAACTGCTATTTCACGCTGGTGTTCTGTGCGAACGTGGCAAATTTTTTTTACTTACTTTTTTGTATGTATCTTACATGGGAATACTAAGTACCTGGGGGAGACATGCAAATTTGTTTATTCTTGGAAATTTCAGTTTTACTAAAATTAACACATCAAACTCAATCATTATCAAGTCATTAAATCAGCAACAACAAACAATTTGGATGGATGGATGGATTATATAAAGATGTCAAGAGTGTAATTAAAAAAATATCATTCATCATTTATTACGTAACAAGTGCTATGAGCACGCACGCAGGTGGATAACAAGGAATTAGAGTATACTGAAACAGAGTATATTCAGTATACTGGATGAGGCCGTTTTACGCTATAGTAATATATGCTCGTCATTAAAATGCAATTGTAAAACAGATAGTAAGTATATCAACGTGGTGGTCCAGTTCCGTTCGATAGACAACAGTGTTTACAATAGGCGTAATGCGCTATCTAATGCGGCTGTCTAAATGCCTAAAATTGATTGGTATACAGTCAGTATGTTTGTTTGCGCTACGCATTACGATTCCGTGAATTTCAAACAGATCAAACAGATTTGTCACGAGGGACGAGGGAAATCCGCTAGGTGTTATGATCTATGACTAATTTTGTTTTTACTTACTATTTCCAGTTTGAAATTAATCATACAATCTTTGTTAATCGTATTAACTCAACTAGGTACCTGAAGTGACCAATAAGTTGTAACATGGTAGAGCCATGCTGCACGTATGTTATGGTCGTAACACTAAAAATAATAAATAATAACTGTAAAATAGCAGCTCAATTTTGCTGTGTTCCGTGTGGTGAGTGTACCAGAAACGAGGCATTTCATCTTACTCCTCGGGGGTGACAACGTATTTTGATTCTTATTTAAGAATAGATGTAGATGTCTATGGACCACAGCATTCTATATCCCATTATTCGATAAAAAACATAACATAAACAAGTAAATTGTTAAAACAGAACGCACTCTAACTGCACTGTGATATAAAATTATACTAAAATAAGTACAACAAGTAACAGAAGTACATTTAATGAACAAGAAAACTCATGAGATGTAGACGAATTAATTATATCAGTAAACAATAATATTGAATATAGACAGACCAAACGAAATCCTATAAGCGTAAGTAACCACTAACCGGACGGTAAGTGGTTGCTGCAGTCCATTGACATCTGCAGCCATCTTCAAACAAAGGATACAGATCTAAGATGGAATGCCTAACAGCTTGTAATTTTAATAGCTCTCTATACGCTTCTGAACTGAACACAGTAATGCAAACACTGCTATAACTCCTAGACAGAAAGAAGCCCCACCGCCGGGTAAACAAATATAAAATCTTTTTTTTAAATAAAACTAATTTTACGGATTTTATCGCGTATATTAACTTATTTTTAACTTATTTTTATATTCCCGACGTTTCGGGTGCTTTCCAGCACCCGTGGTCACGGGGGACTCCCCCGTGACCACGGGTGCTGGAAAGCACCCGTGAGTGTACCAGAAACGAGGCATTTCATCTTACTCCTCGGGGGTGACAACGTATTTTGATTCTTATTTAAGAATAGATGTAGTCGTTTGGTCTGTCTATATTCAATATTATTGTTTACTGATATAATTAATTCGTCTACATCTCATGAGTTTTCTTGTTCATTAAATGTACTTCTGTTACTTGTTGTACTTATTTTAGTATAATTTTATATCACAGTGCAGTTAGAGTGCGTTCTGTTTTAACAATTTACTTGTTTATGTTATGTTTTTTATCGAATAATGGGATATAGAATGCTGTGGTCCATAGACATCTACATCTATTCTTAAATAAGAATCAAAATACGTTGTCACCCCCGAGGAGTAAGATGAAATGCCTCGTTTCTGGTACACTCACGGGTGCTTTCCAGCACCCGTGGTCACGGGGGAGTCCCCCGTGACCACGGGTGCTGGAAAGCACCCGAAACGTCGGGAATATAAAAATAAGTTAAAAATAAGTTAATATACGCGATAAAATCCGTAAAATTAGTTTTATTTAAAAATGTGTAGTGTTCGCGTAAATATAAGAAATAAATATAAAATCATTAAACATAAAATGTCAGTATTTTATATTTAACGTTTTGTATAAGATATTTAATGTTATGTCTATTTACATCCTCGAGTCATGACGCACTCAAAATTCTACTTACATATAATAAGTAACTACTAAAAGAAGCAATAGAAATTTAAATAAGCTTAGAATCTTCAAATTAAAATAAGTTTCGTCGAGTCACATAGAATCATAAAAATTAATAATAAACTAATCACATCACTGTGTCTATGAAAATTTATAACCATATATCCAATTATTTATAAAACTTAAAAAGCTCTAATCATATAATAAGCAATTTAAAAAAATCCTTATTTCTAAATGTTATTATAATTCAAATGAATATTTTGAGAAATCTTCAACGCCATTATATTTCACTTTCTTTTTGGACTTCTGACCCGCAAAGTATTATTCCTGATAAGAATTGTTTTGTTTGTAGGTATGCCACTTGTATTGCAGTATACCAAAGCAACTTTGATAAAATATGTTATTCGGTGAATTTTCTTACGTATCAAGACTATAATATTGATTTACTTATACGTATGTTGAATGTTATCTGTCTTGTCCAAGTGCTATTGAGAAGTCTCACAGAATAATATGAATAGCAGTTTACATAACATTCTTAATAAGTTGATCAGGCTGATTAATACTCGTAAGTAGCGCTATGACTTCCTCGAATATTGTCTATATGTTATATTTAATTCTATCTCAGATTTGGACTATAACCGCTGATGCAAGTATTTGGTTGAATTTGAAATAGAAAAATGTATTAATTAGATAAGATTGTATTTATACACTAAGGTGTTACATTGAGGTTTTTATAATTTACAATTTTATTGTTTCTGATTACTATATAAGGTGTAAAATTAAAAAAAAAATAGTTTGTTTTAATATCAGTGAGTCCAAACTATCTCAAAAGTCGCGCGGTCAACGCTTGTACAAATTATTTTAGAGATAAAATTAGTGGAACGGTCTTTAAAAAGCACCGCGGACGATCTATTATTATTTATTACTGGTCTCTTATCAGCACTAGCTGTTTAGAGTACAGTACTTATCGGCAGGACATACCATAAGTCTATTTTTATGAGGCAGCTGCTAGTTTTAATGATTTAACTAGGACTACCCCAATCTCACTACCCACATAACGTTTTATAATCTAACAACATTCATGACAAAGTTCATATTTGAATTAATTTAAGTAAGACTTATCTTATCTCACTGACAAAATTGCACGGAATCTTTTGAGTTTGCACTTAGCGGTGAAAATATGTTTGATAAATGTTGGGCCAATCTATAAATAGATACTTTGATCGCAGGAAATAGAGTGAAGGGGGCTCTACACGCTATTATGAGGAGTCAGAATGTGTCAACTAAGGCATGTATGGCAATTCATAATGCTGTGTTAGTCCCTACTTTAATGTATGGTAGTGAAAGTTGGGTCTGGCAGAAGAAGCATGAGAGTAGAATAAATGCTGTAGAAATGCGTTCCTTAAGGAGTATGCTAGGGCTGAATCTGAATGACAGGGTGAGAAATAGTGTGATAAGAGAAAAGTGTGGTCTGCAAGATGACGTTGTGACAAGGATTAAGAAAGGAATGCTTCGGTGGTTTGGTCATGTAGAAAGAATGAACGAGGAAAGAGTGACAAAGCAAATTTATGTTGCGGAAGTGAACGGCAGGGTCGGGAAGGGACGCCCTAGACGAAGGTTTATCGACCAAATCGGCGATACATTAAAAATGGGCCAGATTAGGAGTACCCATAACCGACGAGCGTGTATGCGTAGATATATGGATGTAAAAGAGGCGAGAGAGGTGTGTCAGGATCGCGCCAAATGGAAGTCCGTAGTCTCTGCCTACCCCTCTGGGTGACAGGCGTGAGTGTTTATGTATTATGTATGTATGTATACTTTGATCTCTCTTAGTATTAGTATTAGTACGTAGTAGAGCGCTTGTTTTGTGTATTTTTAGGAAACCTATAAAACCATAGTGGTTTATCGAACTTATTATATTAATTACATTTCATCGGCAAGGGATCTAACGATTAATAAAATAAAGTCAAACCCAAACGTCAACTTAATACTCAGGGAGTTTATTTTATATAGATAATATCGAAATGACGTTGAAAATCTCAGTCCCCGAAACAATGGGTGCTGCAGCTGCAATGTAGGTACTTGAAACGTCGCGTCGGGTATTTAAAATAAATACAATTTCATTAAAATCCGATAAAGAAATAGCTTCATTCATTTTAATGTACGCCCAAGATACGGTAGAAGTTCAAGAAACCGTGTATTAAATATTTAATTAATTGAATAAGAACTAACATTATGACAATTGTGTGCTGCAACGGTACAGCGTATCATCAGCTGAATATATACACAGTAGAACCAGGGTAAACGGCATAGCCTTACTGATCAGTGAATTGAAATGGCTATGAGCCGATTATGTAGCTCAAAGGACGGGCAACTGATGGGAAAGAAAGGTTCTCAAGTAGCAGCCTCCCACCGGTAAGCAAAGTGCAGGGGAACCCATCACTAGATGGGAGTGACGACCAGATAAGATATGAATGAAGTCGATGGATGCAGGTGGCTCAAGACCTTGTGTTGTGGTATTCCTTGAGGAAGGCCTATGTTCAGCAGTGAACTTGTAAAGAGCTCTAATAATGATAATACATACAAATAATCACGCATCTTTCCCGTAGGGGTAGGCAGAGACCACTTATTTCCACTTGCTGCGATCCTTACATACTTGTTTCGCTTCGTCCACTTTCATTATTCTCTTCATATATGCTCTACGGTTTAGGGTGTTCTTGACCTGGCCTTTTTTCAAGACGTCCCTGATTTGGTCTTGAAATGTCCGCCTAGGTCTACCCCTTCCAGCACTTTCATTCACACTCTCCTTGTACACTTTTTTCGTCAATCGTTCTTCAATCATTCTCTCGACATGGCCAAACCATTTCAGCAGAATAATGATAATGATGACGAAGAAAAGTAGGTACATAGACCAATCCATAAATTGCTCTATTTGACTTGGTTGTACACTCGTGTTTGGTAAGACATTATTTATTATTATTCTTATTTATTTTTTGAAAACGTTACCCCCACACTAGGATTTGCTCCTGTATCGTGGAGGCAGTTTACAAACACAAATTTCACAAGGACAAACATCCAGACCCGGAACAATTATTTGTAGGCCATACAAATACTTGTTCCGTGCGGGATTCGAACCTGCGCCCTCCAGCGCAGGAACTCATTGCTAAGCCACTGCGCCACAGAGCCGCATATTTAAGAGAATATGTCTTCTAAACTTCTCATAAAAAGAAAATAGGCAATAGAGTTATAAATATTCTTATATTCTTGAAATATACCGTCCCAAAAATATTTCGAATTAATGTCACATGTATTTAAAACATTTTTTGTGGTCACATAATATTATATTATATATGTTACGTAGATTTATTATATTATTATTTTCTACGTGATTTCTTCTTTGTATTGTAACGTGGAAAGTTATACCGATAATTGCAATACATTTTAAAGACGAAAATAAATAAATTTATAATTGCACTGGCCATGTTTTCAATCCAGTACTTTGTACTTAATGTGATACGAACACTGACCGAATAAAAGACAAGCTGTTCAATAAAAAGAAGAGCTACGTATATATTTTTACTAAATACTAAATAATTTTTTGCCTTTTTATAAACTAGAACGAACGTAATTATATAAAACCTCATGAACGTCCCGCCATAGCTAGGGGCTATCGTATTAGCCGAAAAGCGGGTGACACATTTTGGTAAGAAGTTTAAAATGATGTATAATTTAACAGTATAATATATTCAAAGAGAAAAGAAAGTTCGAGTGGGCGTTGTTTTTTGAATAACCAAATTTCAATTTAATGAAAAAATATCAAACAAAATTCAGACGAATAAAACCATAAATATATAGAACCACGGTGTGACAATTTAAGTGTGTCTGAAATTGTATATTTTCATAAACAGCCGTGATAGCTCAAGGGCTCAGCGAAGGCCGTAATTTTGACAGTACGCGAGCAAACCTTGTTCGATCCCCGCTGGCTCCAATGAGATTGTTAATTGCAGTTTTAAGTGCGGATTAAACCGTGCTCTGAAGGAAAACATCACGAAATAACCGCATCGGATGCTAATATTTGCATAACGCTATCAGAAATGAGAGGGTTAAGCCCAGCAGTGAGACGAATGTAGACTTTTAAGAGACTTTTAGAACTAAAGTTTACTTTTTTGAGAAAAACTTGGGGCAATCTATAGCTATTTTAAAACAGCCCAAAATGCCTGGAAATTTATAGTTTTGCATTAAAAATGTCTTAATTTATTTTTAATTGTTAGAATTGAAATGCGCCTTAAACTGGGACACTTTATTTTATTGCATTATTTTTATTGATGCGCAGTTACATAAAATAACCGCAAACTTTTGGCCATACTCTCTATTTGTCTAATGTATAGGGATTATTACTCTTAATTTTAAATTGTATAAAATATCTACTGAAAATTCGCCACCAACCATATTTTACGCTGACTAGTGTTCGCCATAAAGCAACACTCAGTGTAACGTTACATGTCAATGCCAAATTGTTATAAATAGTCTGAGAGCTGGCGATGAATTTTGGAAAGGTCCTTTGGGCAACTTGAAATTGTGAAAAAATATAATTTCGTCAATTGGCGAATCCAGTCCTGCAAGTCTGGCAGAGCGTTTGCAGTTATTTCGTTACTGCAGTGCACATACATGCAGTTGCGGAAACTCCAATTACAGTGCGTTTGTTAAAGTACGTTCATTAACCGCACAATGACAAAAAATATTATGATTTTAATAGGCCGGGTTCAATGAGTTTATGGCCCTATTTGTTAGGAAGTCTGAGTACTTAGTCGCGTGCTCCGGTTTTGTATGAATCCCATCAGTGACAATAATTTCTACGGTAGATGAGTTGTTGGCTTCCAGGTCTAAATGTGTTAATATTACTTTTGCATCTCTAAGACTGCATCCAAGATAAACATCGGATTTCAGATGGGCACTTGAATATATTCTGTGTTGTTGCTATAATTCTTTAGGTATTTAAATGTCACAGTTTCATTCAATAACATTATAAGATAGCGTCCAAAACAACCAAGCCATACACATAAAGAAACTGGTAGGTCTTTTTAAAACTTCTTTTATGAGACTTGACCAATAATATTATACAATCAGGCATAGGTGCCATTAATTTAATCCTGTTTTTAAACCGGTAAGATGGAAATAGACTGTATAAAGCTATAAAGGATCCTGTTTTGTTAAGGTATGCTATGCTCCACATACTAAGTTCAAGCGGCTCAAATTTTCCAAAACTATAGTATAAAAGGATATTTATTTTGTAATTTGTTGTATATTACCGAGAAATATACAAAAACATAGTTCAAGAATTTTTAAATTGGTTTAAGTAAGATCGAATGAAATCATAAATTCTTATTTGATTTGCCTACTGACGCGTAACTTGAAGATAAATACCGAGGATTTTAAGTTAAAATACGTATGGTATAATAAAAAAATAATGACATACTTTTGATTGGGTGAATATTGCTTTGTATAATTGTGTTAACGGAAAAATCATCACAATGTAGCGAAAATAAATACATTATTTCAAAACTTATTTCTTAGCTATTCAAATAACGTGAATATCTTACTAACATTATAAATATGAAAGTTTGTAGATTTGTTGCTCAAATCACACGTAAGAGACTGAACGGATTTTATTCAAATTTGGCAAAGAAGTAAATTTTATAGAACATAGGATACACTTTCTTCTTGACAAATACGAGTACATCTTCAGTATTTCACATATTTCGGAAAACGCCACATTTTGTCTCTACAGCGGTAGAAATGATTTTTTTTTATTAACTAGGTACACAATTTATTACAATGTGTAGTATTATAACTAAAAGTTTAACTTAATCAGCGATCCAAAATAATAATTTCTAGAAGTGTGACTGTGACATTCACCCCTTTACCATAACTTATCCCTACTTGTGATAGTGTAAACATGACGTGACCTCGGCATGCAGACGTGATCAAAATTAAAATTGTAACATGTCATGAAACCTAAGAAGAAAAAATAATTATAACTTTTATAACAAATAGTAAAAGCCGACTTCAAATTGTTAAAAAAGAAGTTATTCATTTGCAACCATTAGGGGTGGAGATTTTAAAAAAAATTATATAGGAACCACTCCTGAAGTATAATCTATTTAAATAAAAGAGAATCATCAAAATTGGTCCACAATCTGCGAAGATATCCCGTAACATACATACAAAAAAAAACATACACTCGAATAGAGAATCTCCTCCTTTTTGAAGTTGGTTAAATATAAATAAGATAATAAGTTTTTTTAGTAGTCAGTATGCCGGCTTACTGATTTGCGAATCCTAATTTCGAATTCCAGATAAAGCCTATATTTAAGCAATATATTATTTATTTTACTTGGATGTATTACTATCCTATTATTGTAACGTATATCTTTGTACACAGAATTGTAAAGATGAATAAGTGCCTCTTTATGTGCACCAAAAGGGCAATAAAACCTTATTATTATATAAGTACAACTAGTACATATAGATCTGGTCCTTCGCTGCTAGCCGTTTTGCCGGAAACACTCAGCAAGCTATGGACAAGTTATGCTCGAATTTTCTCTACGTGATAGACTTAAAAATGAGAATATCCGCAGTAAAATCGACATAGCCCAACGGATCAGTAAGCTGAAGTTGCATTGGGCCGGCCATATAGCTTGAAGAACCGACAACCGATGGGGAAGAAAGTTTTTAGAGTGGCAGACTTCTACTAGTAAGCGATTGTGTAGGGCGGTACTCTATTAGATGCAGTGACTTACCAGGTAATAAGATATGAAGGGAGTCGAATGAATCCAGGTGGCCCAGCACAGTGCTTAGTGGCATTCCTTTTTTGTGGCATATGTTCAACAGTGGACTAGAGAAAGGTCGTAATTATGAAGATCATATAGATTATATAGAAAGCAATCATCGTCATTGTTTTAACAAAAACCTACAATCACTTTTTTTAACAACACGACCATTCGACTATTCAAAGCAAATCATCACAACTTTGACCTATTCTGCAGACGTAGCGATGCACATCATATGCATTATTTATACACACTGCTCAATAATCCAAATTTAGCCAGCATTCAGCAAAGTACAGTGCTTCTTTTTGCTTCATACTTCGAGTAGTGTTTAAAATTAGAGCTACATGTGTCACTGTTGTTTATTTCATGTCACATAATAATCCGAATAACACGAAATTTGTTTTTGGAATACATTTTTAAATTGTTTTTATTTGTTCCATTTCAAAAAATTGACGCTTTATAAATTGATAATATTTTTAACACGTTTTCAGGCTGGTTAAAAATTACGGTTGTACTTTGATAAAAAAAAAAGCAAACGTTGTAAATGAATGAAATGTCGACGTTGATGTTATAGCTATTTTTGTTAGAAATAGAAATAATTATATCTATATAATATTATTTAAATAAAACTATTTAACTTTGTAATCAAAGAGGTACCACTAGGTGTTGACCATACTAGATTATCTAGATGTTTATGAATACATTTAGAAAAACGAAAAAACTTTTAAACATTACACTTTCAATATTAAAGGATGCTTTTTCTTGAATATAACTACATATTTTTTATGGATTAATTATTCTAATATATTTTTGCAGCAACAATTTTTATAGATAGACTAAAGTATTTAACGTACTGGTGAAAAAATAAGTCATGGCTTACTTCAGCCGTAATTAGGATTATTTTCTGCAAAACTTAAAATTGGGATTCAGATATTTCTTATGTTTTAGGTTTATCTTTTGTTTAGATATTACCTCCATTTTATTTTAATAATACATTCTAGTTTTATTTTTTAAATAAACGAAAACAATCTCTAATCACATAATATTATAATATTATATCATAATATCAATTTAATTTACTACTCTCTTACAGACTATGACAAGACAATCGGACTAAAGGTAAATTTCACTTTACAATAATTGACCGACTTGTGCGCACAATTACTTAATTCTCCAATTGATTATCATTTAGTATTATATATAAATGATATTTTTGGTTTATTAAACAAATAATTAAAAATAGGTATTTGTTGCTCTAAATAAAACGACTATCATCACTCATATTACAAAACTAGTTATCTGTGGTCATGTGTTACGATAACTTAAAACATTAACATTTTCATTGAATCAGTCGCGAGTGCAATGAACATTTATCTAAAAAACGCAACATATTGATTCGTGTGTACTCCGGAGTATCAATTATTCTGTAATTGAAATAAAACAATCTTATTTTCGAAGTTACGCCACAGAAATGAATTTTGTTACTCTACCCTATTTTAATAAAGTTCATTCTCATGAATCTACAATGATTCCTGTCCTTTGAAAAGCGACAAAACCTAAAACTATCATTCAGCAAAAAAAAAAAACAAGTACAGATATATGTTTTCTCCTGCAAATATGTTTGTTTTTTATTCAAAAATTAAGAAATGGTTATGTAAAACAATTTTTGGAACTTATCTACATATATCACTTGTAGGTAAAACAATATATTTTGGAATTAAATTATCAAAAGCAAACATACAATGAACTTACGATTTGGTTCACTGGCTATCATTAACGGTCATGCTATTCGTGTATGATTTTTGTAGTTTCAAAAATTTGCATATTGCGTTGAAGCTAAATCGCGACTCATAATAGACCACCAATACTTGATTACAACCCCTACCTAAACCATATGTGGTGATGAAGCTCCAGATGGTAAATTAAACTTGTGTACCTTAGTGGTTGTACGTTGGTAATATTTTTAAAACATGTCATGATCATGATCAAAGATGACGTGATATTAATTAGTTTAAATTAATTATAAATTAAGCTCCCAAATAACTGGTATTTTTACCATAATATTCTAGTTTATGAGGCCAGAGAACAGCGCAAATTTGCTTAAAGTAGCATTTATCAGTAAAAAAATAATAATTTATTATTATTAATTTTGAAATAGATATAAAAATGCGTTTTGGCATAGTGTAGAGACAATAATTTACTTAGACTTTTAACACAGCACATATTGCTTTTAATAAACTTGTTATTTTTAAATTTATTCTTACAAATTTCCTTTGCAGTAGGTGCATAGGCTACTTTTATTTGTTTAGAAACAAAAACATTAAAATTCTATGAATAAACTATTTTAGCTAGCTACATTTTTCTAACATTTTTTGGTGGGTAAGCTTACTTTTTAAGGAAATTTCTAAACATCTACAAAACAAATTGATTCTATACTACGTATAAAAAACATTATTTAACGTTATAGATGTACTTTTAATTTTTCTAACTTACTTATTTTTGTGGTTACACGAAAATCTTACCTTCATTTTTTCTAAACTAACCGCACACAATGTAACGCGCTGGGCCACATTAACCAACTGCACTAGAAACTTTAAACAACTGCCCTAGGAATCGATTTATTTTAAATGAATTTATTAATTCGATTCTTGATTATTGTTAGCTATAGAGAAATGATACGAATGATTGTAGAATACGCGTCCGTTATCGTCGCCGTCCCGATCAGAATAAACAGATCATATTATTTTTATTCAGGATCTTGCTAAATTACTGTTGTCTTGAAAATTCCAGTATATTATTTACTGTACGTCTTACATACAAAAATTTTAATAAAAAAGTTAATAACCTGATATACTACATTTTAATACATACTACAATTTAAAAAGCTGATATAGGAGGATGTGGTGATTACAAAGTTCTATGCCTATGATATAAATAGTAAAAATTAAACATAATTATATTAATCTATACAAATAAATAAAATTGAAGTGTCTATTTGTAATGTCAAAATAACAGCTTTTTACTAAATTCGTATGAAAGTATATACGGTACTTATAACAAAAACACAATTTTTAAAATTTTTGTCTGTCTGTTTGTTCCGGTTAATCTCGAAAACGGTTGGACCGATTTCGACGGGACTTTCACTGGCAGATAGCTGATGTTATAAGGAGTAACTTAGGCTACTTATATTTTAGAAAAAGAATTACGGTTCCGCGCAACATAATTAAAACCCTAAATCACACGCGGGCGAAGTCGCGGGGAACAGCTAGAATAACTATATATATAGAAGAAGATTGAAGATGATTTTATTTTTAAAGCCGGTTAAAAAGAGATTTCCTTCCTTAATTTCCACTCTCATTAAAATGCTCTTCGACCAACACCTTAAACTGATTTTTGTCCACAAATCATTGCTTCTATACGACCGATTCCGCTGTCGAGATCAAGGAACCCTTATATATACCGGGACCTTTGCTATTCCTAATATATATTAACGATCTTCCAGACTTCACTTCAAGCAAATGCATTTTATTTGCTGTTCCCACTACTCTTATAATTAAAGTTAATAACAGATTTGCATTTAAAATCGGAGCTAATGGTGCTCTCAATGAAGTTATACAGTGGATGACTATAAATAATTTAGACATAAATATAAGTAACACTAAATTTATTGAATATAAAACCCTCAAAAATATTTCAAATAACATTAAACATACTTTTAACAACTCTATAATTGAAAAGGTCGCTTCCACAACATTTATAGGAAAAATATTTGATCAATTTTGTAGTTAAAACGACTCATATAGAAAGCTTATGTGTTAAAATATATCGTTTCGTTTTTGCATTACATAAACTGAGAGAGAGATATTGTATCAGAAAAACGCGCACTGATGGTATATCATGGTTACATCTCATCCATACTACGATATGGTGTTATACTCGGGGTATTCGGTGAATTCCCATAAAATATTTAAAGCACAAAAACGCTGCATAAGAGTACTTTGTGGTGTTGGTGCTTTAGTGAGTTGCAAACATTTGTTCAAAACTAAAAAGATCCTGCATTTGCCTTCAATATACACATTTATTCCAACGTGATTGTGAAGTAATTGAAAGTATGGGTAGATACAAGAATAGGTTATATACACCAGCAAATCGCTTGAAAATTATAAAAAATAGCGTAAGCTGCATTGTGCTCAAGTAAGTAAGTAAGTAAGTAAATGGAAACCCTGTCTGACTCACAGAGGCATACTTTCGATTGAAATCATAGACAAAAATACCATTAGTGTTTCCCTACTCTGAACGCAAATCCCAAAAACGTAACTTCTAAAAATAACATAACAGAGGCGTAGCAAAGAGCCAGGCGTGGACCATAGGGATAATATATTTCTTTAAGGTCAATTTCTTAAAAATCTTACTTCGAAATGCGCTTTACAATATTTTTTTGCAAAATTGAAATATGAGTTACTTACTCTGCCTATCATTACTCTTTGCGTCAGTTTGACTACCGCATATTAGGTAAGGGTTTGACAGAGGTAGTATGAACGTAAACTAATGATAGACTAATAAGTGTTTGACATTGACAGTATTAACATAAACAACGAATGTTTTATTTTATTTCATTTAATGAATTTGTAACACACGTTATATACATTCCATCTTCATATAAACTTTAACAATGAACTCTTTGCGCGCAAATGCAGATGCGTTGTCACTTGTCATCGCTAAGGAGTATAAAATTTGTTTAGATTTCTATTACTATTATTTTGAAGATCAGAAATCTGAAATTTTAATGCACCGATAAGAATGTAGCCTTAGTATTTATGTGTAGCTGAACACACTTCGTCGTCAGGTAAAATTGAATATAGTAACAGAATTCTTCCAGGGACTACAAATGTCTTGTTTTAGAACTATATGTATTTAAATTTTAAAAATACTATACATTTATCCGCTTTTCTACCGACTTCAAAACGGAGACGGTTTTTAGAGTTTGTTTTATATATGTTACCTCATAACTTTTTCCTGGGTGAACCGATTAAAGGTTCTCGAGTGGCAGCCTCGTACCGGTAGGCGAAGTGTAGGGCGACCCCCCACTAGATGGAGTGACGACCTGGTAAGACATGCAGGTAGTTGATGGATGCAGGTGGCTCAGGACCGTGCTTGGTGGCATCCCTTGGGGGAGGCCTATGTTCAGCAGTGCACTTATGAAAGGCTGTAATGATGACGATGATGATGATATAGATGGGTATTTCGATGAATATATTTATAAACAAAACATTATAAAGAAAAAAATAAGTGTGAGTGCGATTGTTTGCAATTTGTGCAATTGTTGATGTGGTTATTGACCGAAGAGCGATCCGCCGCCACCGACACCAATGAAATTGTCAATTGCAATTTAAAGTGCTGATTTACCACATGCATGGCGGTGAAGGAAAACATCGTGAGGAAACCTGCATGGCTGAGAAATAAGAAGAAAAATACTTCGAAGACATGTGAAGTTCGCCAATACGCATTGGGGTAGCGCGGCGGAAATTTCCTTGCATTAAAACCCTCTCAGAAATGAGAGGAGTGTGCTCAGATGTGGGGTGTATGTAGGCTGTAACTGAGCGAAAATTTGCGCGTTAAACCCTGTAACACAGTGTAACTACTATTAACATGTAACTCCCTTGTAGTCTCCAGGCTAAACTATGCCAATAGAGTATACGGACCAAGGCTACTGCTTCGAAAGCTGAACGAATAATTCAGAAGATTCAAAATGCTTGTGCCAGATAAATGTATATACATCGCTATCCCCGCGAACTCACGTCAGTCCCTTTTAAAACAAATCGATGTTATATTAAGAATGTCACAATTAAGAGACACAAACATTTGGCAACACTTATATTCGGTATTTTTCAAAACAAAATGTCGGGCTTTTTGTTTACCTTTTGGAAAAATCGAAATGGCGCAAGTACGGTAATGTTAAGGACATTCGTACAAAAGCTAAAGTCCTTTAGATACCAAAACACAACGGCAGCCTTCCGCGGTTGTTTCCGATATGCAGCTACTAAATGCTGAAACAACTTGCCCCACCGTCCGTTCAATATATCCGTCAGCTCAATGGCATGTTTTCATTAAGGCGAAAGTGAAATAATACATTTTTTGGTTTAACTTCTAGGAAGGATAAACTTGCGGCATTACATATTCCTAGCATAATCTAAATAAATATCTTTACATACTAGCTGTACCCCGCGACTTTATCCGCGTGGAATTTATTACGCTTAGATTGCATGGGTTTTAATTTTTTTGCGTGAAACCTTAATTACTTTTCTAAAATAGAAGTAGCCTAAGTTACTCCTTATAACATAAACTAACTGCCAGTAAAATTCTCGTCAAAATCGGTAAAGTTATTTCGGAGATTAGCCGGAACAAGCAAAAAGACTGACAGACAGACAGTCAAAAATTTTAAAAATTGTTTTTCTTTTGTTATAAGTACCGTATATACTTTCATAATATGCATTATTTATTAAAAGTTGTTATGTTGAAATTACAGACACCGCAATTTTATTTATTAATAAACAACAGACAGATAGACAAACAGACAGACGGACAGACACAGACTGTTGAGTGTTATGAAATATAGCAAATAACAACTGCAAGATTTTCTATTTTGTTCTTTAATGAAATTGGTAGTTCACAATTCACACACCACAAAACTATATGCGTTCAACACAGACGCCATGCCTCTACTCTCCATGCGTTAATACCATAGACAAAATTGCTCATAGTATTACAGTAAAATAAAGTTAACACTATGAAATTCTTACTCTAATACTCCCACTAATTTCATATTAACTTTAAATTAACAATTTTATAAAATTATTACAGTAAATAGTTATAGGGAATAACTAAAATAATATTTTATAAACAAAACAAGAAATGAAATGTTTGAAAACAAAATCTTTAAAAAGTCTAATTAATTATATAAACTTAATTGACAAACTTTGTTCCCTATTTAGTATGAATTTTTGTGTAGGGAGAGCTTTTGTCAAGAAATCAGCTAATTGATTTAAGCTACTAATATACTTGATGTTTACAATACCTTGCTCTACCTTTTCACGTATGAAATTGTACTTAACATCAATATGTTTTGACCTCTGATGATACACTGGGTTACTTATTAGCTTTATAGCAGATTGATTGTCTACATATAATTATCTAATACAATGGATTGTTGAATATGTTCACCAATATCTATTAAAAATTGTCTTAACCACAGAACTTCTTTTGTTGCATCACAGGCAGCCATGAATTCAGCTTCCATAGTGGACAAAGCAACTGTTTGTTGCTTTTTGCTTGCCCAAGTGACAGGGCTGTTGTTCATGATAAATATGTAACCAGTTGTTGATTTTCTGGAGTCTAAATCATTAGCATAATCTGCATCTGAGTATCCAACAAGTTCACTATCGCCTTTAAACTCTATTACAATACTTTTTGTAGCAATTAAATACCTTATAATACGTTTACAGCTTTAACGTGTTCAATATTTTGGTTTATTTACAAAACGACTCACAACATTCACCGTGAATGAAATATCTGGACGGGATACTGAGGCTAAAAATAAAAGACAACCTATATATAAGCCTCTCGATATGGAAAATTGACAATATCGTGTACATTTTTTACATAAGATACATTATAATCAATTGGAGTATTACATGTACTTGCTTCTGACATATTAAAATTTTTTGCCACTTGTTCTATGTAATTTGTTTGGGTTATACATATAGAATTCTGAGTTTTATTAATTTCTAGACCAACAAAGTAATTTAGCTCTAAGATTTTAACATCAAAATTAGATTTCAATATATTTGTTACTGAATTTAAAACAGACTTGTTTGATGAAAAAATAAGGCCATCGTCTACAAACAATATTAATAACACCTTTTCATTATGAACATTACCTATGAAAACACAGCTATCTGATTTACACTGATTAAATCCATAAGACTTCAAAAAAGCTGTAAATTTGGTGTTCCAGCAGCGAGGTGCCTGCTTGAGGCCATACAGGGACTTGCTTAGTTTACATACCTTTCCTTCTTCAGCAATACCACCATTAGGAATTTCCATAAATATATCTTCTTTGAGTTCACCATACAAAAATGCTGTTTTTATGTCAAAATGAATGATTTCATAGTTGTATTTTGCAGCAAGACTGAGTAAAATTCTGATGGAATCATATCTAGTTGGAGCAAATGTCTCTGAGTAATCAACATCCTTTACTTGATTAAAGCCTCGAGCACATAGCCTCGCTTTGTATCTTTCTACTTCACCTGTTTTATTTCTTTTAATTCTGAACACCCATTTAGAAGATATTGGCTTTTTATCGGTTTTATCAACTATTGTCCATGTCTTATTAAGCTCATGAGCTCTTAACTCTTCTTCAAAAGCCAGCTTCCACTTGTCTGAATTTTGACCATTAATTGCACTATCATAGGTAAATGGTACAGGTAATTCTGTTACAAACGCTTCATAGTTTAAATTTCTTCTTGGTCTTAAGTTAATGTTTCGTGTAATATTATCATCATCTAGTTCTTGAGATGGTACATAAGTGTTATCATTATCACAGCTTTTTAATCTATCATCATTTGACAGGTCTTCACTTGTCAACGATTGTTTTTGGTTTGATGTTGACATAGATACTGGTGTCAATGGTTGTATCGATTGCAACTCTTGAATGTTTCGTACTGAATCAGAATCTCCTACTTCAATTACAGTATGTTTATTGGTTTTAGATTGAAGACTCTCATCAAATATCACATCTCGAGATATTTTTATTTTACGTGTATGTTGATTATACATCCTATAATTTTCATTGTCATAGCCAATCAAAATCATTTTATTACTTTTCTTATCCAACTTACTTCTGCAACCATCAGGCACATGAACAAAGCCATAAGAATCAAATACTCTAAGATGATTTAAATTTGGTTTTATTCCCATCCAAATTTCAAATGGTGATTTATTTGGAGTTTGACTGGAAGTAGTTCCATTAATTATGTACACTGCACAATTTACAGCCTCAGCCCACAAATTTAGGGGTAAATTCTTTCCATGAAGCATTGTTCGTGCACTTTCCATAATAGTGCGGAGTTCTCGTTCAGCACGTCCATTTTGCTGTGGGGTATAAGGAGCTGTGCATTCATGAATTATTCCATTACGAGACATGTACTCTTTAAAATCATTATTGACATACTCCTTGCCGTTATCAGAATGTAAAGCTCGTACATTGTGGCCAAACTTATTCATTATTAAGGCATTATACGAGTATGACTTAAAATGGTCTAATGCTTCACTTTTGTGTCTCATAATATAAACATGCAGAAAACTTGAGGCTGCATCTTTAAATAGAATAAAATATTTCATACCTTGTATTGAAGACTCACTTATTAGACCACAGACATCACTGTAGACCAAATCCCCTGGGTTTAATTGGCCTCGGTGTGATGCTTGAAATGGAAAACGGCTTTGCTTTCCATAAATACCATGCTTCACAGACAAATTGATCAATAGATTCATCGGCACATTGTAATATTCCACTTTTAATCATATTTTTTATCTCATTTATATTTAAGTGACCAAGTCTCTCATGCCACAGCTTTATAGTATCTTGTGATTTTTGCACTGTATTACAACTAGCACTTACTACAGTTTTAAAGTTCATTTCATATAAGTTGTTTGAACTTTGTGTTGCACTCAAAACAAAGTCTTTATTCTTGTAAATAAAAGCATTATTGTTCTTTTTACTATTTCATAACCTAGGCGCATAATGACACCTTCTGAGAATAGATTTCTTCTTAATTCAGGCACAAAAAGAACTTCTTTCAATATATATCCTCCCACTGTCCCTTTATACATTTCTTAATTATTACTGTTCCTATTCCACACACTTTAAGATCTTGTTGATTACCTAATTTTACACATCTATAGGTATCATCATTGAATTGTTGTAGGTCATTAAAAAATTCTTTCCTAAATGTCATATGAGCTGATGCTCCACTATCTAATAGCCAGATGTCATCACTTGAGCTGTTAACAATACTCACACTTTCTGCATGAAATGCTAACATGTTGCTATGGTTTTCAGTTGAATCAGTTTTCTTTTGTGTCTGACACTGTCGAGCAAAGTGTCCACGTTTGCCACAGTTGTAACAAATAAAGCGATGGCCTTGTGAGGTATTTTTGACTGATTTTTCCTGTGTTACAAGAGCAATCTCATTTTGCTCTTCTGATGATAAATTGTTTTCTTCATCAAGCAATCGAGCTGTGAGGTTGTGTATGGTTTGTTGTTTTGGATCTAATGACATCCATGCCTGGCGTAATGAGCGATACTTAGATGGTAATGTGCTGAGAATTTTAGTAATAATTGCTGTTTCACTAATACTTTCACCACTTTCATTCAATTGCTGTGCCAACCCTTCAACTTTTGAAATGTGTTGAGCCATTTAATCGGAAGGCCTCATTTTATATTGATAATATCGTTCATGAATCATCATTTTATTGAACTCTGTTTTTTGCTCGTTGATGGATTCTAATTTTTGCATAATTTTTGCGGCACTGTCACAATTTTCAATCAGTGCGATTTGCTTGTATTCCATTGCTGACGTGATTATGAACATGGCCACGCCATCATTTTTTAACCATTCTTCATCCGATTTCTCCGGTTTCGGTTTAAAGATATCAATGCCTTTTGCTTTTAACGCACATTTTATTTGAAATTTCCACTGACGGAATTTATTTCCGTCAAAACGTTCCATATTCATCTTACTAGTGAGATCCATGTGGTTATATGTAGGTACTTGTACCGAGTTTCTTTATACCGAATTTCACTGCACTTTACTATTGTTATACGTTTTCTGGGCCCATAACCTGTTGAGTGTTATGAAATATAGCAAATAACTAACTAAAAAAATATAGAAATTGGTAGTTCACAATTCACACACCACAAAACTATATGCGTTCAACACAGACGCCATGCCTCTACTCTCCATACGTTAATACCATAGACAAAATTGCTCGTAGTATTACAGTAAAATAAAGTTAACACTATGAAATTCATACTCTAATACAGACAAAAATTTTAAAAATTGTTTTTTGATATAATTACCGTATATAGGTTCATATGCATTTAGTAAAAAGCTGTTATTTTGACATTACAAACATACGTAAACAAACTGAAATTTTAATTATTGGTATAGATATCTGTCTTATTGTAAATACATACATATTATTTTATTGTTGAGACCTAACGTTCCCATCCTTTTGCATACCGTTATTAAATTATTTTGATAACATAGAAATAGAAGTATAGCGTAGGTACATACTATCCTGGCGGGCGAGTCCAACCTCAGTGGACATTGCGGAAAACCAACGCTACGCAACCGTACGACAACATTATGTTCAGTCAGTGCCCTTTTCAGCATCACGTCACTCGTGCAATCGGATTATTTTAAGTCTCTGTTCTCTTATTTAATTTCGTCTTTGTCTGCATGTTTATTATCAATTCGGTTTCGGCGTGTCTGCACTATATACTTCCCATTTGGTCGTAATTTAAACAACTCAAAAGTTTGCATACGTATCTTAATCTTTAAGGTGTTACTTGCCTTCAGAAAATAAGTAATCTATATCTCATTGCAATGCTCACTTCCAGTTTTTTAAAGTGTAGTTGAATAAAATAACGATACCCGTAATTTTAAATGGCGTAAGGGACATTTTGGCAAAAATTCGTTAATTTATACCCACGACTCAAATTTCATTAAAAAAAAATACAGTTCTTATTTGATAGTAACTAGTAAAAGTTGATATCCAAAAAATTTTAGCTTTCTGATGAAATTGTGAGAATTTTCGGGGCTTTGGATTAGAACACGAGTGAAAAGGGGCTTTGACTTAACCTGACAGTGACCTCTCTAACCTAACATTAAGGTTCAATGTGCCTTTCACCATTCGGTGATCGCTACCGATATTCATCGCCTGCTCGTCATAATGAATTCAATCTCATCCTCTTCATACCCATGAAATCCAGCGATTATCCCTCAATTATTTTCTCAAAAACAATATTATACGTATCAATCCGATATACACACTTTTAAAAAATGTGATCACAAAAAAACATCACGTGTAGATTATTTTCATAAAGTAAAACATAGTCAATTTCCTCTGTTAATATCCTAGTCTCCATAAAAACAATAAATAAACAAAATACTTTCAAATTATTTATTTGTAAAAATATAATAGTTTTCTTACAATATCGTACATTAAAAAATATTTTTCGATGGGATTTGGTAGCATTAGATTCTTAAGCTGCGTAAGGAAATATTTGCAAAGAAAATTATTTAGATTATGATTTAATGCATTGAACGAAATAGGTCTCATAAGCATTAGGTCAAACAGATATCTTATGCAATATTCATAATTTATAATTGAATTCATTGATTGTGCGATAAACAACTTACATAATTATTATACATTCAATTGCTACGATATTTAAAGTGATTTAAGTCATCCGACTTATGTGGGGGAAATAATTACAAATAATAATAAAAAAATAATAATAATTTATTCTTGATAATACTTAAATAGTATATGCTCTCAGCACAGAAACTTTTGTCATATATACATTTATTTGACAAAGTGATGTAATTACTTTAAATTTGAAATTTATAAAATACATAAATATGTTATTTAATATCTTTGGTCGGTCACAAAATAATAAATAGCGATGTACTTCGCTGTTATTATAAATTTTCGCCAAATTGGATTAATGTGGGAAGTTAGTAATAATTGTAAAGTGAATTTGTAACTCTGCTGATTGGTAGCAATTAATATTTTATATAGTTTGATAAATATCATTTCTTTCTACGGTGTATAAGAGAGGCTCTAGTCCAAGAGTAGATGAGAAACAATGAAAAATTAATAAATGTTAACAACTGACTAGCCAGGACTTACATCTAATCTCAATAAATATGTAAAACTATGCAGAATGTTCCGGTGGTTGACGTTTAACTTATCCTATAATTTTAAGTCTCTCATGCCATTTGCCAGAAGAAGAAAAATGGTTCATACACTTATTCATATTATTTGAACCAATAAACATATAGTCCGTGCGGTTAAAGAATGGGATTGAAAATGATATAACGATATACCGTTATTAGCTGATTTTCGTTATTCGTACTGGACATTTTGACGGTACGGGCTCGATGATGAGCCGTCATTTGTAATCCCATTATTTATCCGTACGGACTATATGTTTATTGGTAAACGGAATTTCTAGACGTTAGGAAGACGTTACTCTATCATCCAACGGCACATCCATAGTATGTTGGATGGCGTTGTCCTCGTCGTCGTTTGCAACTGCGAGATATTTTTCAACTCGATCCGACATACAGTCCAGCATGCCCTTCCTGAGCATCGCCTTGATCACACGTCGTCGGAATATCACTAGCACTAAGAAAATCAACGGCCCTTGTAAAATGTTCACGAAGTCCATTATTACCCTGAAACGTAGAGAATATTATGGATAAGCAATAATAAATAGCTAAAGTTGTCTATGCAATCACTAAACAGATGTTATATGCTGCTTGTATTAGTAAGATATACAATTAATTAAAGTAAAGCTTAAAGTGAAAACAAATCTAATTCTTGTAAAGAGAATAATCTAGTATCATCTTATAAATCAATCTTGAATCCGCTACCTCATGTGGGCCCGTTTATAACAAGACGTGTGTAACTTAGCTATGAGCCTGTTCAAATATACAGATCACATAAACTTGAGCCACTGATTTTTACGTGGTTCAAATATGTACATATATTACATAACCTTGAAACTCTGGTGTTTTTTTGCACGTGGTTGACTCATGCTACAGCTATACTATGGTTGTAGCTCGAATGGGTCAGTTCGACTAGGGATGGATCACGCCTCTCACAGAATACCAGCGTAAAAAAACAGCCTAATGCTGCTGTGTTTCGTATTGTCAGTATAGAGAACCGGAGACACTTTATACTGGATACCATGCATCTTAGTCCTCAGGGGTGACAACACATCTGCTTATTGATTCTTAGGCGAGGATAAATGTAGATGTATATAGGCTACCAGTATCAGTATCCACTTACCATCAGGTGAACTGTGTGCTCGTTTATCACCCATTCTCATAAATAAATATTTTTATTTTAACAGTTGCTTGAAGAGCTTGAATTTATAACAATATTATGAGTTATTGACACAGGTAATTGAGCTGATTATTGGTTGTCACTAATAAAAAATTGTGGCCTAATAATCTACGATACCGCAACACCGCGACGTGACCGTGTACACAAAATAAAGAGAACAGGCGCTACCGTAAAAACTGTTTGAATCGTACTGACCACGGACCGAGTCAAAGTGTGTAAAAGCTGACTCGCTACACCGACTTACCGAGAGTCGCTGCATGCGCTGTACGTTCAATTGAGCTGATCTGTGAGCCGGTTCGCAGATTTGGTTCAGTTACTTGAACCGTGAGCTGAATTAAGCTCACGTCTATTTATTGAGTTATTTGTGGTTATGTAGCAGTAGGTTTTCAGATATGAAAAGTGTCAAAGATACTGAATGATGAGGATTTTAAGTGACAATTTATTTTTTGTAAACAGGATGTGTTTTTAAAATACATAATTTAATTTATACCGTTTTATTTAAACCATTTCCATTGGACCATTTATTTGAAATAACGTTTAGTAATACGAGTATATTGTATTTCTGACATGTTTTATTTACTTTACGCGTTACATTTGCTATTCACAGCAGGTGTACCCTGTGCAAAGTTTGATAAAACTGCGATAAGCGCAATAAGTGCGCAATAGCAACGTTTTCGCATTATATCTACAGCTTGTGTCTTTTGTCAATGTCTTTTCTTTGTCTTTGTTTGTCTTTTGTGTGTGTTATGTCCTTTATACTTATATTATGTACATTGTGTTTTTTTAATTGATTGAAATTATTATTAAAAAATAACAATGTCAATTATAGTATGTGTCATTAATAATTATATTATTAACTAGCTAATACCCGGGACTTCTTCCGCGTTGCTTGACTAATAATAATAATATTAACAAAGAAAACACACATCAATGAACACGTAGTGCTTATAAAAATAGTTCTTTCTTAAAACTTTAATAACTTTTTTTTTAAATGAAGGGCCAAGTATCTAAAAAATAAAACTTAGAAAATCTAATGAGGGCTAATAATTTTCTGCTCACCAGATGTCGCTAGTTGCTACTGAAATAAAGTTTTTGGTTACACAATGTCATTTAATTGAGAAGTTAGTTTTTAACAAAAGTTTCTCAGTTTCTAGAGTATTATATTAATACACAAAACAATGCCTCAGTGGTTTGCTCTTTAATTTTTGCACTTTTTTACTTTTTATTTAATATTTCTACTTTTATGAATGTCTGTGGTCCGCTTTATTTATTTATAATCTTATTAATACAAATATATCTAATAGTACAAAAAGAAACATTAAACTTTACATTTTCCGAACAAATTAACTTCCCCACTATGAAATTTGTCAAATATTATACCTCACTTTCAAGTGGCGCCACCCTGGTGGCAGAAAAAGTCGTGGCCCTCATTGAAATCTATCCAGTAGTTTTTCCGTGATGCGCGCACTACTGCAAACCTCGTATCATTTTATTTATATAGATTGAATGATATTTATTGAAAGCTTTACTTTTTACACGCCCACGGTATCAGATAGGGTGACGAGCCGATTACATTTTCATTATATAATTTCTTACATAAATATGAATATATTTGAATAATATTTTATTATTTTTAATTTATTTTATCGCCTTTTTAGATTAACCAATAACTAATACTCCTAGAAAGGAAAAAGCATCAAAAGTTTATCTAATAAGATAATATTATAATGATTATGAATGTACAAGAATAAAAACCTGAACCTGCACGATGATTATAAATTATTACATTCTAAAACACATTATGTAACATAATCAACATTTTTATCGTTTTTAGACATAACATTTTAGTTTCTCAGAATACAGAAAGAACTTGGTTCTAGTCAATGATATTATATGCAAGAACTTCTTCTCTAGAACCTTCGTTCTAGTTGATTTAACTGCTTTTTAAGCTTTGCCTTTCACTTCGGACTTTTTATAATGTACAAAATATAACTAACTTGACTACAGCGCCACTTATTGGGTCAAGGCTTTGTGACTTTCTTTTTTGCAACTTATTCATACATTTTGAAAATATGAGTCATTTATAAGAAATAGGTTAAACGATCACTGACAGATATGTCTTTAGTCGTTGCTGCGTTTTTTATTGTGTTTCTGATTGACTTGATCGATTGTTCACAAAATACATTTATGTTGAGTGGATGATTCATAGCTAAAAGCATTGCTGACAGGTGGCGCTTTAGTTAAGTTAATACAAATTCTTTATTTATGAACCAGGGTGACTCATATTCACATTATACGTTATTTAAGTGCCAAAAGATAATTTGGACCGGATAGGTGGCGCTGTTAACTTTTGTACACAATACAATACTCTTTATTATGCACCAAGGTAAGATTAATATAACAAAAATAAACATGTATTGAAGAAAAACAAAAGGATGAACTAAAATAACAAAAGATACACCAACCTATTCACTAAAACTAATTCATACCTTTGGCGCTAGATTAGTAACCTTAAACAAAAAGAGGAAGAGAGAGGGTTCAGAGAGACAAATAATGTTCCATAGTATGTTTCTTAAACTAATGTAAGGATTGAGCACGTTTAATTGACAGGGGTAAGAAGTTTCAAAATATTACTCCATGAACAGAAAAATATTTATCAATGTAGAGCAGTGCACGGGATATTATTAGAGGGAAAGATTTTCCTTAGATCGTAAGGAAAAATTATGACAGGAGCTGAACAATTTAAAACCTTAGGTTAGGCTAATGATAGGGAGGTTAAAAGTAAGAAGCAGTAGAGAGCGGAAAGAATATGAGTAAATTTTATATTTACACTGTAAAAAGTTCGGAGTGAAAGCTATAGCGCCAACCACCTGGAAGGGTATAGAACAACGTCCGCTATGCCATGTCCAGTTCGTAAAAATTAACAATTTAATACACATTTAAATTTTTAATACTAAGCCATATTTGAATAAAACGTACACTTACCATATTATGCTTGCATTCATTACAGAACTTATCATTTCGAATATCCATGGAAGTCCCATGATGATAAACAGTCTGATGGTCATAACGAATCTGAAAAACATAATGAGAACATTTTATTTTTTCACTACTAATAAATGTACAAGGAAATATCCGCAGCGCTGCGGAACCCTCTGAAAAATGAGAGGAGACCGGTGCCCAGCAGTGGGACGTATATAGGCTGCAATTTTAACTTTTTTTACTTTTAATAAATGTAATATATTGATATTATTAGAATCAAATAATACCTACTAATACTCTTATAGAGCATGCCTAAACTCAGATCGTGGATGTATTTCATTAAGATCCTAGGTATATTAGAACTGACTATAGGTCTAAAATATACTATCCCCTATTTACTTTTTATTTTCAAATCCTACGCGTATTTTATTTGCGAAGTTCGTTAACCTTTTTAAATGCTAATTAGGTTATTGAACTTTGCGCGTCTGCGGACGTCGAAAATAAAGGAAGAGGCTGTTCGGTACAGTAAGATGATTTTATTCTTTTTACCTTCAGATGTATAGTAAGCATCCCTGTGAAAGACAAGATAACTCAAACGTAGCTTTTATATTTACAATGTGTAATTTATTATGTTAGAAACTATTTATAAGTAAAATGGAAATAACTATTTTTCCAGTAGGATTTAATTTTTTTGATAAATATTTAAAATAAAAAAAAACTTGATTTATGGCGGTGTAAGACCCCACTACCCCACTACCCCAGATCATTAAGTGGGTGTCGTAAGAGGCGACAGAAAGAAACTAGATGGACAGCGGGGTATTCCTAATAATAATAAAAAAAATGTTCGTGTAATTGTGTACACACGTACGAAGTGAAACGACATATCATTGTTATTTTATTGTATATTTTACATAAGTAAGTATACTAAGTACTCCTGCAGCACCGGCGGTGAAACGTTACAAGAAGACGTGACTTTTTGATTTTAATACCGTAACTAAATTCGTCGTTGACGCCGCAAAGGGGCGATCCTCAATTTTTCATAAAATTACAGGACAGCAAGAAAACATTTATTATTCCCCGATTACTAGCTTTTCTTCATCAAAAAATTAATCTTATTTTTAGTTTTCCATTTACTCTAATATATTTAATTTTCTGATGAAAAAAAGCTTTTTTTTAAAAATTGAGGTAACGAATTTCTGCACTACGTCGATAAAGGAATTTCATTTAATAAAAATATTTTTATGGATTTTATTGTGTTTTCCACCACCCGAAACACCGAGACTTAAAAATTAAGTAAAATAAACGCGATAAAACCCGTAAAAGTATTTTTATTCATTGTGTAGTGTTCGCGGAAATATAAGAAATCATTAAGAAATTTCATTTCAAAAATAAAAAAAACTGCGGTTGCTAACCCGCCTGCCTAGCGTGGCAACCTGGCAACTATGACAAACATCGTCCCTATGAGGCAATCTATGGGGGAGGCCTGTGTTCAGCAGTGGACTTTCATAGGCTGTAACGGTAACAGTAAATACACATAGTCTTAGTATTAAGTAAAAATTTAGTTATGTGCTGTGAGATATCAATCCTTTCTATTATACACAATAGGTTTGAAAATAGTTTAATGACGCATAATTTAATTTGATTAAAAGTATTTTAACATACGTAGGTATATATCGTTACAGCTTGTAACTATTTTTACGAGACACTTTATTTATGTGTCTTTGTAAGTTATAAATAAACCCTGACGGTTTTATAGCCTAGTACCCAAGCACAGATGAACGAAGTTGATTAATCACGCATCGTAACAATAATATTGACATGTTGTATCTCTTTGAATTGAGAGTGTCGTGTAAGACGTGAATAAACCAGATAATTACGAAAAATATGAATCGAAAGAATACACGCAATTTAATTTTAAAAAAAATATAGGATAGGGTGACAAGCGAGCACACAGTCCACCTTATGGTAAGTGGTTACTGTGGCCCATAGACAATCTACATCTATCCGCGTTTGCGAATTAAAATGCAGATGCGTTGTCACTTGTGAGAACTAAAATGGAATGCCTCTTTGCCAGTAAAATGGTCTCCGGTTCTCTACACTCACCATACGAAACACAGCAGTGTTAAAGCTAATTTTACGCTGGTGTTCTGTGAGAGCGTGGTCCTCCCCGGTCGAGCCGACCCATTCGTGCTACAACTATACTACTAATATAGCTGCAGCATGGCTCTACCACGTGTAAATTTCCCGCCGCATAGTATTGATAACTTTAGGCCACTGCTCCACTTTAACTATTGATACACGTTTAAACTATTGATGTACTCATACTCGTACGTTACCCCCATATTAGGATTTTCTCCTATGCCGTGCAGACAGCTTACAAGCACAAATTGCACAAGGACAATCATCCAGACCCGGAGTAGTTATTTGTAGGCCATACAAATACTTGCTCCGTGCGGAATTCGAACCCGCAACCCCCAGCGCTGCAACTCATTGCTAAGCCACTGCGCCAAGAAGCCGACCATGATTTCGTGTTGTTAACAATATCTGTCAAATTCCATACTTTACATTTTAATACGCATATTTTCCGCGGGATTTCTTTATTAAAGCAGACTCTAGTTTTAACATATGACTAATTATTTATAAACAACTTTTATAATAAGTTGTTTTTTAAATTTGTTGCAAAGATACACTACACTTTGCGGGCGTATTGATGATAGCAGTGGTGCAGTGGTAATCAGACGATTTGCACTATAGATTTCAAAAAATTTTGATACGTTTTAGATGGTTATTTAGTCATCTCTTGACTTTCTCTGTGTTGACTTTTACAACTATCGCGAGAGATGAGTTGATTCGTAATATTGACTTCTCTATTCCATCAGTAATTTTTGTTAACAAAATTCGTTAATATACTTTTATCAGTCACGAGAATTTTGTTTCGTTTTTAATAATAATGATAATTTATTAGATTCAGTTTGACAAATTACACTTAGGTATTATATCTATTTTAAATTACAAAATAACATTTCATTACAGCTGTCAGCGTCTTCCACCCTGAGTAGTACAAAAATCATTTCATTTCGCTATACAATACACAAACATGTTAAAATAAATATGGAAAATAAAGAGAAAATTTAATCAAACTGACTATTGAATGGTATATTTATTGTGTAAAAAACTGATGTATACTTACTTATATTTTAACGCCTTGATGTGACTTGACGTGAAACTATGACGCCATAGGAGTATTGACGTGTAAACGAATATGCAAATATTGGCAGTTATGAGTATTGTCATAATACTATACATGTAGTACCATTGCTGTCTTTTTTCTGCAAATAGTAGATTTAAACGTTTATAATGCAAGTCTTATGAAACACTTAATATAGATTTATTACATTCGACGACAATTAGTTGAGGTCAACTATATGAAGAGTATTATGTTATGGGTTACTTTTTTATTGATTCTGGGTTTCAGTTCAGAATCGCTTGCCTATTTGAGAGGTTCTTATTTCAATTTCGATGTGACGGTGATAGGACTAAGTTCTTTTACCTTCACATCGGGACTATAAGGACTGAGACCAAACTAAAAGGACTAAGTCCTTTCACCGTAAAGGCGATGGTAAGTTTTGAGATTTTTCTACAACAACCTAAAAACTTTATACTAAAGCTGCTCAGTAACTTCTTATATTCTGTAATGAACAGTGCGCATTAAAATTTGTGACATTTTCCGTCTCGTTTTTTGTATTGTTATAAAAATCTACCGCTGAAAGTGCCTAAATCTTATAGCCTATTTTTCTGTTGCTTTATTGTTTTCTTATCGTCTCAAAAGAAGTGATACTAACGCTGCTCAATAATTGGATTTCTTCTAGAATTTCAGACCTTCGTTGAATATGGATTCATGACCTGTTTATTGCCATAAAGTTAAAAGTTCCATGAAAATTCGTGAATTGCTTACAGATGTTATTCCACTTTATTATAGACGCTTGAAATATAAAAAAAATATTGAATTTATGGTTATAAGAAGATTCTCTTAGAACTCAGCCTGTTAGCAGTGGAATAAATAAAATGTGTTATATATCTTTACAACTACATACCAAAAAACCAGCAATGGTTCAACCCTATCCCAGGCTTTTGATGATCTCCAGGGTAGAAGTTAACAACAGCCATGGCCACAGTGATCAAAGCACTAGTTCCCCACGCGTACAAAACATACCATGCAAACTCTTTCCAGCCGTAGTCAACCATAAAAGGCCTTCTGAAACGGCAAAACAAAAATATTTAGTAGCCACAATTTTTGCGAAGAATAAAGATAATTTAGACTAAATATATTAACCTCATACTTCGGAGTATCTGAATCGATATTGCATTAGTCCAGAAGAAACTTGCAATCAAAAAGAAATAAGTCAGGAACCCTGAAAAGTAATTGATTTATAAGGTATAAAATAAAATTTTACTGGTCACATTACTTTTATTGATGAAGCTACCTCGAACAGCACAGAGATTCATATCCGAATACGAAGACACGAGGTTCATGATTGCCAGACAGGCCAGGCCCAACGCGAGTGAGACGCAAAAGTTGATAACGCTTTTACCATGTAGATCCCTGGAAGAAATGAATTATGATTAAATATGTTAATTTGGTATTACTTAATGTTATACTTATAAACCGATGATTATGAAAATTAAGAAACTTTATTTTAGCGATTCGCAACGTATTAATAATAGTCCTAATGTTGTCGTAGTTTGCTTAGAATAAATATGTATAATGTGTGTACCTATATAAAGAAAAAAACCATGTCTGGCTATTGTTGGATGCCTATATTTGGTAAATTCCTAATAGAGTGAACTTTAACAAGATTGGCTCAGTTCTATTTTACATTGTCTGTATTCATTTAGCATTAAGATTTCTTTAAATAATAAACAAACTTTAGTCCTATATTATTTAAGTGGTATCGTATTATATTTTTATATATGGCCTGAAAATGTAAACGTAACACACTTTTTAAAAATCTTATTATTTCTGTTTGTTTGTAGCCCTATTTGCAACCAGCTACTTTAAAAAAATGATTTATAAGACAATACTCGGCGGAGATCTATAATGAGTATATCAGTTATAAGAATAAAGTTTACTTGCTAATCAGCAAGCAATGTACTCAATTATTTTCCAACTATTGAATTCAGATCTAAGTATTGTTCTCGCCTTGAACGAACTTAAGATAGTCAGAGTAAAATTTTTAATTAGCCATCTTTAATAAATAATATTATGAATTTTCCTCAATATTATAATCAATTGTAACTTAATCAGATATTAATTCATTATGCAATCAAACATGAAATGATATTAGGTTGATTTTGAGACGATATCATCACTTATACTTAATTAGTAACAATAATAAATTGGTATTTATTATCTTTCATATACTACATCACAATAAACTAAGTAACAATGAACTATACGTATATATTTAATTAATATGTAAACTCTTATCAGCCAGATCAATAGGCAAAGACTACATACTTCCATTTGGCACAATCCTTTCTGCTACACCACTCTCGCTTATTTTACGTCCATATTTCTACGCATCGTCTACCTGTTCGTCGTCTTAACTTTGCCAATCTTTAATATATCGCCAATTTGTTCGATAAAATCTAAACTGACACAGCGACTCACTTCTGCAGCGTAAATTTGATTTTTCACTCTTCGTTCATTCTTTCTAGGGATGCATCCCACTCATCAAAATTTCCTTTTAAGATATGCTAACTGAAAAAGTTTGATATCGTACGAACACACAGACTGGTATCCATTTAAAACAGTAGAATTGGACTTCATGGATCGCAAAACATGGTGATATATTAAAATTTGGATTCGAAATAGCAGACCCTTTACAACAGCGTCCAAATGGATCGTCAATTGAATTGTTTATTTTTCTTACCTGACTTCAGGAAGCATTAGGTAGATGAGTGCAGTAAGTGTGAGGAAAACAACTGATACTATCATGCAGTAGGCCATGATGGCGTTGTCCACTATTGGTTCACTTTCGTCAACGCAAATAACTGCTGCGCGGGTTGCGTTGGCCGATGAATTTACATCCATTCTTAATGTTCTGTTTCCAACGCAAAAACTGCAAAGAAATTATTATTATCATTAGTTTGTTTACGAAACTTCTCAAAATATCGTGTCTATGCCGGATAAAATAATAAACTTGGACATTTTTGTAAGAAAGTATAAGAACCGCGAAAATTACGCAACACTGCTCCAGTGGGAGTTAGCAAACTTTGCAAGTTCCGAAAATGATTTTTTATTATCTAAACATTTCTTAAAATAAAAAGAAAATGTAAGAATATTTACCTGGGAATAAAACTTGGAATTATCACATAATTCAAGAAGAGTGCGCAACTTCATAAACCATTTATACGTTGTTATAGATATACGACTAGTTTGAAGGGACGGGACGGTAAGGGAGTAGTAGTAGTAGTATCTGGGTAGGTAACACCATCTTATTTCTGTGGCCAAATAGCAGTGCGTACAATGCTGCGTTTCCGTCTAAAGAGTATAGGGAGCCAGCATAATCACAGACTGTAAGTCATTCCACCTTAGTCCTTAGCTATCTCTTAACAACGCATCCGTAAATGAAGAAGCATTTGAAGTTAGTTGCTGCTGTCCATGGGCTGCAGTAGCCACTTAAGATCGTGTTTTTTTTTTATAAGATAAGGTTGACAAACGAGCACACAGTCCACTTGATGGTAAGTGGTTGCTGTGGCCCATAGACATCTACATTTATCCTCGATTACGAATCAAAATGCAGATGCGTTGTCACCCGTGAGGACCAAGATTGAATGCCTCGTTTTCAGTAAAAAGAGTCTCCGGTTCTCTACACTCACCATACGAAACACAACAGCGTTAAGCTGCTATTTTACGCTGGTATTCTGTGAGAGCGTGGTCCTGCCCCGGTCGAACCGACCCATTCGTGCTACAACTATACCAGTAATATAGCTGCAGCATGGCTCTACCACGTAATAGACTTCTTTTTCAATCGACTTTCGTCTTGTCTTACCAAGTAATCACTCAATCTAGTGTGGGCCGCCATACACTACGTTTACCTGTACGAGGCTGCTACTAGAGAACATTACTTCGGTAGTCGGTTCTCCGAACTATATGGACGGCCAATTGCAAATTCAGCTCACTGATCCGTTGGCTATCTGTCTATGTCGGCCACCCTGGTTCTACTGTGGATATCTTCATTATTAATTGTGTCATGCAAACAAAATCCGAGCCTAGCCCTCTCCATAGTTCGCTGAGCGACCTTGAGCTGCCTGACACGATCAGTAGTGAAGGATCAAGTCTCAGATCCTTATGTCATCACTAGCAAAACACTGGTTGTGCACTCTCGGCTTTAGGTGTGAAGAATACTTGACGACAAGATGTGTCGTAATCTTTCGAACGCTGCCCAGATGAGTTGGATCCGTCGATTGACCTCTGGGTCTAAGGGACTTAAACCTAGTCGGAAATTATGTTCTAGGTAAACATATTTGTGAACTACTTCAAGCGTAGTGTTCCCAATAACTACCCGGCTAACATATGTGTGGCATATACATTGGACATTGTCATTGTCTTGTCCATGTTAATTTAAAGATGTGTCCCTTGGGAGACTATTCAGGTCATTGAGCATTGTGCTAAGGTTCTCAAACGATTCTGTCATTATGACTATATCGTTGGCAAATCGAAGGTGATTGATATACTCGCCATTGATCTTGATACCATGTCCTTTCCAGCCCAGTAGCTACCAATTTTAATATTAACTCGTGTTAATGCTTACTTGAGCCTCTTAATAATATTTTTATAAATCTTCATGGACATAATAGTTCATAATTCGATATTTATAATTCATTATTTGTGCTAAGTAAACATGCATTTTAACGACACCGAGCTTAGTGTTCCCAACAACTAGATCCTCAAGCGATTCTAGCATGAGTTTATCATGGGCAAATTGATGTTGATTTTATCAGTAATCACTAAGATCATCAATATAGATATATAAGTAATATTAATGTTAACAGTTTTCGTTTGCTTATAACAAATCTGTTACATATTTGAAAAAAACTTAGCACGTCATTAAGGATATATAACAACTAATAACCAGTTGCACAATATTTACCGTTACCAGATATTAAGGTACAACACAATGGAAAGGGAGTATCGCGAGAAAACCATGCATTTATGTCCATGTCGTGAGTTCTGTGCCCATTAGAACAAAAGCTTGCTGGGCACATTGCATTGCTTAATTGAAAAATAAAAGTCAAATCTCGCATATTAAAGTACCAAAGCAAATGAAGTTTTTAAAATAAAACTAGATTTGCTTTGTGAAACAACTTTTTTATTGTACTTTTTAACCTAAATTTGCATTTTTTTAATGTGCAATTAAAAGCTGTTGCCACAGGAATATAATATTATCAAAAATTTTAATAATGACACTATATTCCTGTGGCAAACAATATAGTATAGTCAACATAGCCTTTGGATATTCCTTTAATTTAAAAGTGCCTTTTAAATTTACATAAAGCAAAATCCTTACGTTTCTGGCTCCATTTCAGCTTGATTGTTAGGCATTGCAAGAACTAGGTAGCCCGCATCATTCACAGTGAAACGGTAGATTTCTTCTGTCAACATAACGTATTTTTTGCATGCAATTTTAATAGAATTGTTCGTGTTCGATATAGGGTCCCAACAAACTTTACTGCTATTTTCTCCTTTTAAAATATACTGTCCTGAAGAACAGCAAAGAGCATCTTGAGACATTGCACACGCCGCACTCAAAATTATCACCAATAAAATTACACATTGTGTTAAAGTTTTCATTTTTGAATTTTCTACACGAGATATTATTAAGTTATTTAAACGCTCGTAGCCTTTAGTAAAACGCTAGTAAACCGTCCGTAAGTAACGTGTTTATGCGCGTACGCGCCATCGCTTCTACTAAAACTAAAATACATAAAACTTTTCCCAACACCCAACACTAGTGGTGCGTAAGCTTAAGTGTTGTCAGCGAATTAAAATATTTCCGCAAACAAGTTTTTCAGAGGAATAGATGTGTTGAGCATTAAAATAGGTTGTTCTGGGCATTAAATTTAATTACAAACATGTATTTTTATACTATAAACACAGTTCAATCGTAGTTCCATATAATACACACATTTCACCTTCCTTTTCTTTAAAATAATTTAAGGCTTCTAGCGAATATGTAAAGTACCAAATGATTAGTGGCTAATGTTCCACAAAAACCTACAGTCTCACCCTTGAGGATTACAACGAACTTTGGCTAGCCATTCTAATTTTTAGTACGCCAGAATGAAATCCTTAATTGGAATTAACCGACACAAGAGTAAATCACATATCTAAAAAAATAAAAATACTTTTTTATAGAATAAGGTTCACAAACTAGCACACAGTCCACCTGATGGTGAGTGAATGCTGTGGCCCATAGACATCTACTTCTATTAAGAGATTCTCTGACGACTAGACCTAGAGTAGAGAACCAGAGACCATTTTAAACCGTAACACAGCAGCATTGAACTGCTATTTTACGTTGGTATTCTGTAAGAGCGTAGTCTTTCTCCGGTCGAGCCGACCCATTTGTGCTACACCCATAATATAGCTACATAGTGGTTCTACCACGTAAATATTAGAGAACTTCGCAACATCGCATTATAGTAGTACGTTTAAATTTTCCTAGCTATTTTTGACCCTTTGAAAAATGTAAAGATGTTCAGAAAAACTAGTACGCTTAATAATATAGACTGCTACTTTCACTTTTTTGCCATTAATAGGATTTCTGGTATTCGTCATTTAACTTATTAAATAGAACATCATTTTATCTTTACCCAGTGAAAATTCGACCCAAATTAATAACTAAAACATGTATTTAGGCTCATCATAACTAACAAATACTATTATTTATAGGACCAAATATATTTCGTATAAAATTCCTTACAATATAATATTTCCTAAATTTAGGAAAAATTTGCACGTTGGCAACACTGACCCTGAAGTCTCAACCTCGCTTCGCTTAATAAAAAAGTCATTGATGGTTTATCGAGATTCAAGACAACATTGTTCTATGAATGATCAATTCATTATTAGATCCTTTATCAAAATAATGTCTATATTTTTTTTTTCGATCATTTTGGTACCATTTAACGAACAAATTTTTTTGAAAATTTCTAGACGGAAGGAATTTAATAATCATTTAAGATTAAATATTCATTTAATATTCTGTTTTCTACATTTCCTGAAAGCATTTGCATTACCCGCGCTTGGCAAGTGGGTTGGCAACCGAATTTTGTTATATTTGTTTAGAAAGATGCTGCTGTCCATCTGTTCATATCCTAGTTCAATTTCCTTCCGTCGCCTCTTACGACTAAGGGTAGTCAATATTCTTACACCGCCACTACATGTTTAATATTAATGGAAAATATTTGACCTATGGGGGAGGCCTATTATCAGCTGTGGACTTTTAATGGGCTGTAACCTGTTACTTGTAATGGTAAATGCCATACCAAAAATAAATTAAATAATTAAAAAAACTTTATTAGCAGGAATAAATAATTTTTACCACTTCTGCTTGTGACAGTTATGTAATTATAAAGATAATGTTCTGCTGATAAAATTCTGCTTTAGTAGCATAAAAAGTTACGAAGTCTTTATTGGTCTCCGCCTAGATACTTAATAAAATAAACTAAGCAATTATTTCATTTTTTTTTTCATAATATATTTATTGTTAGAAGCTAAAGGTACGTAACCTGGTTTAACTATGAATTTATGACGTCACGGGGGACTGTCATAATATGGTAGGTGTTGGTTGCAAAGTTGCTTTAAAAATTTACTTGCTCATTATTTTGATTACTAAAATTAATAATTTTTTAAAAATATTTTAAGATTCTAAGCGATTTCTAAGCGGTCTCAATCGTCGCGGACGCTACGCAATTTTAGACCTTATGGTGACGTTTTTGAAGTTTTTATAGAAATTATGTTTCACTCGGGTCAGACATTCATGATATTGGCGGATTAAAGTCGACTTGTGGGGAAATCTAAAAATCGAGCCGAAATATCGTGGTCGTATATTATACACCAGCGGCTTGGTGACGAAATATGGATCTTGCTCTCGCTATCAAGACGGTATCGATCATAAATGATTTTGTGCAACCTCTAGTAAATTGCTGGCATGAAATTTTTCAAAAAAAATATTACCTGCAGGGCTAAACAAATCGCCACTGTATTAAGTAAGAGGCCGTTTTACACTGTGTTTGCCGGTAGAAGGTTTCTAATTCTTTCTTCTCCATGTGTTATTGTTTTACAAGTCATAAGGTCTATTTTCACTTCGGCTTTTACTGATCTGCTATGTCAATTACGCAGAGAAATTTTGAGCATAACCTTTCCTAATAGGGCAGCAGTGTAAGTTCGCGTCTCGGCTTCAAAAGTAGCATATAAAATAATAATGCTAACTAAATGTCGAATGCTTCTTATTGTACAGGGGATATTATAGTGTCACACGTTTAACTTGATGGTACAACTCCTTTCCAGCCTAGGATACCATCTGGGTAGATACCACCCTGTTACCCACCTATTCCTGACCAGTATGCAGCAGTACACGCTGTGTACAGCTGAAATCCAATACCGAATACCGATGTGATTTTAACATTTGACTTAAACGGTTATTTCACTTTACTGCCATAATATTATGTCTCTGGTTTAAATATTTTCTTAGTAATAACTAGCACTGATAATAGAACAAAATATGGAAATATTTCTTTGTTTACAGCTGTTGCAAATGCTGAAGTTCTACGCACGTTTTGAGATAAGCGACGAAACCGGAGATCCGATGACGGATCGCGACATGACGCTGCAGCATTACTCACGAATAACATCGTTACAGGTGCGTTTTTACATTGCCTAAGCTTTCATTAACGGAAGATATGAAAACAACTAAAATTTACGAAAGATAAAAGATATTAATTTTAGTTAATTGATACAAGTTTTCGAGCCCAAATTGTTTTGCATTTTCAATCTTTACTTTAAATATTAAAACCTATTCGAACTTAGCTTTGAAAAACCAGAAAACATTCCCATCTCTATCAAATTTCTATGTTTTTAACTTTTCTTTAAATCATTCAAAGGGTATTCTTAATCAAACTGAAAAAAAAATGTTCAATATATAACAAACAGCTCCGTGGCGTAGTGGCTTAACATTAAATTATTACGCTGAGTACCGCAGGTTCGAATCCCGCACGGAGCAAGTATTTTGTATATCCTACAAATAATTGTTCTGGGTCTGTTTGTCCTTGTGCAATTTATGTAAGTATGTAGACTGCTTCCACGATAAACCTATTTTGAGGGATTTGGGATATTTTTTTACTAAAGAATATACAAAAACAATAAAACGAGGAAATGTTGGGCTTGTATCAGTCATTTCTGAAAGAGGGCATCGATGTATGAATTGACTATACTTAATATGTTGTTTCTTTCAAGTGGCATATGGTTACATTTGATGCGAGCTGAAAAAAAGTTATGAATTCGATCGTGATTTTACTGATGAATCTCTAGATTTGTTCCCTTTACTAAAATAATTCTTGTTACAAAATTTCAATAATCTTACGAAAAAATCTAGCAAACTCTGTTTTTTCCTGTTTCTTTATGGTTTTTTTTTAACTAAAATGCGAAACAAAAACTGAAAAATATTACTTTTGCGTTTGATGTAGAAGCTGCCAAATTTTGAATAATACACCTTGTACACATGTGCCGCCTAATTTCATTTTTGGCCTCTACTAAGAACTGTTGTACGTCACAACGTACACTAAGGATAGTCGCTTTTTCTCATTAAAAACGAAACTCATTGCAGAGCTCCGTGCACAATCTAAGACCTATTACTATTTTTTACCCACTAAGCTTAGTATTCTGTTATAACTAATACATAAATTAAAAGTCCATAACTTTGACGATGATAAAAATCTTTGTTCACAGAAAGCAGCATTCTCTAAATTCCCTGATCTCCGCCTATTCGCGTTGGCTAATGTTGCAAGTGTTGATACAAGAGAATCCTTACAAAAACATTTCGGAAATCTGAGGTAGGTGATATAACTTTTCACGTTTACATATATTTTGTTTTACATAATTAATTTGTATTTATTGTTTTCTCGTTTAGTGACAAAGCGTTGCGTGCCATTGCGACTTATTTGAATCTAGTGCCACCTGAAGGCAAGGAACAAGAAGCGCCCTGGCATCGTTTGGATAAGGATTTTCTCAGAGAATTATTGGTAATGATTTATGTGTTTTACTTGTATTGTATACGATTCTTACTTTTTAACACGGTTTTATTAGCTTAGTATGTATCAATGTACCTAATTGTATCTATGTCACATAAAAAAATCAAATCCAAAAAGTGTTGGGTGATGTTTGTAAAATTAGCGTCATCATAAAAATATCTGAAAAAGCACCCAACGCTTTTTTACAATAAAATGATTTTTTTATGTTAATCACTATTTTCTTATTTTAACCTTATTAAAAATTATATTCTACTTTATAGTTCGGTTATACGTGTTTTTTTTAGTTTATTGAAACTATTATTTAGTATTCATATTATGCACTTGGCATAATAAACTTTCAAATTAATTAATCTAAATATGCACTTATATTGTATTTACAACTATTAAATACTTTCTCCTGCCTATAAAAACCGCTGCAATTTTGCCGCACATGCCGTGCATTTTATATACTTATTGTCTATTTATAATTAATCTATAATTTTCTTACCTTATTTTATTTTTTATTTTTATGTGGACACTTTTATAATTTATCTTTCCCATAACAGATCTCCAGACATGAACGGCGTATATCACAACTAGAGGAGCTCAATTCTATGCCTCTATATCCAACAGAAGAAGTGATATGGGATGAAAACGTGGTCCCTACAGAGATATACAGCGGGGAGAACTGCCTCGCCCTGCCTAAGCTGAATCTTCAGTTCCTGACATTGCATGATTATTTGTTAAGGAACTTCAACTTATTCCGGCTTGAGAGCACATGTGAGTAAAAAGTATTAAAATATGAAACGAAAGTTGCAGGGTGATGAAGTCTGTTGCCACATCTCGTACTACAGGTATCGTAATAGACGACTAAAGAAAGGGTCCAAGAAGATATTGTGATCTCCGATAGATAATAAAATAATTATTTTGTACAATATACTAAAATATTTAGCTCGATTACGGAGAGGATTATCAAACATTTTTTGATACATTTGATACAACTATCGCCAATCTGTCTGCCAACAGTGCAGTTTTATAGCAAATTCCTGACTGTGGTACTGTAAGCTGCAAACTAAAAATTATTTGTAGAGAATATCATAAGGCATTAAGTCAGCCTTTTGTATCTAACCGGTAGGTGCTAGCAATGAAGGATAATTAAATAAAATTAAAATGATCAATAAGTCAAGTAAACAATATAAGTTAAATAGACAAATAAGTTATAGATAAGTTAAATAAAAATGTAGGTACAAATAAACAAAGATACCTATATTTATCATTTACTACTGAAAAACGTTAGAGCAACTATGGCAGTCGGTTAAAAGTGGTAAATTTAGATACAGCAGCAAGACAAATCAGGTTTATTATTACGAACACATTATACATTATACAAATAAATCAAGTATGTATATTATCCTAATGATTTTAATACTAATGCGCCATATTACACATTCAATAATACTTATTTGATGTGTTTTAATTTATTTTATATTTAATCATTTAAGTGAGCTGCAGCACTGCTGTAAAGAAATTAAATATCGATATAAAATCATTCGACACATCAAAATGTGTCTCAAGTCATTCTTAAATGACTTGAAACACATTTAGCTATTACATTATGCATGCAAATTTATTTAGATTTAAGAATGAAGTACTGGATTATTCTCTTATTTATTGTGTATATTGATCATAGCTTCATAGATAACTCTATAATGCTATGATCAATAACCTAAATATAACCGTGACAAACAAGATTCTCCGATATTTAGATATATTTTTATTTAAATAAATAATAAAGAAAAAAGAAAGAAACCACATTCATCGCTATAAAACAATACACATAAATAAAATATACGAGAAATTAATAAAATAACTTAATGAATTGCAGCAACGAAAAGACCACCGATTGAGCATTAAGCTCCAAAATTATAAAAATGTCATAGAAAATAATTTTCTTCAATAAGAAAATAATAACTTATCATTCGAACCAAGTGCTGACCTCATCTACATTGCAATACATTTTGCTGATTGATTGACAAGGCTTTCACGACTAATTGATAGCGGTAAATCTATCAAAAACACACTAACACTACAGTGCATCTCAAGTCCGCTGCAGAACATATTAGGCCTCCCCCATAGATTGCCACAAAGTACGGTCCTGAACCACCTGCATCCATCGACTAGCTGAGTGTTTCATCTGGTCGGCACTTCAGGGGGTCGCCTAACACTGCGCTTGCCAGTACGAGGCTGCCACTCGAAAACCTTCCTTCCCCTTCGGTTGTCGGTTCTTCTAACTACATGGCCTGCCCATCACCACTTCTGTTTAGTGATCTGCTGGGCTATATCAGTTTATCTTGTTCTTCTGTGGTTATTCTCGTATTGCATGTTATTCCGAGCATATATCCCTTTCTATCGCGCGCTGAGTAACATTGGGCTGCAAAAACCTTGAAGCCAAATGCACAAACTAATGGTAACGAATGTGTGTAGGCGAGAACGAGGGTAGGGCCCTAAGCTCACAAGCCCGTCCGCTGGTCCACTATGGTGAGTATGGGCAGATATACGAATGTAGCACGCATATCCAGATAAGTTCTTAAAACAAGCGTCTCGGACTCTTATGTCTGTGGAATCAAAGTGTCTGTGGACCTCAAGACATGTAAATGTATTCGCCTTTTGACCTTCAAATATCTGACCTATCAGAACAACTTACAAATAGGAAATTAATGAAACAACAATTATTGCATCACCAAGGAACTAATACAGAAATGAGACACCTAATTCCATACTCTGAGTTGCTGGCTAGAGCTATTGGGTCACTCTTTGTTCAAACATTACTCATAGTGATGTATGTCTGTCATTACGGTAATAAAGCGACTATAATTGAAAAACGGTTGTATTAATTGCCATAACGTAACCTTGCAGTTAATGCGTCCGTAATTGTTATATTTATCAATTTAATAACTGTAATGTCGCAAATGTATGGGGCATTTGATTGCATATAGCTGTTATACACTATGTTTCACTTTATGATGTATATTTCTTTAGATTACGGCTTAAAGTTCTGTATATTACGCCGAACAACTTTGATAGTGATGTCATCCTTGCTCCATCTGTTTCTGTTTAATGCACAAAGTATATATTGCCGTAAGAGCAAAGAGATTGTTAGCTTTGTTATACGAACGGGATTAACCTTCAAAACAGTGTCAAGGTCACGAGGAACCATCACAAATACAATTACTTTACATCTAGATCAGGAATGATTTACATTGTAAAAACATCTGCTGCGATTCAGACCCCGGATCCCCTTCCAAGCAAATCTTATGTGCTTCAACTCTTAGCTGAGATGATTGAGATGTACACCCCTTATATCAAGTTATAGATAGCTTCTTCTTTGATTGTCTATTTTACCTTCACGCAGCTAAAGCAACAATTATATCCATCTATTACAAAATGCGGAACCCAAATCCTATAGACTGGTGATGGGGAGCAGCATTACCAGCGCTAAGCTGTCGGCTCTGCACTTACCAACCCGCTAGCTCAGCGTGATTAGTACGGGTAGTTTCTAAGTTTCTTACACTAACAAGCTAGCTACATTCTTGAAGAGCCCAATTTCAAGTAGTGGGTTAAAAAGGCTGCTAATGAAGGAGAAAAGTACAACTTTGTTTCACTGACCTTTACAGTGTAGTGGTGGTGTAAGAATATCCACTACCCCAGAGTGAGAAGGGAATTTTTTTTCATATGAGAGAGGGTTATCATCCCGTGGGTGTCGTAAGAGGCAACAGAAGGAAACAAATGAGGAGATGGGCAGCAGCGTCTTCCTAATAACTACTAAAAATAAAAAACTGCGGTTGCCAACCCGCTTGCCAAGTGTGGCAACTATGGCTAATATCCCCTTCTATGAAGCAATCTATGTATCACTAAATCCATACAAATAAATAAAATTGAAGTGCCTATATGTTATGACAAAATAACAACTTTAGACTAAATGCATAGGAAAGTATATACGGTACTTATAACAAAAACACAATTTTTACAATGTTTGTTGTCTGTTTGTTCCGGCTAATCTCTGAAACCGCTGGACCGATTTTGACGCGGCTTACACTGACAGATAGCTGATGTTATATTGAGTATCTTAGGCTACTTTTATTTTGGAAAAAGAAATAGAGTTCCGCGCAAAAAAAATTAACACCCATGAAATGCAATCGTAATAAATTCCACTCGGACAGTCGCGGGGACCAGCTAGTATTTTATAATATACAAACCGTAAATTAGCGGCGATTCCCTTGTATTACAATTATTCATGGGCGGCGCTCGATACTTACCTTTAAGGTCAGTTTGCCCCCCCCCCCCCCCCCCACCCCCTCCTTCTGTAAAAAGAATCTAAGCGTAAACAAGCTTTTAAAGTGACTGAATCAATTGGCTACATGGGGCTGTTTAATTTAAACTTATTTAAAAACTGGATTTTCTGATTCGGTGATTTTTGTTCCAGATGAAATCCGACAAGATATTGAAGATGCTGTTTACCGATTGGCGCCATGGTAATAACATTTATTTTACGATAACCTACTCTAGATCCGCCATTCAACAAGATAATGCAACATTATACGCAAGTTAATGTTCTTGCAAATAGTTCGTAGTTTTTTTCTCTACAATAGCAATACTGGATTTTTGTAAACACAACCAGAAAATTTAAATTGTATGTACACTTACTAATATGTATGTAGTGAAATAGACGTGTTATTAAGTGGAGACCGCGTCTAGGCAAACGTATGTGAGACGCTCCCTGACTAGATGGAGCGACGAACTGGCCAACATGGCTGGTAGTAACTGGATGCGTATAGCCAAAGACCGGGCGCCCTTGGGCGACACCACGGAGCAATTTGCTCGTAGACGGCACGTTACGTTCAGCAGTGGACTGCTGCATGATGACAGTGATGATAACATTTACTATTAAAAATATTTTACATAATATGTAGTATAAACCCTTAAGATTTGAATAAAATAACTGTAGTTGTATTTCTCATGAAATTTAACGGATACTGCATATTTTTTAATAAAACTGGGTTGAGCTTAGTTTGCACCGCACTGCAATGCGATAACCCTTCGTTTCCCCGCTCTCAGCCCCTGTTCATACAGTCGCGTTAGTATTCAGCCTACCATCAGTACGGTTTACATCTTTGTTACCGATACCCATAATTTTCGTTTCGTATTTCTTTAGTTTTTTGTTACATCATTCGCACCACGTCATGTGCAAACTTAGCTCAACCGTGTTGTACTTTTTTTCGCCTTCCTATGTACTTTTTTTTCGAGTACCTGACTTCGAACGTAACCGGTTGACGGTCCTTACTCAAAACGGGCAAGCACGATTTCGGTCAACATTTACAAACGTGTTGTAGTAAAGTAAATACATACTGCAAAGTTTTACCCATTCATAAAAAGGTGAAATATTGAAAGAATGTTATGAGTACTCGATGCACCCAACCCCAAGGGAACGCAATTTTAACACTAGGAATAAAACTCCTTATTCACTAATTACAACTAATAATTACTACGGTAACAGAACACGTAAATTTCTAATACCATACCTATTAAATTTTTCACGTACAGAATTAAAAAGCCACCTTACATCACAAAACATAAAAACAAAACTTAAACATTTTTTTTATAATTAGAATTTTTTAAAATATTTTAATGATAATAATCAATTTATATTTATCTATGCAAATATATTGCCAAAAACGGACAATTAAACAAAGCATGTAATCATATAAAATGGAAAAATACATTAAAAAAACAAACTATTCCTTAAAAACACATTCCGTGTGTACGATATATAGTGTATTGGCGAACAATCAAAGAATAACAATCACATTTTTGAAAAAAAAAATCACTATTTCTAGTAAACAATATCAAAAACCACCTTCTCCACAAAAATAAGTATAGTTTAAGAAATAGCTACTTTAACTTTTATATAAAATAATGTAAATACCAAAAATGCTTAATATTTTTTTACACAATTTTAACATAGTACTTTATATCCCCCCACTAGATGGAGTGACGACCTGGTAAGATTTGCAGGAAGTCGATGGATGCAGGTGGCTCAGGACCGTGCTTTGTGGCATTCTTTGGGGGAGGCCTATGTTCAGCAGTGGACTTGTGAAGGGCTGTAATGATGATGATGATGAAATGTTAATTTAAATATTATGTAAATAAATGTTTAAGTAAAATAATATATTAGTGCAAATTGTGCAGTGCCAAGACAAACAAAATGACGTTTTTTTATAGGATAAGGGTGACAAACGAGCACACAGTCCACCTGATGGTAAGTGGTTGCTGTGGCCCATAGACATCTACATTTTATCCTCGATTACGAATCAAAATGTAGATACGTTGTCATCCGTGAGGACTAAGATGGAATGCTTCGTTTACAGTAGAAAGGGTCTCCGGTTCTCTACACTCACCATACGAAACAAGCAGCATTAAGCTGCTATTTTACGCTGGTATTCTGTTAGAGCGTGGTCGTGGTCCTTCCCTGATCGAGCCGACTCATTCGTGTTACAACTATACCAGAAATATAGCTGCAACATGGCTCTACCACGTAAAAAATGTTTCATGGCACGAAGAAATGGTATTGTAGTTAAAACTGTTACTTTGTTGAAATAAATTAAAAAAAATATTATTAAAAATAAACTTACTAAATTGATATATAAGAAAGATCGTTTAAAATTTGAACGTAAAATATAATTTATAAATAAAACGTCGGGAATTAAAAATAAGTTAATTAAAAGTAGTTTTATTCAATAATAAGATTCAATAAGAGAGAAAAAATATTCATCATCATTACAGCCTTTCACAGTCCGCAGCTAATAAATATAGACCTCCACTGATGAATGCCCCTCCTCAGCCACCTGCATCTAATTATCAGGACGTTACTCGATCTAGTGCGGGACGTCCTACAGTTCGCTTACCGGAGCGAGATTGTCACTCGAGAACCTTTTGTCCCCATCGATAGTCGGTTCTTTGAGCTATATGGACGGCCCATTGCTACTTCAGCTCACTGATCCGTTAGTCTGTGTCGGTTACCCTGGTTTTACTGCGTATATCTTCATTTTGAATTTAATCACGCAGAGAACAAATAGCGCGAACCAATACTAACTTCTATGTGATCCGGAAGTGCCAGTCAGTGCCAAAGGCAAGATGTATAAAACCGCCATAAGAGCAATTCCACTCCACGATAGTGAAACGTGGGCTATGGAGAAGATACACGAGCAAATGCTACATACTACTGAAATGCGTACGCTACGTTGGGGCGGGTGGAGATAGCATTTTGGATAAAGTGCATAATGAACATATACGGGCAGTTTTAAAGTAGCAAATGTTGCTGAGAAATTGATGTGAGAACTGATAAGAGAGTCCAGACTGAGGTGATACAGATAATAATGTAATGAAGAAGTGTCTTTCCATGGCGAAGCAAAAGAGAGATAGGCAGACCGTTAAGGACCTGGATGACGAATGTCTAGAGAAACATGAAGGTGTTGGTTCAGAATTGGAAAAGCCGACCCCATGTAACGCGACGAGGCGAGGAAGAAAAAAAGAATAAAATACACATGCACCAAATAGTTAAAGTTCTTAATTCTCAAACTTGCATGTCGCACGAAGCAGTCCGCACAGATTTTATAAACACACGGGATACATTTATTGCATTTTTTCCTTTATCTTTAAACATCATTTTCCATTTATACATTCACTGGCAACTGTAACTCTTAGCTTTATTTGCTCTAACATCACTCTGTGAACTAGCAAGTGCCCAAATTATCAAATTTAATTGTGAGCTCAACCGTACTCTCCTTTTGAGTTTAAAATTGTCTATAATGACTTCCTTTAATTAGAGCGCTTACAGTATTGAGCGGCTTTAGATAAAACGACCTTGTTGGTCGTTTACAATTTGTTGAACGCCCTTGACCAAGAAACACATGAGCGTCTAAAAAATTTTTTTTGGTTTTTAGTTGTCCACTCGCTTCGTTCCTAGTAGAACGTTTAATAGACAGCCAACATATTACTATTATAATTATGGTCCCCTAACCTTTAGATTTCGATCGCGATTCACCGATGTGTCCATATATGATTAATTTGGTAATTTTACTACCATAACGTAATTTAAAATTTTTCTCGACTTCACGGACCTTTTCTATGTACACAGAGAAACACCTTCTTACCACTACCGCGTCCAAAGGCGCAGTTCATAAACACGGAGACAGTTATAATTAGTGTCCCCCTTTTTTATCAAATATAGTAATTTTGCGAGACTATTTCACCTGTAAAAATAAAGTTAACGGCGAAAAAAATAAGTAACAGTATGTTTCAAATTAACATTTTATTTTTAGAGTAATATTTTTTACTATTTTGACCCTATGTACATACTTTATCTATATTTAGGATATTAAACTTCATAATAGAGTTGGCAACTCTGGTCACAATATGTCTAAATTAGAAAACCTGCGATTCCACAATTAGACTATAGCCACTGAATCAATATTTCTCCAACGCGTTCCTGATGATGAACTTTCGAATACTGGGGCGCTAGCGACTGATAGAACGAGGATAATGCAAACGCAGGGTTACTCGCCCGTCCTCCTTCATTGCTCCATTTAATGCTTATGCTATATAGTCGAATGTATGCAAGGACGCAGTGTCGGGTATACGGAGATAATTGCAAGACTAACATAAAAAAAATGTATTTACACATAATATGTTGGTTCTCCGGCCCAGATACGATCACATGACCCCGCACGTCGGTAGTTCAGGTACCTTTGACCACTAAGCCACGCTCTTGTTGTCTATAAAATATAATTACAAAGTATTCAAAATACAATTTAAAAAATAAACACCACTTCGCTTAGCGTTCTTAATAGACAGTACAAAGAATCTCACAAGGCAGACTTGTAAATTGGTCTGCGTAGTTTCGAGAAGCATTTCGATTTGATTGCAATAAATTTACTCAATTTGTTAGAGTTAGGCGATTGGTAACATTTTGCTTGAAAATTTATGTCGTTTTAAGTAATTTTTTTACGTTTCATTTCACGTCACGTCAATAAGTAGTTTAGTCTGACCAAAAAGACCCTGCAATGAGCGCGCTTCCTTCTTTTTTAGTTAATAACACGTATGAATTAGCAGCTTGACGGAGCACTTCAATTAACGCCAGTTCATTTCATTATCAATAAAGTTTAATTAACAGATAATCTACTACACTATACATGTAGGCCTCTCCATATCTTTCACAACTTTTTTTGATGTGATTTTTCAACTTTCAAAGTCACCTTTAAAACTTGGCAATTATTTTTCGCACATGATAAAATTCATATATTGCACATATATCAAAAGTGCCCAAGCTTTTTTTCACCACATTAGATTTGTTTTCCTTTTGGAGTTGAAAAACAGCGGAGGTGTGTTTATTATTTTTTAACAAAAGAACAACACACCTTGATCCTCCATTCTAGGATCGACCTTATTCAAGGATCGACCATAGTGAGATGTCTATTTAGATTACGTTAATATAGCGACTCGGATTCTTTCAACGTAAAGTAGTCACTACGATTATAATATTTTTATGTAGCATTTTATCAAAACACAAAAATTAAGAATGCAGTCGAGATCACAACGAAATTTTGGCATTTTACAGTGTAATGTTAGGTGCCAATAAAGCCATGCGTTATCGTTGCCTATAAAAGAAATTAGTTTCTTGAACATTTTGATAGGATTACTAAATTATCGCAGACGTATTTTCTTTATATTTTATATACAAGTAGTCCTTGATCCAAGTGTACATGTTATGTACATCATCCTAATAAAATTATTATCAATTAACAGTCCCAGACAGATTATTTTCTTACAGTTAATAATATCTCAAAAAGATATTTAATATCAGAAGACATATGTTACCGCAAATTATCTTTGCAGGCGGGCAGAAGATGGCAGTGTTTATTTTGGTGGCTGGGCACGAATGGCGCACCCGATTGAAAGCTTCGCGGTGGTAGAAGTTGCAAAACCTAACATTGGAGAGAAAGCGCCGTCCCGTGTACGAGCAGATGTCACAGTCATCCTTAGCGTGAGAAACGAAATAAAGCAAGAATGGGAAAACCTTAGGAAGCACGATGTCTGCTTTTTAATTACAGTCCGACCAACGCAAGGCATAGGTAAGTGCAAAATGTACATATTCTTATGTAGGTATTGCTTGTGTACTACATAATGATAATAGAAAAAATAATAACAAAGTATTGGGCAAAAGGGTTTGCAATCAATTCCAAGTTCTCCATTTTGTATTATATTCAACATAGCGTCATGTTACTTTCAGAGACCCGTTATTTATAATGTACAGCTACATACGTGCTCCTGCAATGCAAAGGCCCCTCTGTACCGTTACTAACCCTGTTCACTTTCTGTAGGCCATCTTTGGCTTAAGACGAAACCGGGACTCGTCAATTAATAGTTTTTTCACTAAGTATCGTCAATCTAGTTTTGACGTAAGCAAGGAATGTTGAACTGGACTACTCATAGAGATCTTTTACATACCTATCATGGCAGAAAAAATTATTATGTCAATGAATTTTAAATTGGTTGAAAACATAGTTTATTTTTCAACAAACAGTTGCTGAAGTTCAATTTATATTTGAATAGAAATAGATTCCAAAGCATTTAATTCCTTATTAAATGTTATAGAATGAAGAAACCGTGACCATTTTTGCAGGCACAAAATATGACTATAGAAAAAGTATGGTAGAGCAAGCGGGCATTGTTTACGTGAGAGGCTGCGAGGTAGAAGGCATGTTGGATGCATCTGGGAGAGTCATTGAAGAAGGTCCAGAGCCTCGCCCTGAATTAGACGGGGACTCCAGAACCTTCCGTCTATTACTCGATCCTAACCAATACAGGCTAGATTTAGATCGTGCTAGCAAAGGAAAGGAGGTAAGCAGTAAGATTGTAGAACGTCTTTTTTTATTCGCTTTCTATAAGCTGTGGCGGCAGCTCATGAGCCCGACGATTGTATTAAAATACATTACGCGAGTGACCGTAGTTGTATAATTTTTTTGAGTTGCTTTAGACATTATATTAAAATAACGCAACAAGCATACCTTACCGGAATATTCGTACATTTTGCAAGCAAAATGGAGACGAAATTAAACGAGTATTGAATTAATACTAATTGAGTGTCTCCATTTGTTTGAAGAATTTAAGTGATATTGTGAGAGAATATCTAGTAATATAGTAATATTCTGATGTAAAAAAATATTATAAACTCACTTAAATGTCTTGCAATATATATATATATATATATATATATAAATATCATGTAAACGAATAAATAAATACATAGTTTAAAAATCGCAGTTTCTAAGTGGAAACTGAAACGAGAAGAAAAGTTTTAAATTACTTAAGCGTTTTCCCGGGTTACACGGTAATCATCCGTGAAACTACGTCAATTATCTCGTATTTTAGGTTAAATTTCGGGACGATTTATGTACCTATCTATACTTATTCAAATATAGAACGACCGAACGAAGAAGGACCATGCTCTTATAGTATACCAGCGTAAAATAGCAGTTTAATGTGTGTTTCGTATGGTCAGTGTATAGGACCGGAGATCATTCGGAAAAGAGACATTTCCATCTTAGTCCTCAGGGGCGACAACGCATCTAAATTTTGATTCTTATTAGAGGATAGATGTAGATATCTATCGTCCACAGGCTATAGATCCACTTAGCACCAAGTAGACTCTGTTCATCTTTTGTCACCCTTATCTCAGTTATTTTTTCTACCGACTTCAAAAAGGAGGAGGTACTCAATTCGACTGTATGTTTTTTATGCGTGTTACCGATACCGATTTTGATGATTAATTTTTTATTTTAAAAGCTGATGCTTCTAATGTGGTCTCACATAAATTGACCAATAGTTTTTGAGTTATTCTTAATAATTTATATTGAAGTCGGTCGTTATGGTTACACCAGCACCACCCATAATACAGATAAAGCATCCATCAGCATAAATACACAAACGCTGAGTATGTAGTAATTTAAGTAGACTGTAAGCATAGGATTAAGGATTGTAAAAGACAATGGTCAGAATAAATTCACGTCTATCTCTGTGAACACGTAGTTTTTATTTAGTTTTAGGTCTTAGTTTGTATTTAGTTTTAAAAAGCTCTCGGCAGCTCCCGCAACTTGACACGGTTGTGCAAAATTTAAAATTATTAACGTTAATATTATATATTAGTAACTAAAAATTACGACGTTTCTTCTGAAATCAGGATGTGTACGAGACATTCAACATAGTAATGCGACGTAAACCAAAGGAGAATAACTTTAAAGCTGTGCTGGAGACTATCCGCGAACTCATGAATACCGAATGCGTAGTGCCCGAGTGGCTTCACGACATTGTACTGGGATATGGAGATCCAGGTCAAGCACATTACACTAGGTAAATAAAACACGTAAAGTGCAAGTTATTGTCATTTCAGATCATCAGGTAAAGCGAATTGTTTTAATAATTATGCTTGTGTGTGATTTGTCGCGTCCATGAACACGAACAGTTTGTCATATTTGCCACGTCTGTGTTTCTGTCGCCTCTTACGACACCCGGCGGACTATGGATAGTAGTAGATAGGATGGGATTGTGAATATTCTTACACTTACACTGCCACTACACCTGTGTACCTATATACGTGTTACATATTTATAATAAACGAAATTTCTGAATATAGTAAATAAAATCAGCTACTGAATAGATTTCAGTCATTTTAAGTATACATGATGTAACTTCTAGAAATACGCACACGCACGCACGCACGCACGCACGCACGCACGCACGCACGCACGCACACACACACACACGCACGCACGCACGCACGTTATTTTGTGTATTAAGGATATAATTTCGTATTCTAAACTGAGGCATTGACTTATTCTGTTACATACGTAGCTATCTAGCTGTGATAAAAAAATAGAATAAGACTGGTTACAGACTGGTGGTTTAGCAAACCAAATCACCAGTCTGTTCCGCCTAACCTGCCCAGCGTGAATTGCAAGCAAGTCTTAAGGCACAAAGTCTGACGAAATTAAAGATGCAAAATCAAAAATTATTTTTCTGTAATGCAGCAAAAGAAAAGAATAATTTCCGAGGTCTGTCTGCCCATCAGATTACAATCTGGGTTTCTTCAAGAAAAGAGTGAAAAGGCTTTTGTTACGCTAAGCCAGTGCTTAAGACAGTGTTATTCAACATCTAAGGCTTCATCACCACTTACCACCGGGTGGGATATTGATCAAGCGCTGGCTTATAATAAATTAAAAAACATAATTATTATTATATTTAATATAATAGTATTCCTCTTCGTTCGCCATCTACATATCTAAGAATAACGCATTTTCTCAATAATTGTTTTTTAATATTGTTTTTGTAAATGCAGAATGCCCAATGAAATCCCCACTTTGGACTTTAACGACACGTTCCTGGATATGGAGCACCTGCGTAACAGCTTTCCCGGATATGAGATTAAGGTGCAAACAGACGACCCACGGAAACTTGTCCGCCCGTTCAAGTACGTATCTATACATATAATAAATCTGTAGAAAAGTCGTGTCTGTAATTCTAATATATTCTTGAAAAAACAAGTCCAGGGGACTAAATAAAGGGTTCTGAAGCCAAATTAGTGGTTTTTAGAATTTTTGTCTGTCTGTCTGTCTGTCTTGCTGTCTGTCTGTCTTGCTGTCTGTCTGTCTGTCTGTGTATTCCGGATTCACGCAAAAACTACTGAACCTATTTACATGAAATTTTGTATGTAGGTAGTCAGTAACCCGGGGCAACTTATAGGCTACTTTTTATCCGATTACGGAACTTCAAAAAAGGAAGGTTAAGTATATTAATTTCCTTTAGATGTTAATTTTCTGTTGTATCTTAGTTATAGGCGGAATGACGGGTGTTTTTCAAATAAATACCATATTACCATATTTGTAAATAAAGTTTAAAATATAGTTATAATATTGGTAAAATAATTTGAAACTACACCGACTTCGTATTCAAAACAGCGCCATCTATCATCGAATGGAAAAAGTTGTATATTTTGCCTTCAGTTACTGATAAATGAAATAATATAAATAACTTACATTTATATGATTAAATTATTAGATTTTTAAAATTATTAAAAAATTATAACGTTCAGTTTTTTAGTATTTTGTTATTTTATTTTAAAAGTGTAATAATTTCAATAGATAATAGTGATGTCTATCAAAAATATGAAAATTGATAAGGTATTTATTTCAATTACTAATATATATGTAAAGTGATAAAAACTGGTCTGTCTGTAATTGTTGCAGAATTTTCATTATCATCATAGTTTTATTAAAGAGATTTTTATATAAGTCGTGGCCAGATCGTAGAATTGATCATATATCATAAAGTAGTCTATCATTTCGTGAAAACACTGAAAAAAAGGACTGAAATGAATGTGTATTTGATTACACTATTTGATGACCGTGTCATTATATAGCTTGACCAAATCAATGAATAGAAATCTTTTGAAGTTATTAGTAACTAAACACAACGTTGCTATTTCATAATATGGTCATATGACGATATCATTATCGTTTTTCACCGCTAGCGGCGCTGATAGCTTATTTTTAACAGAAACAGAACTTTTAAGAAAATTGACATCACTTTATCCCTTATTGATTTGATATAATAAATAAATGTTCGTTTCTATTGCTGATATTACTAGATGGTATAGTTTTGGCTTTCATTATTTCATGTAATATTAGCGCCACCTACTTACTTTTAAATAAATTAAAATGGCAAGACATTAATAAAATGAAATAATACAATGCTACTGAACATACGATGTAAATAATTGAATCATTTACATTACGTTCATCCCGCGTTGGAATCAGTGCAACGACCTCTTTTTTGGCCAAAAACTCTACAGCCTGTGCCCAGTAGTAGCATGTATGTAAGCTGCTTTTTTACTTTTCATGGGGCAATGTATGCAGTTTCTATTTCATTCGTGTTTTCGGGTATGATAATTTATGTTTTCACTCTACCGTAAATATTAAGGCTTGCAAAAGTCCACTGAAATGAACATAGGCCTCCCCCATAAATTGTCAAGTAGCTGGATATTTGCTATAGTGGCGGGTTGGCAACCGCAGCTATTATTATTTTGATCTGTTGTCAAGAAGATGATGCAGATCATCCCATCTACTGTTTTTTTCCTATGTCGCCTCTTACGACGGGACGATATGATGTGTTGGATTTTCTTTCACCGCCACAACAGTGCGAACATTTTTCTACTCCCGTTCATGAGTGTAGTGTTCCTCACGTTCACTGTGTATAAAATTTATAAGGAATAAGTGTAATTTTAAGGATTTTATTCGCGTTTAATTTTAACTTTTTAAATTCCCGATGGTTTGGGCAATTTATAGCACCCATGGTCACGGGAGGGGTGGGAGAACTGAGGTGTTTGACGACCTGATGTCATAGTTAAAATAGAGTAGTTAAAATGCAGTAGTAGTTTGAATTTAATTTTATTAATCATGGAGTCCTTAGCAGATAGTAGCACTCCATATTCCCTATTAAAATTAGGATATTTTTAATTTCAATAGCCTCGCGAATTATCATTGGTTCTATTGCAAGAATTTGTTGTATATAATGGTTGGGACGATACTAAACATGTTTACATACTTTAGACTTCCCGGAGCTTCGGTGCTTTCATTCGGTGAGGAGTCAAGATGCGTAAAAAACCCGTAACATTAGTTTTAATCCATGTGTGGTATTCATTATTATAGAACTGTATTTATGAAATTTTCAAGTCTACTCGAAGTAAATAAAAATATCTATATCTTTTTATGGTGCCAATTAATATTAAATAGGACCAATGATATGAATAAAATGTCTCAAATAAACATTATATTACTTTGTTAAAACTAAATTTACTTTAACTATGAATATATATATGTAAAGAGTAAAATGTAAATAATAATAATACATTTTGATTTCAAGACTATTTATTTTACCTTTCTTATGGATACATCGGAATCGGAAGACACGCCACATATAAAAAATAGTAGGAGTTTCTAGACATATTATAAGTATATTCACGTGTTTCTGTAGCATGTTACCAATCATCTACGTCTAATAGTATTTTAGAATGAAAAAAAATCTCTGACAGACATAGAGACATAGACACCAAGGTGACTCTAAAAGTGATCGAATATTTCTAAATTTGACACGGAACAGCATTTAATGATGTCCCTAAATTCAAGCGCACGCGAGCGAAGCCGCGGGTAAAAAGCTATAATATTATAAAACATCGAAATTAAATAATTATGATCATAATTAATTCGATCAAAATGTTTCTATCGGAGATTTTACCAATTTAGACGTCAACGATTTTCTAATATTATAGAAGTTTTCGACTCCTCAGGAATATCAACCTAAAGCCCAAGGCCAATTCAGATGGCTTTCTTGGAGAAAAAGGAACCTTTTTACTTAATAACTCGTCGAAGCCTCTAACATTTTTATACGTGGTAGAGCCACCCTGCATCTATATTACGGTTGTAGCACGATTAGATCGGCTTGACCGGGGAAGCACCACACTCCCACACAATACCAGCGTAAAATAGCAGCTTAATGCTGCTGTGTTTCGTATGGTGAGTGTAGAGAACCGGAGACCCTTTTTACTGGAACTTACTTTATTAATGGTATTCCATCTTAGTGCGGATAAATGTAGATGTCTATAGGCCACAGCATCCACTTACTATCAGGTGGACTGCGTGCTCGTTTTTCACCCTTATTCTATTAAAAAAAAACCTAGGATACAGTGAGAAAGGGAGACAGTTCCAAAACTAAGAACTTTTATATTATGATACTTTGTATTTTAATCTTTCTTTTTTACCGTGTGGTAACGGCAAAAAGTCCTTGGGTGTCATAAGAAGTACCTTAGCAAAATGCCCAAAAACTTGTCGCCTCTGATAGGTAGTGGTAATAGCAAACGAAATGTCCGTGATATAAAATACGCAGATTGGTGACGGGAGCAGTGCCGAACGTGCGAGTTATTTGGTATTGTCCGTTTGCCAATCGCGGCGGTTGGCTAATAATTCCGTCGTAAGAGAGAATTTAGCAGTAGAATTTTTTACAAGTAAAATATTCAAGTAACAAACTATCATATATTCCACTTGATGGTAAGTGGAAGGTCTTGGTCAAAGGCACAGTTTTGGTCTCAAGGACTGAGATAAAATTACCAGTAAAAGGGTCTCCAGTTCTCGTCCTTCACATATACTACTACACATATTTGAAAAATATGCTCTGAGTGACTGGCTTCTTACCCTATTAGTGTGCTGTTTAATAGATCGAATCTACTAAATGAAGCGAGCAAATCGAATCAATATCTTTTATATCATATTTCAGCACGCCAAGCGCGCCAGATGTTAACCACGAAATAATAAACTATCACGTCACTTTAAAATTTACCCATGTGGAACTTTCGTGATATTTTAAGAATAATTTTATCGTATCATAAAAAAACATATTACTTAATTAAAACAAAACTGTTGTGTTTCGTATGGTGAGTGTAGAGAACCGGAGACCCTTTTTACTGGAAAAGAGGCATTCCATCTTAGTCCTCACAGATGACAACGCATCTGCATTTTGATTCGCAAACGAGGATAGATGTAGATGTCTTGATGGACTGTGTGCTCGTTTGTCACCCTATCCTATAAAAAAAGACAATGGTTTCAGTATTTGATAGTCATTGTCCTAACTCACTACGTTTTTATGTTTATGCACACACACCGATCTAACATCAAGTCGCCGATCAGTCGCATCCACGTTAGGGACGTGATGTGGTGTATCAAGCATACACTAAGTCACATCCGACGCATTGTTGGTGACGTGAATGACGTGTGGGGTCGATGTTACAATACATACATACATATATACATAAACACTCACGCCTGTTACCCAGAAGGTAACAGTGGTAGAGCCACGCGGCGGCTTTTGCTGTCGCACGGATGGGCCGGCTCGAACCGGGGTGGTACCACGACCTCACAGAAAACCAGCGTGAAGTAGAGGTTTACCTCTGCGTTTCGCTTGGTGAGTGCAGGTGGCCGGAGGCCCTTTTTACTGGAAATGAGGCATTCCATCCTAGTCCTCACGGGTGACAACGCATCTGCATTTTGATTCGCAAACGAGGATAGATATAGATGTCTATGGGCCGTAGCAACCACTTACCATCAGGTGGACTGTGTGCTCGTTTGTCACCTTTATCTTATAAAAAAAAAAAAAAAAAAAAAAAAAAAAAAGAAGGGTAGGCAGAGACTATGGACTTCCATTTGGCGCGATCCTGACACACCTCTCTCGCCTTTTTTACATCCATATATCTACGCATACACGCTCGTCGGTTAAGGGTACTCCTAATCTGGCCCATTTTTAATGTATCGTCGATTTGGTCGATAACCCTTCGTCTAGGGTGTCCCTTCCCGACCCTGCCGTTCAGTTCTGCAACATAAATTTACTTTGTCACTCTTTCCTCGTTCATTCTTTCTACATGACCAAACCACCGAAGCATTCCTTTCTTAATCCTTGTCACAACGTCATCTTGCAAACCACACTTTTCTCTTATCACACTATTTCTCACCCTGTCATTCAGATTCAGCCCTAGCATACTCCTTAAGGAACGCATTTCTACAGCATTTATTCTACTCTCATGCTTCTTCTGCCAGACCCAACTTTCACTACCATACATTAAAGTAGGGACTAACACAGCTTTATGAATTGCCATACGTGCCTTAGTTGACACATTCTGACTCCTCATAATAGCGTGTAGAGCCCCATTCACTCTATTTCCTGCGTTCACTCGTCGTTCTATATCCTTATCATATCTACCATCCCTGCTAAATAAACATCCCAAATATACAAACTCATCCACTTGCTCAATCAACTCCCCTTCTATTCTTATTTCACATAAAGTTTTACTTTCTTCTCTTTCAAAAACCATCACTTTCGTCTTACTTGCGTTCACTTTCATACCCCTTTCTTTCAATGACCAATTCATTAAAGTAACCATCATTTGCAACTCGGCCGCCGACGATGCAAATATGACTTGATCATCGGCGTACAAAAGGCATTTGACGGTTGACTCACCCATTCTCAACCCACATTCTTCAACTTTCAAAGTTTGCAAACAACTGTCCATATATAGGTTAAACAGCCACGGGGAAGCCACACATCCCTGTCTGACACCTTTATGAATGTCAAACTAGACCGAGTAGACCCCGTTGATCCTGTCACAAGCACTAGAGTCCCTAAAAAGAGACCTTAATGCCTGTATCAAGCCAGCGCTCAATACTTCTGTTACAATACTTCTACTAAAACTTGTAACTATATTTTTGACGCGACTAAAGGCTGATTTTCGATCTTGGGGGAGGCCTGTTTTCAGTATGTGCTGTGTGGCGTTCCTTGGGGAGACCTACATTCAGCAGTGGATTTGTGAAGGGCTGTAATGACAAAATTATAACACCTGCATTATTGTACAGTTCAAACTCGGTAGAAGTGAAACATTTTAAAGAAATGAGACATGATTGACTATCAAGGTGGTACGTAGAATAGAAGCTAGATAGCTTAAACACGACTAATTTAATATGATATTCTATTTCATTCCCTCGTAGGTTAAATCCTATAGATGTATATATTTGTCTCTTTTTAGTGTCACTTTTTCTTTCATCGAGTTTCAAATCACGACTCTAAAGAAATTTTCACATCAAAAAGAACGGTGGTTGGTGACGTGACTGATGTATGTGCAGATTCCGGTTTTACTGTTTTTAAAAAGATATCCCAGATGAGTCTCGCACATCGTCAAAAATCAAAAACGTCAAGAAATGATATCACCTTCAAACCAGTTTCATTCGACGCACAATTGCATAATGAATATGTGATTAACTTTTCATTAAAATCGATTCTATACTTATTGAAACAAAAAATAATCAAACTTAATAACTGTCACAGAGTTTTTTAGAGATTATATCACAAAGAAGTTGTAAATTTGATTGTTTTGATAAAGTTTTTTTGAGCTGAAATGAGGTAGCCGTGGTTAACTATGACATTGAGACGTCAAACAGCTCAGTCCGCCCCGTGACCATGGGTGATGTAAATAAAGTGCTCGAACCGTCGGGAACATAAAATAAGTTAATATACGCGATAAAATCCGTAAGAACTAGTTTTATTTAAATTTACCGATTTTCATCATTCTGCTTTTGTGTATTTCTACGAATTCGTACTAACTATACTAATCAATTCTTTTTCATGCGTAGGTGTTGCCTGAAGTCTTGCTTATGTTTCACGAAAGTGAATTAGCTAACAAAATAAAAGCGTAAAGCGATCGTGATTCGTATTAGGTTTTGAAAATCAAAAAAACTGATGTATTCCAACTTAGTTCTCAGTAATGATAACATTTTTTATAGGATAAGGGTGACAAACGAGCATACAGTCTACCTGGTGGTAAGTGGATGCTGTGGCCCATAGACATCTACAACAATCCTCGATTAAGAATCAAAATGCATATGCATTGTTACCCCTTAGAACTAAGAAGGAATGCCTCATTTCCAGTAAAAAGGGTCTCCGGTTCTCTACACTTACCATACGAAACACAGCAACATTAAGCTGCTATTTTACTGTAAGAGCGTGATCCTTCCTCGGTCGAGCCGACCCATTCGTGCTACAAATTATAACATAGTTTCAGCACGGCTCTACATTGTCTATATCGGGCGAAGTTATTCCCTATAGCCTATTTTTAAAGAAAGATAATTTACACAATAATGAATATTAAACTTACTAGGGTCACATTTGAAAATGTTCTGCGGAAACAGAAGCTTGGAGAAGATGCGATGGATGAAGACGAGCCTCACAAAGCCATTGTAGTGGAGCCACACGTGCAGCCCAAGCGAGGACCCTACCTCTACAACGAACCTAAAAAGTAACTATTTTTTTCTATTATTCTTGTCTTAATTTCGTACTTCAGGTTCTTAATGAATTTCGGCGGCTCAGTAAGTAGAAGCTAAGCGTTTGACGGGTCTCTGGCTCGATCTCTGCACGGGACTGATTACTTCGAGTTCTGCTGTTTCTCCATGTGCAATATGTATTTGCAAAACTTTCCACAACGCAGGAAGAATCCTACAGCGGTTTTATAAGAAAAAAGAAAAATATTTAAACGCATTATTTTTCGGACCTTCATAGTTAACATGTCAAAGACTCATATTAACATGTCAAAGAATGAATTTAAAAAGAAAAATTTCATTTTTTTATAATGTTTAAAATTAATTTATATTTCACAAACCATTTTGACTTTGAAATAGACACATCATCTAGGTACTATTTGGCTGAATATTGAATACTGTTTTATTGTAGTCAGACAATTGATAAAATGAAAATATTGATTATAATAATGTATTTATATTGTAATTATATATAATAATAAAAAAAATTAACAACAAAAACTATCAAATGAATAGACATTCATTTGATAATTCATAGACATGCACTTGGAATTATCGTAATTAAAATTTAGAAGCGGAAGATTGTAGTGTAGAAAGACGATTTTGTTGCATTTTCAGACATTAGTTCTACTACTTTTACCAGATTCAGAAAAAAGATACTCTGGATAAACACTACTTCCTTACCGAACGAATACTTTTGCCTAATATTCGGCTATTTGGCCAGGAAGTCCGCAGAATATTCGGTATTCGGCGTGTAGCTGATTATGCTATTCTTTGGATCATCAAAGTTTCTTCCCAGGACATTGGTTTTTTTTTTCGAACCAGTAGTAAAGTAAAAAATGACTTAATAAGAATTACACATGTAATCTATATTGAATTTAAAAAAACGCTCGCATCTGGTTGAATGACAGTTTAAGATTTTACAAAACTTGTCGAGGTCAATATATCGAGCATCGCTACTAAATAAATTCTGAAATTATGATGTAAGCAATTATAAATATACTCGTAATTTAATTTATATTCGGCATCTCCCACTGTAGGAAGGATCTATCATAATTGGTTTGTTAAACAGATTGAGATCTTCGATCACTAATAAATAGGGATCGAAGTTGAGGATCGCAATATTTCTTTGATGATGCTCCCCGTCGCCGATCAAGGTTTTTTACTTCTATTATTATTATAGATGGTACACCTAAGCAGCGTCTATCTGTGGTATTTCTGCCTTATCCTTTCATATCATATCCTTTCATATTTCTATTATAGCACCAACGGAACAAAACTGCATAATAAAATAATTGTGATGATCTAATAACCGTATTGACGTTACTTCTCTTAATTAAAAAAAAAAACATTGTAAATTAATTTTTAACTAAATACACAATATTAAATTTAAACACACAATGTGCGTGAGTTTTGTCGGATCATATTTAATATGATATTACTTTGTATAAAATACAAAAAAGTTTTTACATCACACATACAACTTTCAATGCGACTGATACTTATTGAAACTACATTAACCCCCTTCTTTTTGGTACTATTTTAAACCTTTTATTATGCAAACTATTCCTGGTTTAAAATAACGGATAATGGTACAGAGTACATTTGTATAACCGGGCCGGTGTGCCTTAAAGCTTTTTTGTTCTAACGCAGTATTAGCAAATAGTGTGTTCTGCATATTTATGTCGACAATGTATTTATGGCGTCGCGTACCGTACATTATGTTTATGTAAATTTGGTATTTTGGGGCCTTACATATTATAAATACTAATTTCGTCTGTTAGTATTGATTTATTTTCTCTTTTTATCTACAATTGAAATTTTTGCATAAATCATACATAAAAAATGTTTCAACCTTTCAAAAGTCCATTGCTAAACATAGGCCTCCTCCATAGATAACTTCATAGGGGGGACGAGATGGCAACCCCAATTTTAATATTTCAGGTTGTTATTAGAAACATGTTGCTGTCCATCTTCTTTGTCGCCTCTTACTCATTCATTCATTCATTCTCCTTTTTCGCCTTGTGTGTCTCACGGGATGACATGTAGTGTAGTGGATTCTCTAACGCCGTGCCGTCGTTACACACAAATAATTTTCACATAATAGCTTCTGAAGTCGGGGATTCAATTTTTCAATAACCTAAATATCTAGAAGCCCTGACTACAGAAGCTAGGTGTATGGAAATTGTTTAATTTTCTTTATTTCTTTGAAATTGACTTTTTTAGTTTTAAAAGTTTCATTCTCGGACATTTCTATTTATAATGAACTTATTCATTTCGACATTTTATTAACTGTTTCATTTCATCTATTGACGGTTATAGTGACCAAATCATAAATCAATACTACAATTTCTCTACAATATACTTTTCCTCACCAACTCTTTAATTTTATAAAGATATATACGCGGTATTACATTTGGGTTATGAATAAGATGTTTTAAAATTTTTTTTCTTTTTCGCAAACCAAATAAGGTTTGGATTTATTCGTTATGAAAATTGTGTAAAAATTGTACAAGAGACTTCTTTTGGTATGAGAGTAATATGGCCACAGAGCTTAATTAGCTTGAATATGCTTTAAGAAGACAGCAATCCAGTGAAAAATACTGTGAATTTTTTGTTACTTACTTTAACACGTATTTTTCTCTACTAATATTAATTTGTTGATATTTTTTTCTTTAGGAACAATATCCTATTCACACCGACGCAAGTTGAAGCGATTCGTTCAGGAATGCAACCAGGCTTAACGCTGGTTGTTGGTCCTCCAGGCACAGGTATGTGCATTTACCATTATAATAATATTATTACTATTACTACTATTTAATATTATCCACACGTGACATTATTTTTACCTACTAATGTTTTTTTAAGGTAAAATGTATCAAGCTTCATGCTTTAGCCATATTTATTTTGCATGCTTTGTTAAAGCCAATCCTACTAAGCTAGTTCACTAGTAAAATTCTCAAAAATTTTAAGGCACATACCAATTCATTATCATCAGCATCATTACAGCCTTTCATAAGTCCACTGCTGAACATAGGCCTCCCCCAAGGAATGCCACAAAGCACGGTCCTAAGCCACCTGCATCACCAATTCATTAGTTTGTATATTATTAATGTAGACACAATTCTTTTATTTCATAACGATCATTTTTGGTCCAGGTAAAACCGATGTGGCGGTTCAGATAATATCCAACCTGTACCACAACTTTCCATGGCAGCGCACATTGGTTGTAACGCATAGTAACCAAGCACTTAACCAGCTGTTCGAGAAAGTCGCCGAACTCGATGTGGACGAAAGGCATTTGCTGCGTCTGGGACACGGTGAAGAAGCGTTGCAAACTGACAAAGACTTCTCCAGGTAAATACGGTTATCAGTTTTAAAACTTACAGAACGTTGAATATATCTTACTTTTGGTCATAATCAATCATCAAGCTAAATTACTTTATAAGCCTTAGTTTGTACTTGTTTTTTTTTAATAATAGAATGACAAGGAAGCTGACAGATCACCATATGGTAAGTGGCTACAGCGGCCTATGTACGCGTATAATTAATTTGATAACAAATTAATACCAATAATTTTGTGTGAGAGCCACACGGCTACTGTTATATGGATCGATCATTGATATCTGCCGAGAAAGAATCACAATCTCACAGAATACCGAAAAAGCAGCATATTCCGTAGGTTCAGTGACGAAAAGACGTTTTTTTTTTTAGATAACGAGGTATTTGACATGGGTGACAACTGACAACTCATCTAGGAGTACATATTGGTTCCAAATCGGGGAAGTTGGTGTCATTGAACTATAGCATCCACTTACCATTACGTATCATGTAGACTAAGTATTCATTCATTCATTGCAGCCTATTAAAATTCAACTGCTAAACAAAGGCCTCCCCCGTAGATTGCCTCATAGATTGTTGTCATTTCGACTATAATTAGTTGGCAATCGCAGTTTTCTATTATTTTGAATTGTTATCAGAAAGATGCTTTTGCCCATCTCCTACTTTATTTCTCTCTGTGGCCTCTGGATATATTCTCATACACCGGTAATACACAGCAGTAATTTTATGCAACACAAAAGTCGTAATGCCGTGCTTCGTTTAGATACGGACGCGTGAACTACGTGCTGGCGAAGCGTTTGGAGCTGCTGGAGCTGGCGGCGAAGTTGCAGCGTTCGCTGCGGGCGGGCGGCGAGGCGGGCGCCACGTGCGAGCTCGCGCACCACTTCTACGTGTACCACGTGCGGCCGCGCTGCGACGAGTTCCTGCACCTCTGCGCGCAGCACAAGGTGTGTTCACACATACGTTCGCTGCGGGCGGGCGCCACGTGCGAGCTCGCGCACCACTTCTACGTGTACCACGTGCGGCCGCGCTGCGACGAGTTCCTGCACCTCTGCGCGCAGCACAAGGTGTGTTCACACATACGTTCGCTGCGGGCGGGCGCCACGTGCGAGCTCGCGCACCACTTCTACGTGTACCACGTGCGGCCGCGCTGCGACGAGTTCCTGCACCTCTGCGCGCAGCACAAGGTGTGTTCACACATACGTTCGCTGCGGGCGGGCGCCACGTGCGAGCTCGCGCACCACTTCTACGTGTACCACGTGCGGCCGCGCTGCGACGAGTTCCTGCACCTCTGCGCGCAGCACAAGGTGTGTTCACACATACGTTCGCTGCGGGCGGGCGCCACGTGCGAGCTCGCGCACCACTTCTACGTGTACCACGTGCGGCCGCGCTGCGACGAGTTCCTGCACCTCTGCGCGCAGCACAAGGTGTGTTCACACATACGTTCGCTGCGGGCGGGCGCCACGTGCGAGCTCGCGCACCACTTCTACGTGTACCACGTGCGGCCGCGCTGCGACGAGTTCCTGCACCTCTGCGCGCAGCACAAGGTGTGTTCACACATACGTTCGCTGCGGGCGGGCGCCACGTGCGAGCTCGCGCACCACTTCTACGTGTACCACGTGCGGCCGCGCTGCGACGAGTTCCTGCACCTCTGCGCGCAGCACAAGGTGTGTTCACACATACGTTCGCTGCGGGCGGGCGCCACGTGCGAGCTCGCGCACCACTTCTACGTGTACCACGTGCGGCCGCGCTGCGACGAGTTCCTGCACCTCTGCGCGCAGCACAAGGTGTGTTCACACATACGTTCGCTGCGGGCGGGCGCCACGTGCGAGCTCGCGCACCACTTCTACGTGTACCACGTGCGGCCGCGCTGCGACGAGTTCCTGCACCTCTGCGCGCAGCACAAGGTGTGTTCACACATACGTTCGCTGCGGGCGGGCGCCACGTGCGAGCTCGCGCACCACTTCTACGTGTACCACGTGCGGCCGCGCTGCGACGAGTTCCTGCACCTCTGCGCGCAGCACAAGGTGTGTTCACACATACGTTCGCTGCGGGCGGGCGCCACGTGCGAGCTCGCGCACCACTTCTACGTGTACCACGTGCGGCCGCGCTGCGACGAGTTCCTGCACCTCTGCGCGCAGCACAAGGTGTGTTCACACATACGTTCGCTGCGGGCGGGCGCCACGTGCGAGCTCGCGCACCACTTCTACGTGTACCACGTGCGGCCGCGCTGCGACGAGTTCCTGCACCTCTGCGCGCAGCACAAGGTGTGTTCACACATACGTTCGCTGCGGGCGGGCGCCACGTGCGAGCTCGCGCACCACTTCTACGTGTACCACGTGCGGCCGCGCTGCGACGAGTTCCTGCACCTCTGCGCGCAGCACAAGGTGTGTTCACACATACGTTCGCTGCGGGCGGGCGCCACGTGCGAGCTCGCGCACCACTTCTACGTGTACCACGTGCGGCCGCGCTGCGACGAGTTCCTGCACCTCTGCGCGCAGCACAAGGTGTGTTCACACATACGTTCGCTGCGGGCGGGCGCCACGTGCGAGCTCGCGCACCACTTCTACGTGTACCACGTGCGGCCGCGCTGCGACGAGTTCCTGCACCTCTGCGCGCAGCACAAGGTGTGTTCACACATACGTTCGCTGCGGGCGGGCGCCACGTGCGAGCTCGCGCACCACTTCTACGTGTACCACGTGCGGCCGCGCTGCGACGAGTTCCTGCACCTCTGCGCGCAGCACAAGGTGTGTTCACACATACGTTCGCTGCGGGCGGGCGCCACGTGCGAGCTCGCGCACCACTTCTACGTGTACCACGTGCGGCCGCGCTGCGACGAGTTCCTGCACCTCTGCGCGCAGCACAAGGTGTGTTCACACATACGTTCGCTGCGGGCGGGCGCCACGTGCGAGCTCGCGCACCACTTCTACGTGTACCACGTGCGGCCGCGCTGCGACGAGTTCCTGCACCTCTGCGCGCAGCACAAGGTGTGTTCACACATACGTTCGCTGCGGGCGGGCGCCACGTGCGAGCTCGCGCACCACTTCTACGTGTACCACGTGCGGCCGCGCTGCGACGAGTTCCTGCACCTCTGCGCGCAGCACAAGGTGTGTTCACACATACGTTCGCTGCGGGCGGGCGCCACGTGCGAGCTCGCGCACCACTTCTACGTGTACCACGTGCGGCCGCGCTGCGACGAGTTCCTGCACCTCTGCGCGCAGCACAAGGTGTGTTCACACATACGTTCGCTGCGGGCGGGCGCCACGTGCGAGCTCGCGCACCACTTCTACGTGTACCACGTGCGGCCGCGCTGCGACGAGTTCCTGCACCTCTGCGCGCAGCACAAGGTGTGTTCACACATACGTTCGCTGCGGGCGGGCGCCACGTGCGAGCTCGCGCACCACTTCTACGTGTACCACGTGCGGCCGCGCTGCGACGAGTTCCTGCACCTCTGCGCGCAGCACAAGGTGTGTTCACACATACGTTCGCTGCGGGCGGGCGCCACGTGCGAGCTCGCGCACCACTTCTACGTGTACCACGTGCGGCCGCGCTGCGACGAGTTCCTGCACCTCTGCGCGCAGCACAAGGTGTGTTCACACATACGTTCGCTGCGGGCGGGCGCCACGTGCGAGCTCGCGCACCACTTCTACGTGTACCACGTGCGGCCGCGCTGCGACGAGTTCCTGCACCTCTGCGCGCAGCACAAGGTGTGTTCACACATACGTTCGCTGCGGGCGGGCGCCACGTGCGAGCTCGCGCACCACTTCTACGTGTACCACGTGCGGCCGCGCTGCGACGAGTTCCTGCACCTCTGCGCGCAGCACAAGGTGTGTTCACACATACGTTCGCTGCGGGCGGGCGCCACGTGCGAGCTCGCGCACCACTTCTACGTGTACCACGTGCGGCCGCGCTGCGACGAGTTCCTGCACCTCTGCGCGCAGCACAAGGTGTGTTCACACATACGTTCGCTGCGGGCGGGCGCCACGTGCGAGCTCGCGCACCACTTCTACGTGTACCACGTGCGGCCGCGCTGCGACGAGTTCCTGCACCTCTGCGCGCAGCACAAGGTGTGTTCACACATACGTTCGCTGCGGGCGGGCGCCACGTGCGAGCTCGCGCACCACTTCTACGTGTACCACGTGCGGCCGCGCTGCGACGAGTTCCTGCACCTCTGCGCGCAGCACAAGGTGTGTTCACACATACGTTCGCTGCGGGCGGGCGCCACGTGCGAGCTCGCGCACCACTTCTACGTGTACCACGTGCGGCCGCGCTGCGACGAGTTCCTGCACCTCTGCGCGCAGCACAAGGTGTGTTCACACATACGTTCGCTGCGGGCGGGCGCCACGTGCGAGCTCGCGCACCACTTCTACGTGTACCACGTGCGGCCGCGCTGCGACGAGTTCCTGCACCTCTGCGCGCAGCACAAGGTGTGTTCACACATACGTTCGCTGCGGGCGGGCGCCACGTGCGAGCTCGCGCACCACTTCTACGTGTACCACGTGCGGCCGCGCTGCGACGAGTTCCTGCACCTCTGCGCGCAGCACAAGGTGTGTTCACACATACGTTCGCTGCGGGCGGGCGCCACGTGCGAGCTCGCGCACCACTTCTACGTGTACCACGTGCGGCCGCGCTGCGACGAGTTCCTGCACCTCTGCGCGCAGCACAAGGTGTGTTCACACATACGTTCGCTGCGGGCGGGCGCCACGTGCGAGCTCGCGCACCACTTCTACGTGTACCACGTGCGGCCGCGCTGCGACGAGTTCCTGCACCTCTGCGCGCAGCACAAGGTGTGTTCACACATACGTTCGCTGCGGGCGGGCGCCACGTGCGAGCTCGCGCACCACTTCTACGTGTACCACGTGCGGCCGCGCTGCGACGAGTTCCTGCACCTCTGCGCGCAGCACAAGGTGTGTTCACACATACGTTCGCTGCGGGCGGGCGCCACGTGCGAGCTCGCGCACCACTTCTACGTGTACCACGTGCGGCCGCGCTGCGACGAGTTCCTGCACCTCTGCGCGCAGCACAAGGTGTGTTCACACATACGTTCGCTGCGGGCGGGCGCCACGTGCGAGCTCGCGCACCACTTCTACGTGTACCACGTGCGGCCGCGCTGCGACGAGTTCCTGCACCTCTGCGCGCAGCACAAGGTGTGTTCACACATACGTTCGCTGCGGGCGGGCGCCACGTGCGAGCTCGCGCACCACTTCTACGTGTACCACGTGCGGCCGCGCTGCGACGAGTTCCTGCACCTCTGCGCGCAGCACAAGGTGTGTTCACACATACGTTCGCTGCGGGCGGGCGCCACGTGCGAGCTCGCGCACCACTTCTACGTGTACCACGTGCGGCCGCGCTGCGACGAGTTCCTGCACCTCTGCGCGCAGCACAAGGTGTGTTCACACATACGTTCGCTGCGGGCGGGCGCCACGTGCGAGCTCGCGCACCACTTCTACGTGTACCACGTGCGGCCGCGCTGCGACGAGTTCCTGCACCTCTGCGCGCAGCACAAGGTGTGTTCACACATACGTTCGCTGCGGGCGGGCGCCACGTGCGAGCTCGCGCACCACTTCTACGTGTACCACGTGCGGCCGCGCTGCGACGAGTTCCTGCACCTCTGCGCGCAGCACAAGGTGTGTTCACACATACGTTCGCTGCGGGCGGGCGCCACGTGCGAGCTCGCGCACCACTTCTACGTGTACCACGTGCGGCCGCGCTGCGACGAGTTCCTGCACCTCTGCGCGCAGCACAAGGTGTGTTCACACATACGTTCGCTGCGGGCGGGCGCCACGTGCGAGCTCGCGCACCACTTCTACGTGTACCACGTGCGGCCGCGCTGCGACGAGTTCCTGCACCTCTGCGCGCAGCACAAGGTGTGTTCACACATACGTTCGCTGCGGGCGGGCGCCACGTGCGAGCTCGCGCACCACTTCTACGTGTACCACGTGCGGCCGCGCTGCGACGAGTTCCTGCACCTCTGCGCGCAGCACAAGGTGTGTTCACACATACGTTCGCTGCGGGCGGGCGCCACGTGCGAGCTCGCGCACCACTTCTACGTGTACCACGTGCGGCCGCGCTGCGACGAGTTCCTGCACCTCTGCGCGCAGCACAAGGTGTGTTCACACATACGTTCGCTGCGGGCGGGCGCCACGTGCGAGCTCGCGCACCACTTCTACGTGTACCACGTGCGGCCGCGCTGCGACGAGTTCCTGCACCTCTGCGCGCAGCACAAGGTGTGTTCACACATACGTTCGCTGCGGGCGGGCGCCACGTGCGAGCTCGCGCACCACTTCTACGTGTACCACGTGCGGCCGCGCTGCGACGAGTTCCTGCACCTCTGCGCGCAGCACAAGGTGTGTTCACACATACGTTCGCTGCGGGCGGGCGCCACGTGCGAGCTCGCGCACCACTTCTACGTGTACCACGTGCGGCCGCGCTGCGACGAGTTCCTGCACCTCTGCGCGCAGCACAAGGTGTGTTCACACATACGTTCGCTGCGGGCGGGCGCCACGTGCGAGCTCGCGCACCACTTCTACGTGTACCACGTGCGGCCGCGCTGCGACGAGTTCCTGCACCTCTGCGCGCAGCACAAGGTGTGTTCACACATACGTTCGCTGCGGGCGGGCGCCACGTGCGAGCTCGCGCACCACTTCTACGTGTACCACGTGCGGCCGCGCTGCGACGAGTTCCTGCACCTCTGCGCGCAGCACAAGGTGTGTTCACACATACGTTCGCTGCGGGCGGGCGCCACGTGCGAGCTCGCGCACCACTTCTACGTGTACCACGTGCGGCCGCGCTGCGACGAGTTCCTGCACCTCTGCGCGCAGCACAAGGTGTGTTCACACATACGTTCGCTGCGGGCGGGCGCCACGTGCGAGCTCGCGCACCACTTCTACGTGTACCACGTGCGGCCGCGCTGCGACGAGTTCCTGCACCTCTGCGCGCAGCACAAGGTGTGTTCACACATACGTTCGCTGCGGGCGGGCGCCACGTGCGAGCTCGCGCACCACTTCTACGTGTACCACGTGCGGCCGCGCTGCGACGAGTTCCTGCACCTCTGCGCGCAGCACAAGGTGTGTTCACACATACGTTCGCTGCGGGCGGGCGCCACGTGCGAGCTCGCGCACCACTTCTACGTGTACCACGTGCGGCCGCGCTGCGACGAGTTCCTGCACCTCTGCGCGCAGCACAAGGTGTGTTCACACATACGTTCGCTGCGGGCGGGCGCCACGTGCGAGCTCGCGCACCACTTCTACGTGTACCACGTGCGGCCGCGCTGCGACGAGTTCCTGCACCTCTGCGCGCAGCACAAGGTGTGTTCACACATACGTTCGCTGCGGGCGGGCGCCACGTGCGAGCTCGCGCACCACTTCTACGTGTACCACGTGCGGCCGCGCTGCGACGAGTTCCTGCACCTCTGCGCGCAGCACAAGGTGTGTTCACACATACGTTCGCTGCGGGCGGGCGCCACGTGCGAGCTCGCGCACCACTTCTACGTGTACCACGTGCGGCCGCGCTGCGACGAGTTCCTGCACCTCTGCGCGCAGCACAAGGTGTGTTCACACATACGTTCGCTGCGGGCGGGCGCCACGTGCGAGCTCGCGCACCACTTCTACGTGTACCACGTGCGGCCGCGCTGCGACGAGTTCCTGCACCTCTGCGCGCAGCACAAGGTGTGTTCACACATACGTTCGCTGCGGGCGGGCGCCACGTGCGAGCTCGCGCACCACTTCTACGTGTACCACGTGCGGCCGCGCTGCGACGAGTTCCTGCACCTCTGCGCGCAGCACAAGGTGTGTTCACACATACGTTCGCTGCGGGCGGGCGCCACGTGCGAGCTCGCGCACCACTTCTACGTGTACCACGTGCGGCCGCGCTGCGACGAGTTCCTGCACCTCTGCGCGCAGCACAAGGTGTGTTCACACATACGTTCGCTGCGGGCGGGCGCCACGTGCGAGCTCGCGCACCACTTCTACGTGTACCACGTGCGGCCGCGCTGCGACGAGTTCCTGCACCTCTGCGCGCAGCACAAGGTGTGTTCACACATACGTTCGCTGCGGGCGGGCGCCACGTGCGAGCTCGCGCACCACTTCTACGTGTACCACGTGCGGCCGCGCTGCGACGAGTTCCTGCACCTCTGCGCGCAGCACAAGGTGTGTTCACACATACGTTCGCTGCGGGCGGGCGCCACGTGCGAGCTCGCGCACCACTTCTACGTGTACCACGTGCGGCCGCGCTGCGACGAGTTCCTGCACCTCTGCGCGCAGCACAAGGTGTGTTCACACATACGTTCGCTGCGGGCGGGCGCCACGTGCGAGCTCGCGCACCACTTCTACGTGTACCACGTGCGGCCGCGCTGCGACGAGTTCCTGCACCTCTGCGCGCAGCACAAGGTGTGTTCACACATACGTTCGCTGCGGGCGGGCGCCACGTGCGAGCTCGCGCACCACTTCTACGTGTACCACGTGCGGCCGCGCTGCGACGAGTTCCTGCACCTCTGCGCGCAGCACAAGGTGTGTTCACACATACGTTCGCTGCGGGCGGGCGCCACGTGCGAGCTCGCGCACCACTTCTACGTGTACCACGTGCGGCCGCGCTGCGACGAGTTCCTGCACCTCTGCGCGCAGCACAAGGTGTGTTCACACATACGTTCGCTGCGGGCGGGCGCCACGTGCGAGCTCGCGCACCACTTCTACGTGTACCACGTGCGGCCGCGCTGCGACGAGTTCCTGCACCTCTGCGCGCAGCACAAGGTGTGTTCACACATACGTTCGCTGCGGGCGGGCGCCACGTGCGAGCTCGCGCACCACTTCTACGTGTACCACGTGCGGCCGCGCTGCGACGAGTTCCTGCACCTCTGCGCGCAGCACAAGGTGTGTTCACACATACGTTCGCTGCGGGCGGGCGCCACGTGCGAGCTCGCGCACCACTTCTACGTGTACCACGTGCGGCCGCGCTGCGACGAGTTCCTGCACCTCTGCGCGCAGCACAAGGTGTGTTCACACATACGTTCGCTGCGGGCGGGCGCCACGTGCGAGCTCGCGCACCACTTCTACGTGTACCACGTGCGGCCGCGCTGCGACGAGTTCCTGCACCTCTGCGCGCAGCACAAGGTGTGTTCACACATACGTTCGCTGCGGGCGGGCGCCACGTGCGAGCTCGCGCACCACTTCTACGTGTACCACGTGCGGCCGCGCTGCGACGAGTTCCTGCACCTCTGCGCGCAGCACAAGGTGTGTTCACACATACGTTCGCTGCGGGCGGGCGCCACGTGCGAGCTCGCGCACCACTTCTACGTGTACCACGTGCGGCCGCGCTGCGACGAGTTCCTGCACCTCTGCGCGCAGCACAAGGTGTGTTCACACATACGTTCGCTGCGGGCGGGCGCCACGTGCGAGCTCGCGCACCACTTCTACGTGTACCACGTGCGGCCGCGCTGCGACGAGTTCCTGCACCTCTGCGCGCAGCACAAGGTGTGTTCACACATACGTTCGCTGCGGGCGGGCGCCACGTGCGAGCTCGCGCACCACTTCTACGTGTACCACGTGCGGCCGCGCTGCGACGAGTTCCTGCACCTCTGCGCGCAGCACAAGGTGTGTTCACACATACGTTCGCTGCGGGCGGGCGCCACGTGCGAGCTCGCGCACCACTTCTACGTGTACCACGTGCGGCCGCGCTGCGACGAGTTCCTGCACCTCTGCGCGCAGCACAAGGTGTGTTCACACATACGTTCGCTGCGGGCGGGCGCCACGTGCGAGCTCGCGCACCACTTCTACGTGTACCACGTGCGGCCGCGCTGCGACGAGTTCCTGCACCTCTGCGCGCAGCACAAGGTGTGTTCACACATACGTTCGCTGCGGGCGGGCGCCACGTGCGAGCTCGCGCACCACTTCTACGTGTACCACGTGCGGCCGCGCTGCGACGAGTTCCTGCACCTCTGCGCGCAGCACAAGGTGTGTTCACACATACGTTCGCTGCGGGCGGGCGCCACGTGCGAGCTCGCGCACCACTTCTGCGTGTACCACGTGCGGCCGCGCTGCGACGAGTTCCTGCACCTCTGCGCGCAGGACAAGGTGTGTTCATACATCTGCTACTTTTACAGAGGGCGGCGAGGCAGAAGAAAACAATATCCAAGCCCGGGCACCACTTTTATGTATACAACGGATGATCGTACTGCAAGGAGTTCTTGCACCTATGCGCGCAGGATAAGGTGCGTTCACACTGTGGTGAATAGAATAGAAACGACTGTTTCGTTACAATATCTCTTTATTACTCCTCCCTTAACCTAGGTGTATTACTCATTTACTTGGGTACATTTCCATTACATTCATTTTATTTTATTAGTACATAAACTTTTTTTTATAATACTATATCAAGGTGAATGATCGGGAATAAGAAAAACCACATGCACGGTATAGCTAAATTGAATTTTATTGTTTTTCGAAGTATTCGCCTTTCAACTTAATGCACTTTTTCATTCGTGCAAACCAATCATTAAAACATTAATTCCAGTCTGAAGTTGATGTTGACAAAATGGCTGATTTGTACGCTTCCACAGCTACTTCGGGGTCTAGAAACCGTTGACCGCGTAATAAATCTTCATTCTAGGGAATGTAAAGGAATTATTTGGGCTCAGGTCAGGACTGTACGGAGGATGGTTCATCAGCTCAACGTTTTCCTGCTTCAAAAAATCATTTGTCTTCCAAGCCGTATGAGAGCTTGCATTATCGTGATGTAAGATTATGCGACGTTTCGGGTTATTTTCTCGGAGTTCGGCTATCACTTCTGGCAAACAAACCGTGATATACCACTCAGCGGTAACCGTTCTGCGTTCCTGTAAAGGAATTGTAGCAACATGCCCCTTTTTCGAAACAAACGTAGCGACCATTTTCTTTGACACGCTGCAGGAGCGAACCACTTTCGTTGGTTTGACCTCGTCTTCGAAGACCCAAACTGCTGACTGATGTTTTCTTTCAGGTTCGTATGAATAAATCCATGATTCGTTACATGAGACGATATTATAAACGGCATTTGACTTCCCTCCGTTGAAGCATTGCAGAGTATTCCGGCACCAATCTACACGAGCCGCCTTTTGCTCTTCGGACAAATTTTGGGGAACCCAGCGGGAAACTAGCTTTCTTACACACAGCTCATTATGTAATATCGACTGAATTGCAGTCATTCCGATACTGATAACAGCCCGAATCTGCTAGTATGTCACATGACGGTCATCTAATATAATAGTTCGCACAGCTGCTTTTTCAGGCGTAACCGCTGTTCTTGGTCGACCTGCAGAAGAAACAGTGTTGAGCGACACACGACCGCGTCGGAACTCAGCATACCAGCGGTATATTTTCGTTTGACTCGGTGCTTCAACATAATAAATCGAAACAAGTTCGCTGAGACATTTATCTTGAGATGAGCCGCGATGAAAATTGTGATAAATTATGGCACGGAAATATTCACGCGTGAGCTCCATTTCCGTTAACGTCGTGTCAACTTTAAACCAACATAGTTTTTGTTTTTAAACATTTTTTAATTGTTTGAATGTCATTAAGATTCTAAGAGGCCAGTATTCAAATTCTAAAAAAGGTTTTATTGTAACTCAATCCGAAATATTCTATTCCCGATCATTTCAGTGTGGCCCTCGTATTAGTGTACCTTGAGTTGTGCGCACAACCTAGACGTCTACGTTTAAATGATTTTAAAAAGAACTCCACAACAATTGCCACCGAGGAAAACTAAGTTCACACTATGATCCAATGAAAGATGAGACCTCTATGAACCATTATCAAGGGTAACAAATTTTCAAATGTGTTAATATTTCCTTGCTAAGTAAGTAACGGTAAAGAACTCATGTAATGACATACGAATATTTTTGTTACCTTTCACTGTGAGATGTTATCATTCATATGTCTTTCTAAAGCATTATATTATATAACTAGTTAAAGTAAATATTGTATCGGAACAATCTAAATGAGTTTCATTGAGTGTTTGTATAATCTATTTCACATGCCGTTTTTTATTGTGTTTCGAACACTCGTAAGGGGCTGGCTGTAACAAAAGTTATGATTAGGATAATTTTAAGTATACTTATCACATTGTTATGCAAAGAAAATGTCTTATTTTTGGAATTTTATTTAATAATACTTATTATAAAAATTTTGAAATGAATTTCTGTATAATATGATACTAGTAGTAGATAGCATCTAATACACATTTACAGTACAATATTTTTAGAAAGATATGGTCAATTTTCTGTTTCAAAAAATTACAGACAATATAAATATGATAGTAGATAGCATCAAATACACATTTACAGTACAATATTTTTAGAAAGATATAAAGATAAATTTTCTGTTTCAAAAAATTACAACCAATTTAAATATAATAGTAGATAACATCAAATAAATATTTGCAGTACAATATTTTTAGTAAGATATAGTCAATTTTCTCTTTCAAAGAATTACAGACAATACAAATAGGATAGTAGATAGCATGAAATACACATTTACAGTACAATATTTTCAGAAAGATATGGTCAACTTTCTCTTTCAAAAAAATTACAGAATGTATTAATATGATAGTAGATATCATGAAATACACATTTACAGTACAATATTTTTAGAAAGATATAGTTAATTTTCTCTTTCAAAAATTACAAACAATTATTGTTATAATAATCAGATATTGGTTCGAAATCTATCATCAGCAATCTTTAAATAACACTCGTAAATATACTCATTAATAATATAAATAATAATAAAATTGCTGTTAATTAGTGTTAATGTAACATTTGGGAAACTAAACAAATATTTTATTTTTCTAAATAATGGGTTCGTTTCGAAAACAATTAGTACTGTTTTTTTTTTTTTCACCAAAAGAAATATAAATTAAACAAATTTCTGTAACTGTATTAATTTAAATTTTCTAAATAGATACTAGGTAACTACGTACTGTGCACTGCGGTCTAAAAAACCATTTTTATGTCATTTGTATTACACAAAGTACAATTCAAATGAATTCGCAATAAATGACACTGTAATATGTTTTGCATAAAATTAAAGAAATTGTAATGTGTTGTCCACAGTCGACCATATCCAATTATAATCTTGAGTAGTCACCGTGATCAAAATTCCTGAAATAACGTCTAATTATTGCAGGCAATAATATATAATAAAAAATTAAAATAAAATAAAGTAACATCCTAATCATAAACAACCGCGCTGCCGCAACGATTGAGAATGAAATTTCCTCGCGATGTTTTCCTTTAACGAGCACGAGGTAAATTTGCACTTAAAATTGCAATTAACAATATCATTGATGCCGGCGTCGATCGAACCAAGGTTACTCGCGTACTGTGGAAGAGGGGTAAGAGCCGTGGTGGCTCAGGGGATAAGCGCGGTGTAGTTATAAAATAAAGAAATTATGTGACAAAATTATTTATACACATTTTTTACGTGGTGCTGTAGCTATATTAGTAGTATAGTTATAGCACGAATAGGTCGGCTTGACCGGGGAAGGACCACGCTCTCACAGAATACCAGCGTAAAATAGCAGCTTAACACTGCTGTGTTTCGTATGGTGAGTGTAGAAAAGCGGAGACCCTTTTTACTGGAAAGGAGGCATTCCATCTTAGTCCTCACGGGTGACAACGCATCTGCATTTTGATTCACAGACGAGGAAAAATGTCTATGGGCCACAGCAACCACTTACCATCAGGTGGACTGTGTGCTCGTTTGTCACCCTATCCTATAAAAAACACACATACAGACACACGAAATTGGTCAAATGCGATTAAGAGAGAGTTGAATTTTTTTTTCTACATTTATAATAAAAACCTAATGATATTTTACGTTATCAATTGATTTACAATTTTTTTCTAGACGAAATCGGTCGAAATAATCAGCAAAGAGTTTCCGTTCCACGAGTTTTTTGAAGACGCTCCCAAGCCCCTGTTTCCCGGAAAATCTTACGATGAAGACATGGAAATTGCACGGAGTTGTTTCAGGTACGCTTATAAATTTTCTTTCCTTGGAATTATGTACTAAAGTATAAACAAATTTTTATCGATTCTTATTTTCAGGTACATAGATCACATATTCGAAGAGCTGGAGGAATTCCGCGCATTCGAATTACTTCGATCTGGTTTAGATCGGTCCAAGTACTTATTGGTAAAAGAGGCTAAAATTATCGCGATGACCTGTACCCACGCGGCTCTAAAACGCTCGGAATTGGTCCAGATGGGTGAGTATAATCGCATTTCTAAAACTAGCCCAACTAACGAACACCATTGCATCGTACAGAAGAGTTCACATTTGTTAATAATGGTAACAATGACCACATAGTTAAAACTAATGATTTTATTATTAAATATAGCGTAGTAAAAATTAAGAGGGACAAAATCCATAAAAAAATACCGTCTCGATACAATTACGATTTGTAACAAATACTTATGTAGTTGCAGTGTTAAATTAGGAGTAACCTAGGCTACTTTTATTTTAGAAAAAGACTTACGCGACGCGAGTGAAGTCGCGGGGAACAGTTAGTTTTTATATTTTTTTTAAATACTTCCAATTATTCGAATTTTCATTAAACATTGTTTCTTTCTTAGACGAAATTATAATTGTGCTTTAGATATAAATTTCATCTCACCCTTTACTTTCCTCAATAACATTTTTTTTATACGATGGAAAGATTCTAAAGACAATCGCAGGTTTTTCAGAGCTGAAAATTATTATTTATGAGTAGCACACGTTTTTGTTTGTGTTTGAATGTAAACCTTTATTCGGATAACAGGTCTACTCTATTTCTGTACGCGTACTAGGCGCCACGTATTAATGTGACTTGGTTACGGTTGAAATTTATATTGTTTGCCTACACCACTTTGCATTTATACATGAGGTCATTAATATTTATAACATCGACTAACTTACTATACATAATTACAATATGGGTACTCGTATTGCAAAACATTACGAATTCTATGCGTTTCCAAATCAAGTGCTCTCCATTAGCTTAATGTCTATTTTAGTAAGTTACTATGATTCTGTTAATAACCTTCTGTTTCTGTTAGATGTTAGCATGCATCAGCACAATATGAAAGTTTATAAATAAAAGTTTTTACTTCCAATCCGCATTTCATCACGTTTCAGAGAACGATTTGATTTGAATGGAGGCCATGGTAATTTTTTTATGAAACAGAGATGACGCTATGTTGCGGATATGAATGAATAGCATTTTTGTCAGATTATATCAATTAAATAAGTGCTTTGGAATGTAAATGTAATCAAATGTAATTACCGTACGCATATACTTACAAGATTTATACACTGTGAAATGGAAGAGTTAAAGATTACTCTTAATAAGTTAATATATCGATAATTCTCTCGGCCGTGATTCAATATTAAAAACGGATTAACTAAAATGTAAAGAGTAAATACGACTTCTCAAAATGCCAAGAACACCTGCATGTGGTAACGTTTCTACTTCTTCTTTAGTCACAGAATAAACAATAGTACGTACTAACTTGCACTCCTTTGATGTTGACTACTTGCCGACGTTTTAATAGCCTACATAATTATTATTAATAAGATAATCGCGCACGCAAGCTAAATAAAACTTTATCACTGCTCGCGAGTGTCCGTATTACTTGGCATCTTTTCTCCTACGTCACAACGGACTTTCCGTGGTTACTAAGGGCTGTTAATAAAGAGTAAAAAATACATTGTGAAATGGTAAGTTACTTAGGTAGAGTATGATCGACCATATTTCCGCTACTATGTGAGTTCTGTGATGCCCAACGCCTGCAAGTGGCAAAGCCATTCGTCGGGAATCGCGCGATGCTTGGCTCGTAAAAAATAGGTAAATAGATTAAAGAACAAATAAACCCGAAATACGATTCCTAACAGAAATGTGATCGTATTCTACTTAGTTAAAAATCTTCTAAACAAAGTTTATATTCAGTAGTTTGTGTTATTATAACATAAAATAGGTATTTTAATTACAAAAGATAAGTATAGGTATGTAAGTAGGTACTTGGGTAGTGAAGTAAATTTCAACTATTTGAATCCTTTTTTGCTCATTAAGCATCCATCCCCGCAACAATTATAGGAGGAACGACGTTTTGCCATTATAATTTATTAAATAGATAGGTAATATACACATATATTATTCCTAAATTACACTTAAACTTTTTCAACTATTTTATCCTACAATAAAATATACTAAACACTAAACAAAAACTATTTCGACAAGTGTTTTAACAAGTATTTCCAAAAAAATATTTACGCAAACAGCGTTAAAAAAAACTTTAACATTCAATCGGCTAGAACGCGCTAGCCCCGACTTCGTTCTGCCCCGGGGGCGACTCGCGGTTGTAGATAATTATTTCAAGCAGGTAGGAAGAGTGACAGAGGCCTGTTTTGGTTTAGAAAAAAAACTGACGTGTTAAACGAACTCGCACTACACTTGATGGTAAGTGGCTAGTGCTGACTATGAATACCTGCAATAAACTTCTAAAGAAAGTTTTCAGAGGTGACAACGCATATATTAACCAAGATAGAATGCCTCACGGCATGTAATTATACTATCTCTCTTTTCGTATACCCTATAGACCGGAACACTGCAGTGCAAGTACTGCTGACTGCCGGCAGAATTAGGTGTAGAAGAGTGCTACCTACACAGGCGGACTCGACACTCGGAGAAGTCGACTAATAGACATAGGCTTCGCCCGTTTTAGGAAAATTTATCATAATGGCCTCTTGACACGCAGTGAGATTTAGGACCTATTCAGTAGCAAACGAGACTGACTACCGACAAATCGCAGTACATCACATAAAAAAATTTAAACCCAGCGACTGCCGCCCAGAGACTATATAAAGTGTACTCTATATATAGTTATATGAAACTTGAGCGAGGGTATATATGATAGTCGATAGACTATTGACACTGCTTTCCCATCTCAGTGTGGACAAATTTAAGGCATGCGTGCCAATTTGCGCTTTCGTAAAAACTTAAATCATTAGATTAAAAAGACCAATTAAGCTCACGCATATATATCATCACGCTAATTGGCTACCGATTTTACATCACTGGTTCTTTCTACACGATCAGGTTTCAAATACGACAACATCCTAATGGAGGAATCGGCTCAGATTCTCGAAATAGAAACTTTCATCCCCTTGTTGCTGCAAAATCCACAAGATGGTCGTTCCCGGCTCAAACGCTGGATAATGATCGGAGATCATCATCAGCTGCCGCCTGTCGTCAAGAACATGGCCTTCCAGAAGTACTGCAACATGGAGCAGAGTCTCTTCACTCGGATGGTTAGACTCGGAGTCCCTTACGTCGAACTGGACGCACAGGGTCGAGCTAGACCTAGGTAAGAACTTACCAAATTATGGATTTAAAGAATACACCGATTGTAATAAATTGCGTGGATAAAAAAAATAGTCCATATATCTTCTGAGTACTTATTTAATTGATTATTACAGTTCACACTAAGACTGAGACCCATTTCTTGATTTATTTATTTTTTTCTTTCTAATTTTTTAATCTTTTTTTTAATAATTTAACATGTTGTTGGTTCATATTTATTGTTTTTTTTTTCTCTTCTTACACTTATGTTTGTGTATATGGCTTAAGGCTGATGTGATGATTTAGTATGATGAGAGTAGAGAACCGAAGACAACTCGTTTGTCACCCGTATTTAAAATAATATCGGTATGCCAGCTTGTATAATATTGCAAATATAAAGGTGCGAGGTATCTGGTACTGCTATGGCCAATCCGTCAACCAAGCGTGGCGATTGAGAAGCACATGTCGAGCAGTGGACTTTCCCTGACTGCTAAAAAATGGAAAAATTACCAACTAATTACACGGAATCTCAAGTTCGCTCAGCGAGCTATGGAAAGAGGAAAGGGAAATTCTCGGGGTTCCTTTGCGTGATAAACTTAAAAATGAGGATATCCGCAGTAGAACCAAAGTGCCTAACTGACATAGTGAAATGGATTAGTAAGCTGAAGTGGCAATGGGCCGGCCATATAGCTCGAAGAACCGACAACCGATGGGGAGAAAAGGTTTTCGAGTAGCAGCCTCGTACCGGTAGGTGAGGTGTATGGCGGCCCCCCACTAGATGGTGTGACGTCCTGGTAAGACATGCCGAAAGTTGATGGATGCAGTGCAGGTAGCTCAGGACCGTGCTTTGGGGCATTCCTTGGGGGACTTGTGAAGGGCTGTAATGATGATGATGAATGATGATATACGGATTACGGAAATAATTCCCAATCTTCACTGTGCGTGGGTAAATATTCAGTGCGGGGAGGTTCATATATACATCTGACACTGATATAAAAGTGTTAAAACATTTCCAGTGCATACTTAATGTTGTACTTAAACAGTCTCACCGCATGTTTATTTATACAAGCAACGTGAAACTCAACGTTGTTTGATTTGGTTCGGCGAGCGGCACGTAAGAATTCGTTTTCTTGAAAATAGCTTTCGTCGAGTACCGAAATAAATCTCGCTTTGTATAATACTGTTTACTGTTAAATCATAAGCAAAACATTTTTAAATTTAACACTTCAACTGACAGGCCACATGATGTTAAGTTATTTACATCAGGTGGGGTATAAGTTCGATTGTCACTGCAACTATATATTAAATATATTCATTTAAAAAAAATCATACTAGCTATACAGTTCATAGCCATCTGAAACCAAGTTCCAGCAAGAAGGCTACAAATACGTTGTCAACTCTGAGGACTAAGCCATCTTAGAGTCTTGGAACTAAGGCATGTAAGGTATTTAATATATCTGACAGCCTGTGGTGAAATTAATTCTCTATACCTCTCAAACTCAGAACATAGCAACTGTTGCACTGATTGGTGCAAATTTTTTAAAATTCAAATGCAAGCTCAAAGTCACCTCAATTTTAAAACTAATTTTATTTTGTAGTTGCCGTAGAAATCGTCTAAAGGCGAATAATCGTAACATCCGACTTCATTATGGCGTTAACTATCCCAAAAATTACCATTCTTAAATTAAAACGAATGGTAAAATCTTCCGAATTATAGAAAGGCTAAACTAACTCGAAGTGTTCGTGGAACTCCCCTTAGCATTATCATCATTTACTAAGTATTTTAACCCAAAAATTAAAAGTGCATGAATAAAATGGTCAAATTATTATTTTTGTGACAACGCAATTTAGACTAGTAGACTCGGCGTCATCATACCGAACGATTATGTCTCCCATACACGTAGGCACCTTACAATGTCAGTACCGTACATAGCAAACACACGTTGTCCTTTTTAATTACCTGCATTACCTTTTAATTTTGAATCGACTAGTTGAAGCAATTGAGACACTAGTTAAGAATTATTAATATTGAATTCGGACCACCGGCTAAGTCTCATAAACTAATGTGTTTTCTTGGTTTTTATTTTAAAAATGGTCCTTTTACATATAGAATTTTCATTTAATTATTTTTTTATAGAAGAGGGGGCAAGCGAGCATGCGGCTCACCTGACTGTAAGTGATTACCGCCGCCCATGAACAACCGCAACACCAGGGGAATTGCAAATGCGTTGCCGGCCTTTTAAAAAGGTGTAAGCTTTTTTCTTGAAGGTCCCTAAGTCGTATCGGTCCGGGAAAACCGCCGGTGGTAAACAATTCCACAGAGAAGTTGTACGAGGAAGAAAACTCCTAGTAAAACGCATAGTCGTGGACCGCCAAGCATCCAGATAATGAGGATGGTATCGTGAGTTTTGACGCGATGTGCGTTCGTGAAATTTGGCGGCTGGAATTAATCAGTGCCAGTGTATCGAGCCGATCAGAAAGAACTCGGTCGTCGACGATTCGAACCGCTCTGCGCTGGATGCGGTCAAGTGGAAGAAGCTGGCACTGGGGTGCCCCGGCCCAGAGACGAGAACAGTATTCCATGTGAGGCCGAACTTGCGTTTTGTAAAGTTGCAAGCGATGTGCCGGCATGAAATACTGTCTCGCTCTGCTGAGCACGCCAAGCTTTTTAGAGGCCAATTTGGCCTTCCCTTCCAAGTGACGACGAAACTGCACACTATTCGATATGTCGACGCCGAGGATTCCGATGCTAGCTGAGGCAGCAAGGGGAGTGCCTTGAAACTGAGGAGATACGACAAAGGGGTTCTTTTTAGCTGTAAACGCGCAAACTTGTGTCTTCTGGGGATTGAACTGTACTAGATTTAGTCGCCCGCAATCCGAGACTTTGTTCAGCAAAGACTCGACTTCAGACACAAGTTTGTCCCGGTACTCGACGACGTTTTTCCGAGAAATATTGGCACGGCCGGTATATAAGGCATCACCAGTGCTGTCGTCTGCATAGCAATGAATGTTACCAGTTTGCAACATATCATAGATATGCAGGAGAAACAGCGTTGGTGATAGCACGCAGCCTTGTGGAACACCAGCGTTAGTAGGCTTGAGATCAGAGCATGCACCGTCTACTACGACCTTGATGCTCCGATCAGCAAGAAAACTGGTGATCCATTTGCACAATTTCTCGGGAAGCCCATAGGAAGGAAGCTTCGAAAGAAGCGCTTTGTGCCAGACGCGATCGAAGGCCTTCGCTATGTCCAAATTAACGGCCAACGCCTCCCCCTTGGACTCTACTGCCTCCGCCCATCTATGAGTCAGGTAGACCAGAAGATCACCGGCTGATTGACCCTGACGAAAACCGTACTGGCGGTCACTAATCAGCTGGTGATCCTCAAGGTACCTCATGAGCTGGCAGTGTATAATGGATTCCATTATTTTGGAAAACAAGGAGGTGATGGCGGTAGACCTGTAGTTGGACGGGTCTGAGCGATCGCCTTTTTTAGGGATCGGGTGGACCAAAGCTGTCTTCCATGAATTCGGGACTACGCCATGGGAATAGAAGTACCGGAATAGACACGTTAAAACCGGTGCCAACTCCGGAGCACACGTCTTCAGCACAATGGGAGGGCCTCCATCAGGCCCACTCGACTTGCTGACGTCCAAGGAGAAGAGTGCTTTGAGAACCGAGCGCTGTGTAAACTGCATATCCGGCATGCAACACTCACACCGCGGGATGGTCGGTGGTGTGTTCCCCCCGTCTTCTAGAGTCGAGTTGGAAGCAAAAAGAGAGCCTAGCAGATCGGCTTTCTCCTTTGCGTCATGGACCAGTGAGTCGTCCACCCTGTGCAGAGATGGCAGAGATGGCTGACAGAAGTTCCCTTGGACAGCCTTCGCGATAGACCAGAATGCACGGGTTCCCGAAGGAAGGCGAACTAGTTTCTCAACAATTCTGCCAATGTGCTCAGACCTTGCCTTGGCAATGACACTTTTGAAGGACCTGGAGGCGGAATTATACTTCTTTTTAAGAGCGCTGTTGTTTACATCCCGAAACGTTGTAAGTAAAGTTAAAGGCAAAATAACGAAGTATGTAAGAGGACCCACCCAGATTGACCCCAAGGCAGAAAAGAATCCTCCTATCTTTTTTTTATAGGATAAGGGTGACAAACGAGCCCACAGTCCACCTGATGGTAAGTGGTTGCTGTGGCCCATAGACATCTACATCTATCTTCGTTTCCGAATTAAAATGCAGATGCGTTGTCAGCCGTGAGGACTAAGATGGAATGTCTCTTTTCCAGTAAAAGGGTTTCCGGTTCTCTACACTCACCATACTAAACACAGCAGCATTAAGCTGTTATTTTACGTTGGTATTCTGTGAGAGCGTGGTCCTTTCCCGGTCGAGCTGACCCATTCGTGCTACAACTATAGTTTGGCTCTACCACGTATAAAATCTTGTAATCTTGTAAATTAGTAAAATTATAATAAGAAAAGACTTATACGTTAATCTCATAAGTACATCTTTAGATACAGATTTTTAGAAAGGTTTTGATGGGTTTCTTATTATTGCTTGCAGCATTTGTAACCTTTACCGATGGCGGTATCGCGCTCTTGGTGACCTCGGCCACGTACTACGGCTTCCGGAGTACCGTGCGGCCAACGCGGGCCTACTCTACGACTTCCAGCTCATCGACGTGGGAGACTTTAACGGCGCCGGCGAAACTGAACCCAGCCCTTACTTCTACCAGGTATATTACAAAGGCTTCGCGCCGGTTTCGATTGTGACAACATTTTTTTATTATTCAAAGGGCATAAATCTATTTTGTCAGACATCGATTTTGTGCGTAGGTAAATAATTGTAAATGTCTTCGCAAGTGTACTACAAAACACAAATTCTAGAATCTCAATCGTATTAGATGTAAAGAAAGAAAAAAGACAAAATATTTAGTCACATAATAATAATCATGTTTAATTTACAATGAAAAATGATAAGTCTTAAATAATTTTTTTATAAAATTAGCGTGACAACCGAGCACACAATCCACCTGATGGTAAGTGGTTGCTGTGGCCCATATACATCTACATCTATCTTCGATTACGAATCAAAATGCAGTAAAAAGGGTTTCTACACTACGAAAAAGGGTCTCTACTATACGAAACAGCAGCGTTAAGCTGCTATTTTACGCTGGTGTTCTGTGAGAGCGTGGTCTTTTCCCGGTCGAGCCGACCCATTTGTGCTACAACTATACTAATATAGTTCAGCATGGCTCTACCACGTAAAAAAAAAATTAAATATTGTAATAATTAGACGTTGCAGAATAAGCCGAAAAAGAGTCACTCACACTAAGTGTTTGGCGTGGCGAACCACAGCCGCAGTCTTTCAATGTAGCCCCTTTGAAAAAAGTAAATAGCAATGCAATGCAATGCAATAATCTCTACAACTTTATAGTTCACATTATATAATAAGATCAGAGATCACGGAGACAAAATTGCAATACAACAAATCTGTACCCGTAAGCTAATAATTTTTTGGACCACTTTTCGACCACGTTGGGCACATCGACTAAATAGCTTGCTGCTGACAAGTTTATTTTGGAGATCATAGTGCGATTTTATCAAGGTTCGACCACGATCTCGGTCTCGGTTTTAATTTCGGAAGTCTTGTCTCACAGTTGTATGATGAAAGGCATTACAATCTAAAATCGCATTCCTAAATTACAACATACAACTTTTTTTACTTTGATTACTAGTTTAGGTATATGTTATTATATTATGTTTTGTTGGTCTGAATATTTGAATAAAATCAGTCAAGTGGAAACTATATTTATTTTACTGTACAATTACTGTACCTTGATATCAGCCAGCCCCCTACCAAAATTATTAAATTTCTAATAAGAATGTGTCGCTTTTTTGCCTCTTATTAAACCGATTTTTTAATGTTTATGAAAGGCTGAAAAACGCCAATATTTAGGTGTTTTTTTTTTCCAAGAAATTATAAGAAATAAATTGATAAAACGTTATGAATTACGATTTAATTGAATTAAAGGCAAAATAATGATTTTATATTTACTAAATGGTGCTTTTACTCATTTCTAATATGGGCAACTGTATAATTATAACTGCCGAATATCAATAATATACGTAGAATAGTCTGAGAAAAAGTGTTGGGAGTCGATGTTAATGACAAAAATTACTTTTTTCACCAGAATCTAGCGGAAGCGGAGTATGTGGTAGCGGTGTTTATGTATATGCGTTTGGTGGGATGGCCGGCGGAGCGCATCTCAATACTTACCACTTATAATGGGCAGAAGCATCTCATCCGCGATGTCGTCGACAAACGATGTGCGGGAAACCCGCTCATAGGCAGACCGCATAAGGTTTGTTTCTTATCACTAGACTTCTTATTTTAATGGTAACTAACCGTCTTTTCAAGTTCTTTTTATTTTACTTTAGTTTTGGTTTTTTATTTTGTCGTTTTTAATATTTATTATTCAAATGCATCATAACCATCATCAGGCTTCTTTAAATCTACTCAGTCTTTTCAAGAAAGTGTCAGTTAGCTGAGGGCGGGAAGATCATCATTCAATAAAATTTGAACGCCAGGTTTTTTTGCATAATGTATGTTTTATAGTTATTATTAGCCAATCGCCAATGCATCGTTTATCAAGCAGCAACTTTCTCCCTTACCTTATATAAATATAAACATATATACTAATAGAATAGTTTCTGGCGTATGATTGTGCTATGCATTTATATTATAAAAAATTGAAATATACATTCCATTTATTTATCATTGTAAATATGTATTACCAGTAATATTTTGTGTTTTTTCGTGTCACCTGTTTTCTCTTTAAATTTTTGTAACATTAAATCATAGGTCACAACCGTGGACAAGTACCAAGGACAACAGAACGACGTGGCGCTGGTGTCGCTAGTGCGCACTCGCGCCGTGGGCCACGTGAGGGACCTGCGTCGTCTCGTGGTCGCCGCGTCCCGTGCCCGTCTCGGTCTCTACATATTCGCACGCGCAGATCTATTCCGCAACTGCTTTGAACTGCAGCCTACTTTCAACCAGGTCAGTATAAGTTCCCTTCGTAAATTATAATTATAATACTATATTATCTTAGAGCTATAGAGGAAGCCAATTCAGAAGTTTTATGCTTTTTAGTTACAGTTTTAGTATAGAAACTAGAGAGTAATTTTTAATAAATTAAATGTCATAAAATAGTTATAATTTTTTAAGATAAATTCTAAATCCCCTTACTTGTGGAATGTTACCATACTTTCCTTCTGATAACGAATTTTACATTTTTATTGTTAATAAAATAATTTTTATTATATTACTAACATGAAACATAACTGAACACACACTCTTTTTCTCGTTTAAGATCTTAAAATACTCTTAAACATTTTGAGCAAAACAACGGTCGCTACACTAAGTTAAACTTAGTGTAGTTAGTAACCCGGTACACTCAATGGCGGCGCTTCAAATCGGCATAAACGTTTTGTAGGGTATATATAGCCAGTCCAGCGGAATAGCACACAGGGTTATTTTCAAGGAATAGCCAAATTGAAAACTTAAGTTCTAATATATAAATAATAATATACAGTTATTGCAGTTTTTGAAAATAAAGAGTAAATAAGGCTTCTACTTTTATTTGAAATTATTCCAAATTGAATTTGATTTATGGGCAACAACTTTTTTGCCTACCGATCAACCGCTATGAATGTGTGCAGTAAAATCAGTTAAAATAATGCATTACCACGCATTTTGAATTTAAAAGATAAAAAAGGACAGAATTTTTGATATTTTTTTTATTCGTTTTTCTCCATCATTTGCCTATATTACTTATTCTGAACCTTCTCTGCAAATTTTGACGGTTATTGCAAATTAACCCTGTATATGTAGGTCAGAAACAATCATCGTGCGTATTCTTTCGTGACTAATAGCGTCGCCCTAGCAATTTCGAGTCTGTTTATACCCGTGCTTACTGTTCATACTCGCCAACACACGCTCTATAGCTTGCTTATGTATACTCTAAGTATAATATATAACACCATTTTACATATACATATCACATACTACCAAAAGTACATATTACTAATAGTATAGAACTAGGCACTGAACCCTATGGTACACACTATGGTTATCTGTCGTTACTATATTATGCGCATGAAATTTTTAAGGACTGACTAAACTGCTTAAAGTCCTATTTATTAATAAAAATTAAATATATATAATACTAGCTCGCCAGGCAGACGTTGTTCTGCCCTTTCCGACGACACTTCCTATAAAAATACTTAAATTCGCAATAAAAAATTTAGAGGGTCATTTTCGGGATAAAAACTATCCTATCTCTCAAGTTGGATCAAAATGCACAGTGTGCAAAATTTCATTGAAATCAGTTCAGTAGTTTAGGAGTCGTGTAGTGTAGTGTAGGAGTAGTAGTAATTTTTATATATAAAAATAAAGTATAGAATAGACACTTTTAATACATATTTATGAACGATTAGTCTAAGTTGCAATATCTCCCAAATTCATAAGGCTACTATTGAGCATAGATTTATCTTGCTCACAGTTTGAATCTTGCTCACAGTTTGCATCTTGCTCATAGTTTGCATTTTGCTCACAGTTTGAATCTTGCTCACAGTTTGCATCTTAAATAATATTCGTTAAGAAAAATGAGCACGACATGTCAAGCGTTCTCGTTAAATTTAAGCTGGTTATAAGCATAATAGTTGATGATAGTTAACAATGCAAAAAGATGAAACTTTCCAGATATATCCGACAGATCTTTGTTGTCAGACAGACACATTTAGTGGTTTCGATCGCCACCAGTGCTGATTTACTACGTGGCAGGCGGTGAACCAAACATCGTGAGGAGACCTGCATGTCTGAGAAATTAATATATTTAGTAGATGTGAAGTTTGCGAACTCGTACTGGGGCACACGACAGACTAAATTGCTTCGAAACTGTTTTAGAAATGAAAGAAGGCTTGTGCTCAGAATTCGACATACATAGACTGGTGCATCTTATAACACTAATGGGCGGGCTTGAAAACTGTCTGTATTCTCTGGCACTCAATCTGTCACAAAGTCGTGATGGTTACCACTTTAATTTTTACATTTTTTCGAAGTATTATGACACATGTATGTTTGTTGCAGCTAGTGGAGCGTCCGCTGCAGCTGCAGCTGGTGGTGGAGGAGCGATTCCCGGCGCAGCGCGCGTGCGGCGCGGCGGTGGCGGTGGCGCGCGTGCTGGCCGTGCGCGACATGCCGCACATGGCGCGCTACGTGTACGACCTGTACCTGGACATCGTGCGCTCCGGACAACACGCACACGCACGCGCACGCACGGTGAGTTCGCACGCACACGCACATCTACTCTACGCTACGTGCGCCTTTGAAGAACGCCGCGTGGCTCGTGCCACTTGTTTGTGGATGCCGCCAAAAGACACCATTGTCGATGTACATAGTCTCACGTTGTAATAGTTGGCACTGCGTGGCAACGTCGCTTTTTAATGTTCAAGGATTATGTGACCTAATGCTATAGAGAGTTCAAATATGCTTAAAATTAAATCTCTACTTTTTGACCTAATTACTGGACCGATTACGTTCATTTTTTGTATATCGTCAGCAAAGGCGATAATAAGTATGTAGTTTCGTTTATTGAATATATGTCAGACTTATTCTGTATAGCTTGTGTTAATTAGTTTATAGGTATAATGTTTAAATATTGGTACAACATCCAATATCTATATTGGGCAACAAACTATGTGTTAGATGTTGTTTCAGCATAGCGTTACTTTACAGAACATCGTACTCGAAGAAATAATAATAACGTAAAATATCTATGGCCCACAAGCGTGCGGAACAATACATTATTAAATTTGAGTAAAAGAGATATAACTACTCCAACTCTGCATTGCAGAATATACTCGTTTCAGAGCATCTTAAATATCAATCAATGCGTAGATATAACATTATATCTATAAATTTAAACAAACCAAATACATCATATATCACGTATATCACAGAGTAGTACTGAATACTGACTTCTTTACAAAGTTACAGAATCACGTTATTATCAACCGATGTACGTATAGATATTGAAATATGTAAAGTCAATAATTCAAATCCAATAGATAGATATGATTTGATATAGGGTGAGAGTGGTGTTATCCATGGCTAGTGAGTAGGTGTTGTGATGGTGATGGTGATGGTGGTGATGTTGTGCAGGAGGGCGGCGTGTGGAGCGCGCCGGGCAGCGGGTCGGCGGCGCGGCCGCGCGAGCCCGGCTGCCTGCGCGCCGCGCACCCCGGCGCCGCCGACAGCGACGACGACGACGACTCCGCTCCGACGACACAACCCTCCACCACAGACACGCCCGCATTCACGCCCACCGAAATCGTCAACGAACTCGAGCCCGACAGCTGAGTAACCCTCACTGGACAGTGTTATGCAGAACTGATACAACACGCAACTACATATTAAACAGTTTGATAACCGCTTTTTTAATCAAAAATCAACAAATTTTGTATATTGTTTAATATCAAATGTGTCCACTACCGTTAATGTTTTGTTTGAATCAGTTTTGCATAAATATATTTAACTATAAGTCTACATTTAAGTTTACTAAGATTAATAAAATTACTCATTAACAAATTTTTTTTTATTTCAACATCTTATAGCTAGTTTTAACGTTTTGCAAGTATGCCCGATACTTAAATCAGGCGATACCAAATGGAAAACAAATATGGATTATATTTAAAATTTTATAATGTAACTTAATTTTGCCATGAGATTAAGGAACATAATAAATCCATTACCCTATCTTATTACGTTCAAAGGGTGTTATAAAATGCGTCTACGGGAAAACGTAAATAAATGTCCACTAAATATAAAGAGGGGCAAAAGAGATATAAAGGTGTTTATAAGAGATAAGTACACTGTGCTTTTCTCCCAGTATTAACCTCACCTGCACGTGGTGCATCATTGCAACAAATGAGCAAGACTCGAGAAAAATCTATCTTCATTAGCTGGTAACTGATAATCCACTTAAATATGCTGAACCGAAATCCCACAGAGTAATGATGGAAACTCATTTCTCACTTACCGTCTCGCCCACCCGCGTTCAATGTCGGTGAATCTTAAGAAAGTCATGTTCTTGATACCAACCCGTAAAATTCCTATACTAGACTCAAACGGGGTAGGTCTCAAAAAGGTGTTACGTACGTACAAATAGGATTAGGTAAAATGGCAGCGTTCAAGTAGTTGCAATTCATGATCTGCCAAAACTTCTTCGATACTTCGGACTTCGATACCGTGTAGATCATGTCATCTTGCTTCAAAAACTACAAACGCTTGGGATTGACGATGGTTTGCTTAGGTTTGTAAAGACAAAGAGACAGACATTTTTAATCGCTGCCGAGCTGTGGTCATAGATGGTTTCAAATCTGATTATATTAACGTCCTTTTCCTTTCCCTAAATTGACAAATATCTTCTGTATGCAGATGACGAAAAAATATATTATATGAATATAGATTTAGAAAAGGATTGTCAGCTCCTCCAAGAAGTTAAAATCGCTCTATGTTTTAGAAATAACTACATAACAGCTAATATCGACAAAAGTATTTAAATACAAAGACACTACTCGGTAACAAACCCTGTTTACTATCAGGACTCAATTGCACGATAACACCAAAGTATGCAAACCAACAGCATCACCACCCATCCCAATGTGACACAGGAAAGCCTCTCAGCAACACGACCTTCCTTGCCTGCACTAGTAGAATACCCCAACGGGCATAGTAACGACAGTGGGACTCTTAGAATTACAGACTGATGCCGGATGGAGATTACCATTGTACCTTCATTTGTTCATATTGTCTTTTATTTTTTTACCCTCATTCCCTACAATATATCCATCTCGTTTACCCGTCAAATAAAAGTATACTTACCACCTTACCACATTGAGTTATCCTATGTCGGAAGAAACATCGTTAAAGACTTCGGAGTGACTTTAGACAGCAAACTAACTACGAGTCTACAAAAATCTTAGATTTATTATACGTGTCACCAAACCATTTAATAATTTAAATTTCATTAAAACACTTTATTTCTCATATATTCGCAGCGTGTCGGAATTTTGTTTTACTAGTTGACAATTCTTAATATAAAATATATGTATATCATACAGAGTATACACAAGAGATTCCTGACGTATCGCGATTATCGCGGTAGATGTCAAAGCAACGACTACCGTAGCTCATAGCTCATTTTATATTAATTATATTAAAAATAAATTAACCAAACCACAGATGTTCATAAAAGTAGAATAAAATAAATAAAAAGTTAAAAATGTGCAAAGAATTAAGGAGCAAATCACTGTGACATTGTTTTGTGTATTATAATATAATACTCTAGAAATTAATAAATTTTTATTTAAAACTAACTTGACATTGTGTAACAAAATACTTCATCTCAGTGTCAACTAGCGACATCTGGTGAGTGGAAGGTTTTAAGCCCTCAATCATAGCAGTTTGAGTTTTCGTACCCCCAAGAAATAATAATAATAAATCATTTTATTTCCTCTTCACAAAGGCATAAAATTTCACATTATTACTTAGCTAAATAATACGGTTGCATACAATTTGTAACCTTTGTGAGAGACCTAACGAATTGCACATAATATTTACATTTATTATACTATATATTCAATTATACTACAAGGAATGATTCTATATGGTTTGTTAAAGTTATTTCTATATAAATAAAACGCGTGCGTGCGTGCGTGCGTGCGCGCGTGCGTGCGTGTGTGTGTGTGTGTGTGTGTGTTTGTATTAGGTATATGTTTTTAGGATAATACTGTCAGTAAATTTTCGTAACTATTTTATGTACCACCAACTTACAGAAACTATGTGAAGAACTCTGTTACTAATAAAGTACTAAGAACATATCTAAATATTTCTCTAGCAATGACCCTTTCGACGCTCGTCCATGGTCAAATTCAAAAAAGCTGTCTTAGAGGTTTTGGCAGATGGCATTGCTTATTAATTTGACGATAGATTGATCTTGCGCCACATACATATTATTACCTCTAAACTAACAGTTACAACAATACATTGGTGCATATTTACTTTCGACTCAAAAGCACATACTCAAACGCACTCATGACCGCATACTCGCGTACACTAACGCACACAAGCACGCGCGAACGCGCGCTCGCGTACTCACAAACACGCCACACGTACTAACTTTCATCACTCAAATTCAATATACAGTAAACACAAAAAAAAATACAATACCTGTTAAATGCCAAAAAAATTATTACTTTTTCCATATTTCACCATTATTGTAGATTTATTGTTCTTTATAAGTCATATGTTCGTCTAAAGTATAAAAACATTTTGTTGCCAGCTATTTATTGTAAACTTGGATAGCATAAATACGTGTATATATATATATATATATATATATATATATATATATATATATATATATATATATATATATATATATATACTATTGCAGAAGACAAAAAATATTTAGGATTTTCGCTAAAATGTAAATTTGTAAAGGCTTATATTTAACGTAATATATCCAAAAGTCCTGACATGTTTATATAATATATTGGAATATGTAAAAACTGTAGATTTAGTTGAAATAAAATAGACAAAATAAAAGATTTAACCAAACCAATCATTTATTGGTCGCATAAAATACATTACATTATACAAAGTATATACATACATTGGTGCATATAACATTAATTGATTAATAGTACTTGCACTATTGTCTATATAGTGGTAATATTTAAGTTCGAACTCTGAGATCTCATAATTTCATGGCTGTTGTCAGATTTACATTAATTTCCTAAGCTACCATAAAAACGTAATGTAAAGAAATGCGTAAAGTGGTTTTTATAGTTATAACAAAAACAAGCACGTTCATGTTATAATTTCGTATTAACATTAAAAATTAAAAGTAATTAATTTATTTTCAATATTCTCACTAATTATTGTGTATGTTGAAGTTTAACACAAACTTGGCGGTAGTAAGTGACAGACGTGATAAGGTTTTAGAAAAGACCGTCAATCTCCATCGTCTCGGTGTTCAGATCGATATCGTAGATGGCGGGTCTGGTGGGTAGTCCAGGCATCTTGCTGATCTCGCCGCACATGGGCACGACGAAACCAGCTCCGACTGATACGAAAATGTCGTTGATACGAAGAGTGAAGCCAGTCGGCGCGCCCTTTACAGTGGGGTCACCAGTTAGGGAGTTTGAAGTTTTCGCCATGCAGATCGGCAGTTTGTCATAGCCCTGATAGAGAAAATATAGAGGTACTTTAAATTTTGTAATTCTATCATCAAAAGTAATTAGTAGGTCTGGATAAATTATAGAGCTTTCAGAAATTTTATTTAGGTTAAAACACTCTTTTCCTGCCTCTGAGTCCTATCTGAATTGGTACCACCCTCAATTTTTCCGCCGAACAGCAGTCTGGTATGTTGCTGTCTGTCTGTCGCCAAACAGCAGTCTGGTATGTTACTATCTGTGACGTATTTCATCATAGTCTTCTTTACTGTAGCTAGTAGTATACGTGGTAGAGCCATGCTGCAACTATATTATCGTTGTAGCACGAATGGGTCGGCTCGACCGGGGAAGGACCACGCTCTCACAGAATACCAGCGTAAAATAGCTGCTTAACGCTGCTGTGTTTCGTATGGTGAGTGTAAAGAATCGAGACCCTTTTCACTGGAAACGAGGCATTCCATCTTAGTCCTCACGGGTGACAACGCATCTGCATTTTGATTCGTAATCGAAGATAGATGTAGATGTCTATGGGCCGCAGCATCCACTTACCATCAGCTGGACTGTGTGCTCGTTTGTCACCCTTATCCTATAAAAAAGCCTACTTTGGTTATAGTTGGCTTTAGGTGTATGGGCTACAGTAGCCGCTTACCATCTAGTAGACTTTAGCTCTTTTGTCATTTTAATACAATTTAACTTGGATGCACCCAAAAATCTACAGTCCGAGAGTAACCTCCGCCACCAACACCATTGAGATTGTTTCAAAGTACATTTTGCTGATTATGACGTCCTTTTATATTGATAATGATGGCATACCACCCCTCAGTCCTTAGAAGTATCAATGAATCTGCATTTTGTTTCTTAATCAAGTGAGATGTAGCCGACTATGGGCCACAGCATCAGCTTACGTAGATGTGGACTATATCCTTGTTTGTCACTATTATTTGTATAAATAATCCTAATTTACGACGCCAGGCTGTGTAGAAAGACTTCATGAGCAAGGCAGGAATTATGGTTGTTTATTAACGCCACAACATTTGGGTGCTGCCAAAACTGGGAAGACCAATAAGTAAGAGTAGTAAGTTAATTATGGGTTCTTTTTATATTTCATAATTCACGGGCAACTCAAAATCGACCGTGAGTACCGGCATTATATAAATCGTAATCTTTAAGGCTTATATACCATCTACACTAGGCGGTGAAGGCATTATCGTATGGATATTTTTGCCTGAGAGCTAAAGGTATTTCTAGAAAATTTCCTATAACATATGAATGCCAATTTGCACATTAACCGTACTATTGTATAATAAACATGAAGCGTACTAATGTATAATGTATTTTATACCTACGTTGAAAGTTTGCGTCCTAGTTCAAAATGCATTGATTTTAATTTATTCAAATATAGATTATTAGTACGGTTTAAGCTTGTGTCAGTTAACGCATAATGAATACATTGAAGAGTCAGTGTGATTACAGATTGTGAGGTATTGCATCTTAGAATTCAGACGTCACAATATGTTGTTTGTTGATTGAAATTGATGCCAGATGTTCACCTACTGTAACTTATCATCTAGTGAAGTAAAAATCTCTATTCCTCGGTATGTTTTATTATTCTCACTAACCTTCTCCGTAAAAGTTTTAATCTTCTCCAAAACTTCATCGGTGTACTCCACCTGCCCGGCGCCGTACATTTCCCTTGCGATTAGCAAGATCTTTTCCTGAATGGACAAGTTGAGCGGATACAAATAGTCGAAGACCGATTTAGTATCGCAAGCCTCTATGACGGCGTCAGCGAGGTCCAATGCTCCCGCGCCTCCTTTAGCCCAGTGGTTGCAGATCACCGCTTTGAACGCCCCATTTTGTTCGGCGTACTGTTTGACCAGGTTAAGTTCGGCTTCTGTGTCGTTACTGCAAACGAATGATATATTATTATTATTTATTTATTTCTTAAGTAAGTTTAAGTACATAGCCATTATTTTTAAATTATAATTTTTATTAAAAAATATTATTAAATATTTAATTTAAGTAACATTTAATAAAATACTAAAATTTGTATGAAAAGGTAGTAGAAAGTATTATTTTTTATTTTAATTAAACATCCGTTGATATGAGTCACTCGGTTGATAACAAGATAATGCATTAAATATCTGCGGAGTTAGTCAAATTATTATATACGATTGTTAGCGCTTGTAAAAAACTATAAAAACATATGTACTCTTTGATTTCATTAATTTTTTTTAATTTTATTGTAAAGGTTCTTGGCTAAACCCGCTGATCTAAATGGAATATAATGCACTATTTTTTAATTTAATTAGTGCAAATACCCTACTTTAAATTTTTTTTTCTAATTAGTGTAGAGAAGAAGAAAGAAACTTACTTTCATAAAGTTTCGTAAAGTTTCTACAAAAGTGTAATTCTTAACATTTAAAAACTGAAATCAAGTTATAATATTCGCTCAAATTGTCATTACTCAACTTACATTTTTGCATACTTTGAATTAATCATTGTTGCAGCCCAGCATAAATCAAATATTGAACAAATACCTAGGTTCTGAGTCAACTGCATCAGCATCCCTGTATGCCTTATAAGATTCGTTACACCATTTTTTGGACGGTCACACTGTACTTGCCAATACTAGACTGCTATATTTGAGAACCTTACTTTTAAATTGATTAGGACCTACATGGCTTGCCAAATGCCTCTTATAATTGGTCTTTGGTGCCAACGACCGTGGCCGAAGTCTCGCTCCGCACGTTACACGGAGCGTTGGCAGTTGCCCGGGTTGAAGTTGAACACTGCTCCGCGGGAGATCTCCCCTTTCCTTTAGACGGGCAAAAAGTATAAATACTAACCCGTGACGGTTGACAGCTACAACAACGGGCACACCGAACTTTCTGCCATTGCTAATATGCTTGCCCAAGTTGCACAGGCCCTTGCCGAGCAACTCCAAATCCTCCTGTAAAATAAATAATAAATAATTGTCACACACCCCAAATTATATCTACGAAAAACGTGAATTGTGATTGTGGGAATATTTTGTGTTCATGTGATAAAACAAGTATTGTTGTAACCTAAATAAAAAACCGTGTAGGGGCGGTATAAAATACCCAGTAGGTGTCGTGAGGGTCGGCAGCGGGAAATGAAACAGTACATGGACAGCAGCGTCTTCCTGATAATAACTAAAAGAGTAAAAACTATGGCAAATATTTCAGGGAAATATTAGGCGAAAATTATCAGTAGCAAGCCGAATTCAGGCAATTAGCGGTGTGTGTGGCGCACAGAGTAGAGATTGTTGCCAAAGAATCGTATAATAATGTAAACTAATAATTACAACTTAATTTTGTGTGATATCAAATGTTCCTTTTTCAATAGTCTGTGGAGTGTATGTCGAGACAAAAAGGCGTTTATTTTATATTTTGCATATGACATATTTACGTTATAATGTGCAGGTCAAAATGAAATTCAGTAAGCTGTCTGCACATAAACGGAAATACAAACATAAAATATTACCAATTACGATCGAATTTTGACTACTGGGCGATCGCTAGTTTAATAATTTGGAGAGTAATTTCTGGCAAGTGACATCGGGGGGTAGTGGTGTAGTGGTGTGTGGTGTGCACACGCACTAGTATTGTGCCTGCTCGGTCATTTTAAAGATCGCTCCGTAATACTAGTTCATTACGGACAGTGAACTATTTCGTTCTATTAGTTCTATTCTGTCATCAATACTATTAAGTATTTTAAACTGTATCTATGTGTAAAATCTGTATGGAATGGTTATCTCAGTCAGTCAGTCTTAGTCGTTCGATATCTGCTTAAATCGTAATGTACACGTGTACACACAGGTGTATGTAAGTAATTTCTTGGTCAAAATAAAGTTCTTAAGTAAATTAGTGTTGAAAAAATAATTAACGGTAATGAAATAAAATCCCATATCCATAATATGCGAAAATAAAAAGCATCAATATTAAAAAAATAATAATAAAAAGCACAAAAAATACTCAATTTTTTTTAAACTCAAAACATCAATTTTATTACATTTTTACACGATCGCCTTTTTTATTAAGTAAATAATAAGTATGATAATTTTAATAATGTTCGTGTGTATCTATTTATTAAGTATAATAAGTATGATAACTTTTCGGATGGTAAGCTAAATTAGACAATGCAATAAGCATTGACATACCTAACATGTATCTTTCTATAACGTCTCCTTTTAACAGATTTAATCAATGGTACCATTATAGGTGTTCGTCAGCTCTTGTCCGAATGACATACTCAACTCACCGACTTTCTCGTTCGCTTGCTCTCATACACTCTCGCTCAAACGCGCGGTCTCGCGTATCGCAAGAGCTGTTGTACCGATTAACAATCAGTGTTCGAAAACGTTTCTTCTAGTACCAGTGCTAAGGTACGTTTCCTATTCGTTGATCGTCCGCGAACTACACAAGAGCAGCACGCACCTGCACGTAGACGTCGTGCAGCGGCTGGCCGGCGCTGACGGCGGGCCCGCCGCCGTGCATCTTGAGCGCGCGCACCGTGCTCACGATCACCGCGCAGTGCGGCACGTCGCCGCTCGCGCGGCACTTGATGTCGAAGAACTTCTCCATACCTGGAACCGCAACGTATTAAATATATTATAATGAAGTAAAATTACAGCCTATACACGTCCCACTGATGGGCGCAGGCCTCCCCTCAGTTCTGAGAGGGTTTAATGGCAAGGAAATGTTCACCGCCCTGCTCTAATGCATGTCATTTATTTTGTTTTATTTCTTAGCCATGAAGTTCCCTCACAATGAATTCTTTCATTCCTGAGCACATGATAAATCAGAGCTTAAAATTGCAATTGCCAATTTCATTGGTGCCGGCGTGTATCAAACCTTGTTTGCTTGCATATCTATCTATGAAGTTTAAAATTGTGCTTAGCCCCTGACAACATGACATGATGACTGCATTGTCTAACAGCGATTATACTGAGCAAGCCTTTTAGGGATAAACTTTCAAAATTGCAGTTTGTACGTCCAACGTTCTTTCTACCGCGTAATTCTCGTTTTTTTTTGCTTTTTTTAAGTACACATTTATTTTCATTCATTATCTATGAAACATCACCCTTACTGATTGGTACAAGAGCCTTTGAAGATAACTAATGACAGAAAACCCATCAACAAACGCTATACAAACTTAAATCGCACAAGCCAGTGACTGGGAGCAGCATAACTCGTACATGAGTATTAGTTTTGAAACGCCTATTTGAAGTCTTTAAAAGGCTGACAACAACGTGTTATCCTAGAACTAGGAGTCTTGATCATAGTCTGCTGTTAAAAACCAAAAATCTAACCAATGTCAGATCCGAAGCCAGCCTCAGTGGCCACGTAGCCGTCCTCGCGCGCGAGCTTCATGGCGATCTTGTCGGCGAGGATGGAGGAGCAGCCGTGCGCGATGTTGGCGAAGGGGCCGGTGTGCACCAGCACCGGCGTGCCCTCCAGCGTCTGCATCAGCGTGGGCTCCAGGGCGTCGCGCAGCAGCACCATCAATGCACCCGTCACTCCCTAACATTTAACAACACACACTTACGAATGAAGAGTAACAGTCAAACAATAACAGGGCGCATGTCTACTGTCCGTGATCAGCAAGCTCCTTTGCCCTCTCTTAAAAAATAATTTAAAATTAAAAATTTTGTACCACCGACTTCAATATATATTATTAAGGATAACTCAAAAACTATTTGTCAGACCTTGATCAAATTTATATGGGGCCAAGTGAGAAGCACCAGCTTTCAAATAAAAAAGAATCATCGAAATTGGTTCATGTAGAACTAAGTAATGAGGTAACACATAAAACATACAAAGTGAGTAGAAAATATAATTTGATCGCTGGGGAGAAACTTTAACGTTCAAGTTCTCGTTTTTTAGCGATAACGGTATAATATTTATCGATAATATGAAAAGCATGTTATTCAATTATATTTTTTATCGGGTACATTTTTTTTAATATCTTTTATTTCCTGATAATAAGCAAAAATGTCGAAGTGAATGTGGGAGCGCTAGAAGCCTTTTATTGTAGGATATCCTCGCCTTAATAAATTATATTGAAAAACATGAACAATAATCGTGTGTAATTTGTATGTCAAATGTCAGTCGACTTACCAAATCGTCAGCGGTGACCGGATTACCACTCTTGTCTAAAGCGACAACCATGTTAGCTAGCCGCTCCTTGATGTCTTCAACGTTCTTGCCCAGGGCCAAGATCGCCATAATCTCTGATGCCACGGAAATATCAAACGCTGTTTCACGTGTGAAGCCTTTTTCGGTTGGAGACTGTCCAATTGTGACCTTCCTCAAATATCTATCGTTCAAGTCCACAACTAAAATTTAAAAAATTGCCACTTTACATCATTCCACCTCCACAAATTTTAGTTGTGTTTTTTGTAGAAATTAATTTGAAAATTAGAATATAAGCCTCAAAAAAGTTGAGTCAAAATTACACAAAAACTTCGCAATGTGACGCATTAATGAATGACAAATTATTGGAAAATATAATTTGCAATTGCAAACACTGGCAAAATTAATAATCGTGCGAGTGCATAACCATTCTTTGGTTAGGAAAAAGACCTCAAGAGTTATTTATTCATTTATTTTAAAAATATATTTGTGACTCAATATGTAAATCTTAACCAAAGCTAAAATAACTTATCAAGGGCAACACAATTACATAAACGACAAAACAACTAGCATTCTTTATCGAATGTGGCTAATATTAATAATATTTACCCCTGTTCCACATAATTTTATTCGTATCGATATTGAGTCTGGCAAACTTGGTCCTCTCTTCGTCAGTCAATGAGTCCGGGTCGGTTTTGTTGATGCCCAACTTTTTCAGCCTTCTTAGCTGGATCGGGGAGAACTTCCTGACACCTTTGATTTTTGGCACCAGGCGGTCATATAGAGGGCCGTCTTTCTGGGTGAGTTCGTGGAAGATACGAGCGTCCATCTGAGCTGCGAGTAAATTATTAGCAGCTGTGACTGCGTGAATGTCGCCAGTTAGGTGAAGGTTGAAGTCTTCCATAGGAATAACCTGTGAAATTAATTTTCATTAAAAAAAAGTAAGGATGTTTTTACTAAGATCATAATAAAACCTTATGAACTTGTTAATTAATACTTTGATACATACTTTATACTCCGATTGTTAACTCTTGATGGCATTACATTTTTATGCAATATGAGAAACACAGGATGCAGATGGCTTAGGACCGTGTTTTATGGCTTTCCTTGGGGTAAGTCTATGTTCAGCAGTGGACTTGTGAAGGTCTGTAATGATGATGATGACGATGATAAGAAACACTGATACCCACACGATTTGCTATTGTTGATTAAGTACAAAACCGGTTAGGTGATAAATTAAAAGATAATTAAAAAAAAACAATGCGGTAAGTATGAATGTTTCTTCAAATAACTTGATAGATATTTAGAATCTAAGCTGTCAAAGAAACTTTGGTGTATATATTTAGAAAAGTGAGATTTTTTCTTGGACATGGATAATACGTATAGTAGAAATGTAGAACTGGAAATGACATTTGTGATTTTTCCTGCATCCTTGTGAACCTGTAAGGGGTTAGTCTTCTCTCCACACTTGTAACGAGGAAGGGCTTGCGCATGGCGCTGTATTTTGAAGAGAAAGTGGTTACTACAATCCATAAATACGTCGACCAACATCAAACAAATAAGGCTACATATGCATTGTCACCTCTGAGGACTGAGGTGAAATGCCTCATAATGACAGCCTATAATTATATTAGTATACATAGGTAGATTACCTTCAGTATTTTCATATCACGATCACGAGTTGGTCTTACTTGTAGTGTAGGTGTACTTACGTGTGCACATTGTTTTAGTTTGTGTAAGCTATAGAGTCAAAAATTATTATCCAGTCACTAAAATAAAAGTAGAAAAGTTTTTCGCAATGATTTAAGGAAACTGTGTCTGTCAATGCGTCATTTGCTAAGCAACAGAATAGTAAGGCTCGTCCGGCTTCGTGAGATAAGACATGTATACCTGCGAGTAGCCACCCCCCGCGGCGCCGCCCTTGACGCCGAAGGTGGGACCCTGGCTGGGCTGGCGCATGCAGGCGAACGCGTTGCGGCCGCGGTGCGCGCACAGCGCCTGCACCAGACCCAGCAGCGTCGTGCTTTTGCCCTCACCCAGAGGAGTAGGTGTGATGCTACGGATTTACCGTTAAATTCATTTATTCAATATACCTTGTCAATAATCTATTTCTGAACATAAGCCTCACCCGTAGATTGCCTCATAAGGGAGATATTTGCCATTGCTCACGCTTGGCAGGTGAGTTAAAGTCAAGTCAAAACAATAATTCTTATTTTGATCTCGATCAAATTTATAAGAATTATTGAAATAGGAAGATTCTGCTGTCCATCTCTTGTTTCAGTTTCCCTCTGACACCTCTTTCTACATCCAATGGATGAACAGCGGCGCAAGAGTAAAGTTTCTAATGAGAACCGTTAAACCGTTAATCGTTAGTTAATAAATAGTAATAAAGATGGATTTTTTAAATTCAATTTTACAACCGTGTAATAATAACTAACAACATCTCGTTGGTGTCGTAAGAGGCGACATAGGGAAATTAAAACGGGAGTTGGGCAGCAGCATTTACCTGATAACAGTTTTAAATAATATTTATAGCATAATAACTACAGGTAAAATGAAATAAGATCTTAAGAATATGTTAATGTAAACTTGTGCTCCATATTCCAGTTATTTCAGGTGTACAATATTAAATCTTAAATATCAAGTCACTCCTTCAAGTCCGGAGATAAGGTCTATTCATAACTAACAAAAGGAGGCAAAACTCGGCACACCTAGTACTACTCTTCGAGGAGTTCCAGTAGCATAACCAAAGTACACCTTCAAGTCACTCTATCAAGTCCGGAGGTAAGGTCTTATCATAACTAACAAAACGAGGCCAAACTCGGCACACCTAGTACTACTCTTCGAGGAGTTCCAATAGCATTCACCGAAGTGCGCCTCTAGGCACGTGCCTAGTCTAATAATCCGCTACTGTCCGAAGGTAAGATGCCATCAAAACTAACAAAACGAGCACAATCTCGTCACACCTAGTCCTACTCGTCGAGGAGTTCCAGTAGCAAATACCGAAGTATACCTTCAGGTTACTCCATAAAGTCCAAGACGTATAAGTATATTTATATATAAATCCTACGTACTATTAGAGAAACAAAATATTGTAATAAAAATCCTTGATTATAAAAATAATAACCTTGGTCAATGGTGTTTTTACGTGGTAGAGCCACGCTGCAGCTATATTAATAGTATAGATGTAGCACGAATAAGTCGGCTCGATCGGGGAAGAACCACGCTCTCACAGAATACCAGCGTAAAATGGCAGCTTAATCCTGCTGTGTTTCGTATGGTGAATGTAGAGAATCGGAGACCTCTTTTTACTGGAAACGAGGCATTCCATCTTAGTCCTCACGGGTGAAAACTCGCATTTTAATTCGTAATTGAGGATAAATGTAGATGTATATGGGCCACATCAACTACTTAGCATCAGGTAGATTGTGTGCTCATTTGTCACCCTAATTTTATTTAAAAAAATAACTTGTATTTCTACAGCGCCGGGATTCTTACACGCCACTACACCGACCCCGTGTAATGGCGGGTAAGAATACCCACTACCTCATGTCTTCCCGTGGGTGTCGTAAAAGGTGACAGCAGGAAACTGGGGCAGAAAATAGGCAGCAGCATATTTCTGATAACAGTAAAAAGCAATAAAAAACTGCGGTTGCTAACCCGCTTGCCAAGCGTGGCAACTATGGCAATATACACCCATGAGCAATGACACTAATAAACGGCCCCCAGTCCCCGGCGACCCCGCTATTCCTGGCTACGGTGGCGACCATAGTAACGGCGGGACAGGGGGTGCTAAGAATCTCCGGTGCAGGTTCGGCTGCCACCTACGACGACTCGACCTGGCAACTTATAACGCACGTACCCTGAGGACTGACGAGAAGATCCTGGAGCTAGAAGAAGAGATAGAGAAGTTGCGCTGGAATATTATAGGATTATCCCAAATCCGAAGAGAGGGGGAGGACACGGTAATCCTCGAATCCGGCTACTTGTTCTATCACCTATCGTCCACAAGTCTCTCGTTAACAAAGTTGTAAAGAATGGGAGTGTGTCGACGAGGGTTATTTATACCTTATTCTTAGAATCACCAAACGGTATTCGCTGAAGGTTATACAGGTTTACGCACCAACCTCGGCACATCCCGATGAGGAGGTGGAGGAAATTTATGAGGATATATCTAGAGCCATGCATTCCTCCAAAACCGTCTATACGGTGTTAATAGGACACTTCAACGCAAAACTAGGCACAAGAGAGAACGGTGAGCTGAAATTAGGAAAATTCGGAATAGGGCAACGGAACGCAAGGGGCCAGAAGCTGGCCGACTTCATGGAGAAAGAGGGACTCCTTATGATGAACTCTTTCTTCCAGAAGCGGCCCCTCAGGAAGTGGACCTCGTCGAGCCCCGACGGTTCGACAAAAAATTAAATTGACTTCATTATGGCGACCAGACGACAACTGTTCACAGTCATGTCTCAGTAATCGCGAGGGTAAAGACTACCGAATGACAGACCGAATGGTTAGAGGCACACTGAACCTAAACGTTATGTTAGAGAGGTGTCGTCTAATGAAGTCAACGTTCCGTCCCCCTCGTGCATCCAAAGTCCCGAAACCATTCAGCTCGAGTTACAAAATAGTTTTCAGTGCCTAGAAGTTTTCAATGCAGTGGACGATATAAATGACAAGCTCGTGGAAACTGTCCATGCGCTCAGAGCTAAGTTTTGTAAGATCCGCCGCAGAAGAACACAAAAACTCTCTGATCACACTCTTAATCTCATGGCTGTTAGACGGGAAATGAAGCTGCAGTCTTCAGTAGATTTGATAGCATACAGGCAACTGAACAGACAGATCTCCAAATGCATGCGGCGGGACTAACGCAACTTTAATACCGCTCGTATTGAAGAAGCGATCGAGCAGAACCAGGGCTCCAAAGTCTTTGCCAGAGATCTGTCTGCCAGAAAGAGCCATCTGTCGAAGCTGAAGACTGAATTTGGCAGCATCGTTTCAGAGACACCTGGGATTTTGAGTGTGATTGAGAGGTGTACACGTCATCGTTGGAGCCACACAAGTGTGAGCTACGATCCAAGAGCAGGTCTTATCCGACACTATTCCGGCGTCAGTCTGAGCGAGATTAGAATGGCTCTCCAGCACCTTAAAAACGGCAAGTCCCCGGGCGAGGATACAATTACCGCGAAGCTTCTAAAAGCGGGTGGAAAACCGGTACTTAAAGTCCTTCAGAACCTCTTTAATTCCGTCCTTAATAGAGGCACTACTCCGCAGGCGTGGAGCAGAAGCGCGTTGGGTTTGTTCTTCAAGAAAGGCGACAACGCTCTCTTGAAGAACTACAGAACGCATTTCCTTCTGAGCCGTGTCTACGTGCTGTTTTCGAGAGTCATTATGAATTATCTCACATGCAGACTTGACAACTTCCAGCCTCCCGAACAAGCCGGTTTCCGAAAAGGCTTTAAAAGGCCGAAAAAGCACCATAGACCATATACATACCCTTAGGCAAATTGTACAGAAGACCGAAGAGTACAATCTGCCATTGTCTTGCGTATGTGGACTATTAAAAAGCCTTTGATTCTGTCAAAATTTGAGTGGCGCTGTAGTCCCTCCAACGGTGCCAAGTGAACTGTCGGTATATCGAAGTGCTGAAGTGTTGGTATAGTAGGGCTACGATGGCTATCCGAGTACAGAACCTATCCAACTGCAGAGAGGTGTAAGACAGGGTGACGTAATATCCCCGAAACTCTTCACCGCTGCATTGGAAGACGTTTTCAAGCTACTGGACTGGAAAGGATACTGTATCAACGCCAATGGCGAGTACATCACTCACCTTCCATTTGCAGACGATATAGTCTTTATGGCAGAATCGCTGGAGGACCTAAGTACTATGCTCAATGACCTCAATAGTGTCTTCCAACGGACAGGTCTTAAGATAAACATGGACAAAACAAAAATCATGTTTAACGTCCATGTCACACCTATGCCGGTAGTTGTTGGGAGGACTAAGCTCGAAGTTGTTGACGAATATGTTTATCTGGGACAAATAGTCCGACTAGGTAAGTTCAACTTCGACTGAGAGGTCAATTGACGGATTCAACTCGGCTGGGCAGCGTTCGGGAGATTACGACACATCTTCTCGTCAGGTATGCTTCAAAACTTGAAAACGAGACGGTACAATCAGTGCGTGTTGCCAGTGCTGACTTATGGAACTGAGACGTGTTCCTTCACTGTTGGTCGGATGAAGAAGCTCAAGGTCGCTCAGCGAGCTATGGAGAGGGCTATGCTCGGAGTTTCTCTGCGTGATAAACTTAGAAATGAGGATATCGGCAATAGAACCAGAGTGACCGACATAGCCCAACGGATTAGTAAGCTGAAATGGCAATGAGTCGGCCATATGGCTCGAAGAACCGACAAAAGGTTCTCGAGTGGCGGCCTCGTACTGGCGGATGAAGTGTAGGTCGTCCCCCCACTAGATGGAGTGACGACCTGGTAAGACATGCAGGAAGTCGATGGATGCAGGTGGCTCAGGACCGTGCTTTGTGGCATTTCTTGTGGGAGGCCTATGTTCAGCAGCGGACCTGTGAAGGGCTGTGAAATGATGTAATAAGTACCGCATATTTTATATATCATATTTTGTATTCTTCGTGAAAATAATAAAAAACTAAGGGTTGATTATTCAATCGTCAGATAACTTTAATCCACCGAATAAATTATATTATAACCTGGCGAAAATATAAAATTGAAACAATTGAACTATTTTATTCACACAACTGTTTTTTTTTTATAGGATCGAGTGACAAACTAGCCCACAGTCCACCTGATGGTAAGTGGTTGCTGTGACCCATAGACATTTACCTCGACATTTATCCTCGTTTGCGAATCAATATGCAGATGCGTTGTCACCGTGAGGACTAAGATGGAATGCCTCTTTTCCAGTAAAAAGGGTCTCCGGTTCTCTACACTGACTATACGAAACACAGCAGTGTTAAGCTGCTATATGACGCTGGTATTCTGTGAGAGCGTGGTCCTTCCCCGGTCGAGCCGACCCATTCGTGCTACAACTTTACTACTAATACAGCTGCAGCATGGCTCTACCACGTAGAAACTGTAATATTTAATCAATGTTGTATTTTATTCTATTAACTGTTGTATGTTAACAGTGGTAGAGCCACGCGGCAGCTTTTGCTGTCGCACGGATGGGCCGGCTCGAACCGGGGTGGTACCAGGACCTCACAGAATACCAGCGTGAAGTAGAGGTTTACCTCTGCGTTTCGTTTGGTGAGTGCAGGTGGCCGGAGGCCCTTTTTACTGGAAATGAGGCATTCCATTTTAGTCCTCACGGGTGACAACGCATCTGCATTTTGATTTATAATAGAGGATAGATGTAGATGTCTATGGGCCGCAGCAACCACTTACCATCAGGTGGACTGTGTGCTCGTTTGTCACGCTTATCCTATAAAAAAAAATATTAATATTTTTTCTCTGCAGATTTAAATCGACCCTAAATACTTTATTACTTACCCTGCAACAACGATGTACTTCCCACCACGTTGGGCGCTCAGTCTATCCAGCACCGACAACGATATCTTAGCCTTCGTGGTGCCATACTGTGACACCTCGTTCGGGTACAGGCCGATCTCCTCCGCCAACTTGGCAATGTGCTTCGGCTTCTGTGATCGAGCTATCACGATGTCGCTATGAAAATACCAACAAAATTATAAATAAAGTTATGTACATATAAAGTTAAGTTATTAGTTTAAGTTACAGAATATATACACTGCTCTTGACTGCTACGCAAGGGCCTGCTCACATTTTCGAAGGGGTTATGAAGCAGTAAGTCCGCCGCACTGCTCCAATGTCCACTGGCGGACTTCACAACATGTCCTTAATTTTGTAGGCATTCAGGTTTCTTTGTTGTATTTTCCTTTACCTTTGAGCTTGAAGTGAATTAACTCTTTAACTAACTTAAATGGCGATTGTTATCTGTGAAATTGTTATTAGTAATATCTGACGGCACAAAGCTCATACTATTAACCATATACGGGTTGTTTACATTTTCGCAGTACTTTATTTGTCTTTTAACAAACATAAAATATAGGAGGCTAGGTGTGTGAAGACGACGTCCATCATCTCATTTCGTCCCGTCGGTATAATAAGAAGCTACTATGTTAAAATATTAGGAAGATATTTAAAGCTATAGGCCGTATTTCTGTCCCATTTACGCCGGCGGCGACGTCACAATGTAAGACATTACGATCACTAATCCGCCAACCAAGCAAGGTGATAATGCTAAATCCTTCCTGCCAGAGGGAGCTGCTATCCAGCAGTAAACAATTACGAACTGATGAAAAAAAGGAAAAGAAAATATATGAATTTTCTACTATTTCTATATTATATATTTTCTTCTATTTTATACGTGGTAGAGCCATGCTGCAGCTATATTAGTAGTATAGTTGTAGCACGAATGGGTCGGCTCGACCGGGGAAGGACCACGCTCTCACAAGATACCAGCGCAAAATAGCAGCTTAAAACTGCTGTGTTTCGTATGGTGAGTGTAGAGAACCGGAGACCCTTTTTACTGGAAAAGAGGCATTCCATCTTAGTCCTACACGGGTGACAACGCATCTGCATTTTGATTCGCAAGCGAGGATAGATGTAGATGCCTATGGGCCACAGCAACCACTTACCATCAGGTGGACTGTGTGCTCGTTTGTCACCCTATCCTATAAAAAAATAATATATACAGGGTTATTTTTCAAACAGTAGCCAAATTTTAAACTTAAGTTTAAATATATAAATAATGATATACCGTTATAGCAGTTTTTGAAAATACGAGCAAATAAGGCTCCTACTTTTATTTGAAATTATCCTAAACTAAATGTGATTTATAGGCAACAACGTTTTTGCCTACAGATCGACCCTTACGAATGTGTGCGTGCGCACTAAAATCAGTTAAAATAATGAATAACCACACATTTTGAATTAAAAAGATAAAAAGGACTGCTTGAGATTTTTTTTTCTTCTATATTTGATTAAGTATATTAATTATTCTGAACCTTCTCTGCAAATTTGGCCGGTTGCTTCTGTTTCTGAAATAAATCCAATCTCATCTTTTGAAGAAAGGATTTGATATATTTGCCACACTTAACAGGCGATTTGGAGAAACCCAGTTTCCCCACTTTTGACACAGTTTCCTATTGTCATCTGCTGAACATCTAGAATAAACATGTGATCGTTTTTCTAAACTATACTATATTTTACGAAGCAAAATAACTAAACATATTCATAACATAACAAAGTCTCTTCTAAAGCAAAAATCAAAATATATTAAGTAATATTTTCAATACGACTGCATTGCCATTGTGGTTAGAATACTTAGCTATTAGACTAGAGGTTCTAGAAACGAATCTCAGTAGATGGGCTTGATTGTGTCGTTGAAACTACGACTAGTAGTAGACTACCTACGATCATATCGCATAGGTATGCGTTATATAGGACATGGTAGATTAGGGCATGTGAGTCAGAGGTACTTATTTAACTGTGCTCTTACTGCATGTAATATTTTCTCCACAGTCGCTATCTTCCGATTTTTCCGAAGTTACCAACCACCATGGTCTAAAACTGATCAGAGCTGCCACATTTTAGTGCTTATACAGCTGCGAATAAAATTTGCCTCTCTTTTTATATAGGTACCTAAGCGGCGGTGTCAAGGGCGCAAGTCTCAAGGTCTGCAGCCCCCAAGTGGGCCGTAGCTGGCGCTCCAACTGGCGCCGCGCGGCCAGCACGGTATTGCGCATCAGCATCGCCACCGTCAGCGGACCCACGCCGCCCGGCACCGGTGTGATATATGAAGCGACCTTCGCGGCCTCCTCGTACGCCACGTCGCCAACCAGCCGTTGCTTGCTCTTCTTCGTCAAGTCTGGAATGTTTTATAAATTACACTTAGTTACTTACATAGCTAAAAAGGTTTTCCGAGTTTATTGCCAACATAAACATTTGCTAATATTCCTTAATGGATGTCCCAAATAATCATTGATTTCCAACCCATACAATACGAGCTTAAGTATTTTTTTATAGAGTAAGGGTGACAAACGAGCACACAGTTCACCTGATGCTTAGTGGATATTGTGGCTCATAGACTTCTACACCTATCCTCGGATAAGGGTCAAAATGCATATGTGTTGTCAGGTCACCCCTAAAGACTAAGATATAATGCTTCGTTTCCAGTAAAAAGGGTCTCCAGTTCTTTACACTTACCATATGAAACACAGCAGCACTGAACTGCTATTTGTGCTGGTATTCTGTGAAGTATATTACAGATAACATCTAGTTTCAAACAGTCAATCGTTCACAGTCACATATTCCTCCGGAGATAACACGCATTTCGTATTGATCTTGATAAATAAAGTACGTAATTATTACCTTCGCTATAATTCAAACTGCGTATCGCGTAAATGACGAGTGGTGTGGTTGCGTTTGTAAACTAACTCCTTACTGCTACGTTCTTGTATAGCAAGCTTGTTAGGTATATGTGCAAGTGGACCCAAAGTTGATAAAACAAAATTGATATGTCATTTGAAGACTGCATAGTGTCGGAAAGGTATGGTATGCATTGAGTTATAATGAATTATAATACTACGTACTAATGTACACGGTGTGTCATATTTAAACAGTATAAACGAAGATAAAAATCTCAGTTCGATAATATAATTTAAAATTAAAAATTTTGTACAGCAGACTTCAATATAAGTTATTAAGAATAACTCAAATAACTCAAAAACTATTGGTCTGACCTTGATGAAATTCATATGGGACCACACGAGAAGTGTCAGCTTTCATATAAAAAAAGAATCATCGAAATCGATCCACCCAGTAAAAAGTTATGAGGTAACACACATAAAAAAAACATACGCGTCTAATTAAGTACCGTCTCATTTTTGGAAGTCGGCAGAAAAGTTTTTAAACATTAGTCGGAATGATTTTAGTGAGTTCTAATAATATAATAGTAATTTTATTTCAGATACAAGCTCCATACTTTGTTAGTAATAAATAAAATAAACTTAAAATTAATGTTAGTAAATATACAATTAAAAACAACAATACTTATTTATTTTTATATTAAACTTAACAGCTCTGGATATGGGGTCCCAGTCACAGTGTTCCAGTGCCGCACAACGGGACAATGAAGCCTTGCTAATACAGTACATATATGTAGGAGTCCGTTGGCACTGTCTCGCACGCGTCGCATCAGGAAGGCCACTCGCTTCCGCAATAATGAGTACGAAAATTACTAGAAATCTTATTTTTGTTCTTAGTATGTACTATATATTTGTATCTGTGTATATCACAATATTCATCATTATCTCCATCATCATCATCATTACAGACGTTCACAAGTCTACTGCTGAACATAGATCTCTACCAAGGTAGGCCAAAAAACACGGTCCTGATTCTCCTGTATCCATCGACTACCTGCATATCTTACTAGATCTAGAATATTAGCGAAAACTAAATCATTACCTGGTATGGGGTTAATTCCGCAGTCAATGACGATCGCTCCAGGTTTAATCCAGGAACCACGAACCATCTCTGCCCTGCCAATAGCCACCACTAAGATGTCAGCGGTTTTCGTCTAAAAGTAGAAATATAACATTCTACAGAAAGGAGGTCCTAATATTTTTACAACAGTCTTAATTTAACTACTGAATCTTGGGCTTTTCTAGTCGAAATCTAGTCGAAAACAATGTACTCGTATGCAAATTAAAATAAACAGTTACAAGTTCATCTGCATCTAACACTTATTGTCGTTTTCTATTGCTCCTGTTAGGTTAAGAAGTCGATCTACCCCTTAACCACAATTTACCAGTTTTCTTAATTCATTACTTCGGGCATCCGCTCGAAAATATAATCCTTCTAAAGTCCACTGCTGCTTTTAACAAACATTTATTCACCAGACCGTCCCCTGCACAAGGCATGTATGAGGGAGGAGGAAACGGTGGCCACTAGTTGCTGGTGCGTCACCACACACTAAACATCTTTGCACGCCGAGGTCGCTACCCGAGGTCGTTCGCAACATCAGACAACTACTTAACTTCTTTGAGGAGATTTCATGATTCTAATAATCACAATATTTCTGCCCACACGTAAAACGTGTGTTTTATACGTGGTAGAGCCACTCTGCAGCTATATTAATTGTATAATTGTAGCACGAATGGGTCGGCTCGACCGGGGAAGGACCACGCTTTCACTGAACACCAGTGTAAGATAGTAGATTAATGCTGCTGTGTTTCGTATGTTGAGTGTAGAGAACCGGAGACCATTTTTACTGTTCCATCTTAGTCCTCACGGTTGACAACGTATCTGCATATTAATTCGCAAACGCGAGATGTAGATGCATATGGACCACAGCTACGACGTACCATCAGGTGGTTTGTATGCTCGCTAGTCACCCTTATCCTATAAAAAACGCGCTTAGACGTGAAGTTCCGAAAATAGCCCGTCGTAAAGTAAACTAAGCTAAGTCCACGGCTGGACTGCACTTCTCACATGTAACGAAAGATTTTTCGTAATCGGTACCACCAATATTATCGCATTACCAGACGCTGTCTCCAGTCTGTGTATTTTACACCTAGTATTATTGAGGTGTACGTCATCTACCTAAAGTTATGAGGTTATTCTGGCTTATTCCATAGTCGTCTCTTACGATATTAATAGGACGAGATGGGATACGATACTAGAAGAACGAAATGGAATAATTGATTCTCTTAACTTTTTAGCAGCACAAAATCTTTAAAACCTCTTGTATCCCCTTTTTAAACCCTGTAAAATTCATGAAAACATAATTATTCCACTGACTGACTTACGATCTCGCTCAAATTCTTGGTTTTCGAATGACAGACGGTGACGGTAGCGTTTTCCCATTTAAGCAGCTCTGCAACAGGCGTGCCCACAATGCGGCTGCGGCCAAGCACCACGGCATTCTTTCCAGCAATTGTGACGCCCGTGCGCTTGATCAGCTCCACGCATCCGGCTGGTGTGCAGGGCACGAAACCGGAAAAGTCACCGATGGAAACGCGACCCTCATTCTCCGTGTTTAATCTATTAAAAGATATTGTTTATAACAAACCACATTTTAGTGTTTTCACGTTCCAGTTTAAATGTCGCAGCTCGACAGCTTAATCAGCCAGTTAATTGAAAGGCTAGGTATGGGCTGAGTTGATAGTTGATTTTGTTTAAATTGCCTTAACTTTTAGTCATAATACAATGATGCGTCTAACATAGTAACAGTTGAGTCTGAGTCAGAGCAAATACGTTTAAATTTAGTTTCTTTCTTTCACCGCGCGTCTAACAGTCATTTTACATCTTGTTAATTTTACTATAGAAATTGGTGATTTGTGAAAATTTTCACAACAAAACATAATGGACTTGTCTCACAAATACTCAGTGAACATCAATTTGAAACATAATTTTGAAAAAACCAAAATCTGTTAATTAGTAATTATTATGACGAGACGACTAAATATCTCCTCTTCCTATATAAGTATATACATATTATATATGTATAATATTATGTGGTGTATAACCCCAGAACTCGTGATCGCATAAACGAACTATCTGCTGCTTACCCGTCAACATCCTTATGCGAAAAAACTGCATCAGTGATGAGATGAGAGTCGATTTGATGCTCAGAGTCCAGCGGCATTTGGACTATGATTCCGTGTACTTGGGGCGACTCGTTCAAGTATGTTAACTTTGTCAGCAACTAAAATAAGTAATACCATAACATAATAAATGAAGACACGTAGATAAAAGACAAATATTTATTTTCTGTAGTTCTTATTTCACCATGAGACTATCGTTACAAGGTAATCTAATTCGAAAGTTTAGTTAGTCTACTTATATTTTGACATACAAGTGATAAAATAATTTTTTTTTTCAAATATTAAAAAAAAAATTTTGTGTAACCGACTTCAATATAAATAAAATGAGAACATCTTTAATGTAGTCGAAGTCAATTAAATACGCATTATTAAGGATAACCAAAAAGTAGCGGTCAGATCTTGATTAAATTTATATGGGACCACATGAGAAGCACCAGCTTTCAAATAAAAAAAGAATCATCAAAATCGGTTCGCAATATCGATCGGTTCGAAAATATACAATGCTACAAAGGACATCTTCCTGATAACAACAAAACAAACTGCGGTTTCCAACCCGTGGGTCTAGTGTGGTAAATGACAAAAATATTTCTCTATAACTGTGTAGCAATCTATTGTGAGCATTAAAGTTGTATTTACAATCCCACCCCTGAGTACAAATCTCATTTTATGAGTATAGTGTAAAATGGCGAACTGAGAAACTTTCAAAATATCTCCAACTACAACTCAGTGATGTTGGCGATAATCGGACACTGATAGCTCGTTAATTCAAGACTAGAACGGTTTGCTGATTTTAATACCATGGCTAATACAGAACATACAAGTACTCGCAGTGTAGGACGACGATGCTAAGATGAACTACATAAGAATGTAATTTATTCAGCGAGATTAGGTCGAGCACAGTGATATCAATAGGAGTATAATATACTTTAAGTAAATTTAATTTCACAGATTGTATCTAGTTCAATTTAATTTATTAGCAGGTGGGCTATTTTCAGGGCTATTTTAGGGTACATCAATAACGAGAGACGCAGCACGAACACTTGTAACAATATTATTAACAGTATTGTATCAATTAATCAGTTGATAGCTTCTGTTCTAAAAGTACCCTGTCAGTCAAATCAGCCAGTATTATTTCAAAGTTGGTACGAAATACAAAACATGTGATGAAATTATCATTATACTAAAATATAGAGATATATAGGTAGAATACATATCACTTAGGTACTTTTATAATAGTAATAAACTATACCCAAACTAATTTTAACGTCATAAACTGATAGTGAAGAGTCAAAGAGCAAGGGTAACAAACTATCGCGCTTAATGTTACGTTCGTTTTAATGTTTAAGCATTCTTTTAATTACTTATTAATAATGATAATATTAATTTATAATGACTTCTTAAAATTATTTATTTATAACTAGCTGATCCTCGCGACTTCGCTCGCGTGTTATTTGGTTTTTTTTTTTGCGCGGAACCCTAATTATTTTTCTAAAATAAAAGTAGCCTAAGTTACTCCTTATTACATCAGCTATCTGCCAGTGAAAGTCCCGTCAAAATCGGTCCAGCCGTTTCAGAGATTAGCCGGAACAAACAGACAGACAGACAGATCGACAGACAGACAACAATTTTAAAAATTGTGTTTTTGTTATAAGTATCGTATATACTTTCATATACATTTAGTAAAAACCCGTAATTTTGACATTACAAACAGACACTTCAATTTTATTTATTTGTATAGAATATAGATGACTTCTTACACACTACTTTTTAGAACACCTCTCCATAAGCTTTAAAATGTAAATCCACAAAGGGATTAGATGTAAATAATGGCTCACCGACTCTTCAGCTTTCTCACCTGTTTTAGTAATTTGAAATTTAAACAACACCTTATGTAATATTGTGTATAGGAATATAAAACCCATAATAACCGATATTTAAACGTCATTCTCTCCATCATGATTCATGATCTATTTTCATCAGGTTAGCTACCGTGGGAAAATCTTTGTTCCAGAGGGCTCATAAAGCGATAAAAACCGTAAGATTAGTTCAATTGTTATTTTAATCATGATTCGAAATATAATCATTTAATTTAAATTTTTTAAGTTTCATATTAATTATTTAATATAAAATTAAGTTCTTAATTATATATTAAATACATAATATACATAAATACTAATTACTCGCCCTCACATCTTAAGCATGAAATCACGTTATTTAATCTGTGCCATAAGTGTTAAAAATCGATTAATAATTTAAGTAAAAATCAAAGGCGGATTCTTTTTGTTTTCAATATAAACTTATGAATTAAAATTATTATGAATTCCTTTAAAAATAATGCTCTTTCATCAGATCATTTTATACTCAATGTTTTGATTTGCCCATGAATTTGTAAGTTTGCATGAAAATTTAAAACGACTCAGTTTCTATGGAAAAATTAATGTACGTATTGCAGATTTCCAGTTACCCGTAGCTATAAAATTTAGATGGTTTTTATATAGAAAAAATCATATCAGCCATTATTTTCATTTTATGCCTCTGCTAATGAAATCCTGGAAACAGGAATTGAACTTCTATTGTCGTATTCGTGTTGAAATTTACTTCCCAAAAAAGATAAACATGTAAAGAGTAAAGTTTGACCATGGTTTAGCTCATAGCTATCTGAGATTTATTTATTTATTTATTTACACACACACACACACACTTAACAACTATCCTTACAGGCTGAACAATCCCACTACGATAGTGTCACTAATCTACTTAAATATACTATGTATTAAAACTAACTTACATAACTGTCTATATATAAAGGTACCTTAGCGAGTTCACTCAGATTACTCGAAAATATGTCAATCCTCTCGTGAACTTTATTCACTACTAGGATTGTTCGGACTATAGGTGAGTTACTAAGCAAATTTGTAAGATAAAAATTGATTAGAAAATATACCTGGCATTTTCATTAGACGTCACATAAGGCAAATGTCGTACACAAGGTAAACACTCACCTCAGTTTGTGTGCAGTCTCTCGGCAGACGAATGTGTTCAGCCACGATGCCAATGTTCTCAGCGGCTTTCAGCTTCATGCGGATGTAGACGTTAGAGTCCTCACGGCCGCCCACCTGAACGATGGCCAGACGCGGTTGAAAGTGCGGCGACTTGGATCGTAGCTCTGAAACCTGCTGCCGCAAGTCATTCTCGATCGCCCTTAAATGTGTAAGAGGAAATATAATAATAAATTAATTTTACTTTTTTATACGAAAAATTCCACTACTGGTCACAAGATTGCAGCTTCGAGTTTTGATTATTTTGCCTGAAAAGAAGGAGATAATTTGTATTATTCTTTTCTTGTGTTATTTTAACTCTTTGGAGATAATTTGGAAGTTCCTCATTATTTGCGATTAAGCAAACACTTTCACTTTTTCATAATTAGGTTTTAAACATGTTTCTACCCCTTCCGCTTCCTCAATATTAAGAGGAATTAATGAAGTGTTAATTATTTATCTCTAATACTTATTCATAAACAAGTCGTTCCTCATACTTTCCCTATTTCAGATTTTGATTGTGCGTGAACAGCGATAGCAAATTTTAATGTAAAATTTTAAGTCAGTAGGTACGGCGAACGGAAACGGTGCCAGTCTTAAATATTGTATTACCTGTATATAGTATTATTATTACTGACCGACCGAAGAATCGGTTTCAGCAAGTTTCGGCAAAAAATCTAGTGTCGGTAATAGTTTCGGTTTCGGCAAAAAATCTGCCGAACCTTCGGCGGCGCCGAAACTCAGTGTTCGTGGATTACCGTGCGTCGTTCGGATGAGGTCGTGACTCGTGTTTTATTCATAATTATACAGAAACAGAAACTTTTTTATTCAATATAGATTGTAAATAATACTTATTGAAAGTCACTCTTTTGTTTAATTACCACTGGTTGGAAAAAAAAACCTCTGTCCTTGGAAGAACCAGCAAGACTTTTTTTTTAAATAACAGCTTACAACCAGAGCCGTAGCGTGGACTAATATAAACGTGGGCGAAGTTGCATCAGCGAGGCCCTTTTTCTTTCGGTCCAAGGATCTACCCAATAGATCTATCAAACCCAATAATCCTACTAAACATGTTTTGAAACGACGTATGAGGGTGACACTGAAAGTTTTTAGAACGGGCCACTTGTAAACGATATAATAAAAAAATAAGTTCAAATTTTGAAAATGGAACTCTTTGTCAATATTATTGTGTATCTATTTTATTAATTTGTCATTTGATTACGATTTGGCGGCAAATTGAAAATTGTCTGTGTCACGTCAGCATGAATTTAACGCGAGAAAATTTTCGTACAATGATTTTTTATGAATTTCGATGCCATTTAAATCAACAAGAAAGTTATGATAGACTTCGATTGGCCTTTCATGAGGAAACCCCATATCGTGCCACTGTTTACAACTGCATTAGTAACTTTTTATGGGTGTAAGTGTTGATTTTTCTGCAAAATAGACTTAAAAAGTATTTCTTAACGTGAAATGGTTGATTTTTAATTTAATATAAATAAATATATTTCTACATGACTGTCACAATAACTGTTTTTCCTTAACATGCATTACCTATCTGTATATGTATAAAAAAATACCAGAATTCAGTAAACAATAAAAAAAATTAACATGTCTAAATAAGTTTCGGTTTCGGTTTCGGCCGAAACTAACACCCAGACCGAAAATTCGTTTTCGGTTTCGGTTTCGGTTGAAAATCTTGTTTCAGTCGGACACTAATTACTATATTCGTCTAATATAAATAATATTATTATAATTTTTATACTTATAAGTCAAAGGTGAAATTTTACTATGGTTTGTTGTTTCCACAGTTCCAGACGTTTTTCTTGATCCCAGTTATTTTAGATAAAAAACAGTTGACAGTAGAAATGAAGGCAGTATAATTGTTGTGCCGTATTTAATCTAATCTTTATTGACAATCAGTACCGATGTGTTCTAATAATTTTAAAGATAAACAATTCGTTTAAAAATAGAACACATTGGAATAAAATATAATTTTAAAATGGTAGTTTTTTTTATTATAGAATAAAGGTGACAAATGAACACACATTCCAGCTGATGGTAAGTGAATACTGTGGCCAATAGACATTTACATCTATCCTCAGTTAATAATCAAAATGCAGATACGTTGTAACCCCTGAAGACCAAGACGGAATGCCTCATTTTAAGTAAAAAGGGTTCCAGTTTTCTACACTCACCATACGAAAACAGCAGCATTAAGCTGCTATTTAACGCTGGTATTATGTGAGAATGTGATCCTTGCCCGGTCGAGCCGACCCATTCGTGCTATAACCATTAACCACCATAATATAGCTGCAGCATGGCACTACCACGTAAAATAGTTGCTAAACAAATAATGTTAACTAATATAAAATTGGATTATTTAAGTCGTTATATAAAATATATCGTAATAAGTCTTGCTGTAACTTATATTAATATATGTTATAGCTACGTTTGATACGTAGCGTACGTACGTACGTACATACGTACGTACAAGCATAAAAGCTTCAACTCGAAAAAGTCCTACTATCTTTACATACTCCGTTATATAATAATTATTATTTATATGGAAGTTACAATTATATAAAAAACACAACATTATTTTTAAAAAATCGTACCGGGCTACTTCGGTACCCGAAATCACTTGCGCTGCCATTTCTTGCTAAACACCTTGTCCGACTTGCTCGCGTTGCAGGAACCCAAGAGTACACTGAGACTACTTTTAAAGGCGGAGATCGACACCATGTGCCCGCGACCCATGATAACCCACGGATGATGATATAACTTGACAATATTAAACAATGAGTTGCTAAAAGTAATAATTAAATATATATCTAAAGCAAGCAAACAAGAATCTTAAGAATAATTTGTACTCAGATCGTCACACAGAATTCAGAATTTTATCCATTGTAGAAACCACAGATGCTCCACGACTTAACGTTATTAAGGATCTTAATTCTTTTATAAGTGATATATTTTTAATAAAATAAAACTTTTGTAACAGCACAATAGAAATCACAGCGGATTATAATTAGGTACTATCTATCATTTAAATTTGTTACAGAATTTCTTTAAAAATTCACTTCTATGATTACTTAAATAAAAAATTGAATTATTTCTAAAACTTGCAAGGATTTCAAAGGAAGGGTTTTCAATGTGTATTTTATATAATAAACTGTATTTCTAGAATATATTTAAGAAATACATTATGGAGAGTGGTATGTTAGTTTTTGCCTTGGTACCGACTAAATTTATTATTTTTAACTACTTCATACGAAGTAAAGCCACGCTGCAAAGTAGCATGCATCACAAAAAGGTCGGTTTGACGAGGGACCACACTTGAAAAAATATTGCTGGTGACTGATGGTGTAATTCGTATGTTGAGTGGCGCCAACCAGTAACCCTTTTTACCTATAACAAGCGTTTCGAGAGTGTAATATCAGCGCTTGAAAGACAATAACTACTAAGCAACATTTTGAGCGATATTGAGTTATATACATCATTGAAACAAAGCAAAAAAATCTGCGTCGATATGTCATGCTCTCATACCGAAAGAGTTTTGTTGTCGCTTGGTAACTTAAAAAAAAATCACATTTTCACAGTTTACGGCGACCAAGGGACTAAAATTTTACTAATTTATGAATAATTTTCACTTGGTAGGTATTCGATTTTAATTTTATACACTTCGTACTTTTTGCCTTGATTCAAATTAATGTGGATTAACAGTTTTTTTTTTTCCTAACAATATCTTTAAGAAATTTTACCGGATCAATTTTTTTTTGTCTAGTCATTAAGACTTTTTAACCCACCTTACCTTACCAAAATATCGATTAGTGTTCACCTAACTGTCGCATAGGCAACCTAATATGCCACTTATGCCTAATAAGTAGTAAGTAAAGCTATAAATTGTTAGGACGTGATCTTAATTGTGTTGTTTAATTGATAATTAACCAAAATATTTTCACTCATGTTGTTTTGATTGTGAAACGTATTTGTAATTTTAGAATATTTTAAAAACTTGATGGCAATTTTCTTCTTAGTTGAAATTGTGTTTTACCTACCTATACTTATTTTGAAATTATGTATGTACTTATTTTAGTAATAGAATTAGTACCTATAATAGTAATTAATAATTATTTTAGTTTATTTTTACAAACAGTTGATTTAAGCTATCTTAAATATTCAACGATAGCCCACATTCTTTATAAGATCAGCTATCCGCTTTGCGAGAGATTTGTCTGCAATATTCGTATGTTACAGGTATATGTAGACCTCATGAAGAAAGGGTTAGTCACTGGCCTAAAACCTCCATCATCCCGCACTAGAGCAGCGTGGTGGTTTATGCTCTAATTCATCCCTCATCAGATGGAGGAACATGCTCAGTAGTGGGTGATTGTAGATTACTAAAAGGGCTGTAATTATAATGATGATGACGATGTCCGTCGAAAACCTTTGTCCGAAAGTCCTTGATTTTGTGTAGTAAAACCTTAATTCATTGTTACTTGTTCAAGAAAATCCTACACTAACCTTATTTAATTTGTACATACATACATACATATAATCACGCCTCTTTCCCGTAGGGGTAGGCAGAGACCAGTTCTTTCCACTTGCTACGATCCTTACATAATTGTTTTGCTTCGTCCACTTTCATTATTCCCTTCATACATGCTCTACGGTTTAGGGTACTCTTGTCCGCCTAGGTCTACCCCTTCCAACACTTTCATTCACACTCGCCTTATACACTTTTTTCGTCAATCTTTCTTCATTCATTTGTACTATGATTAAAATTGGCTGGCAGAAAAGTTTTTTGAATTTTATTTAGATAATTTTACCCATATTATGTCAAATATGTTTTATTTCTGGATGCGTCATTTTACTTCAAATACAATCATAAAATAATGAGGTTTAGGTTACCTGTTTGTGATTTTGATGAAATTATTACTAACCGCCACTATTTCATAAAATATTGAAAAAATTCAAAATTTTTAAATGCTAGTTTAATAATCCTTCAATCTTTATCTAAAATTTGTTAGAATCGAGTAGTTATGAATAACAGACGATTTTTTACGAATTAGTGTAAAGTTGCCAATGTGTCGCTTGGTAATTATTACATTTCAAGCGTCGATATGAAGGTGTCTATGGACCGCAGTATCTACGTATCATCGGTTAGACTTAGTTTATCAATCAAATTTTTAGCACTCATTGAATAAATAAAAGAAAATCACAACAAAAACACTTAAGCATCCATTGTCAACGAAAGTATTGTCACTCACGAGACTTTCGAGTAGGTACGTACAAAGATGAAATGCCTCGCTTACCTGGGTTTTTACAATTAGATTTCGGTTCTCGGCACTTCCCATTATGAAACATAACAATTTTTGAAGTTCGTGGAAACAAATCGAGCTTATTCCATGAACCATTGTTTTGTATTGATTGTGTCTACCGCGTAAACATAAAATCATAAAATGTTTGTACAGTCTAACTAAAGTTGAGGAATCGCAATTATTATTTCTTCTTTATCACCCCGCAATAGTCAGTTTCTGGACATGGGCCTATCCTATTGTACAAAGGATTTTCCATAATCCCCACGCTTGGCACTTGCTTGGATTACTTGGAACCAACATCCATCGGAATTCGTGAGATTTGTCTATAATTTTATTGTCGCCTCATATAACAATCACGGGATCAAAATTAGGTAATGGATTCTTATACTAATATGTCCCTGTGACGCGCACAGTCCTCCTCTCATTTTTAGAGGGTGTTTAGGGCAAAGAAGTGTCCGCCGTGCTGCCCCAATGCGTGTTGGTGGACTTCACATGTTATCGAAAAAACCTTGCTCAATTTTAAACACGCAGATTTCCTCACGACGTTTTCTTCATCGCCGGGCACGTGGTAAATTGCATATTGTGATATTTGCAGCGGGCGCGTAACCTCTGAGATGCCACGGCTCTTCGTTTACTTATGTACTAAATTATTCGCGTGCATTTAAGTACAAGGTAAAATTTAAGTAATGCTAGATAATGGCTTAATGATGGCTATTGACGTTGATTTAGTTTTAGAATAGCGTAGCGTGGATTCAAAGACAGTTTGTATATCTTTTTACATTATTTTTTTTTATATGATATGATATTTTATAAATATGAAAGATACTTTTAAATGACATGGCAATTTTTTTAGTATTGTATCTATATACATATAAATAAAAATGAAGTGTCTGTTTGTAATGTCATGAACCGCTTTTTATTACATGCATATGAAAGTATACACAGTACTTACATAGGCTGCACTAAAAGTATCGGGAATGGAATATTTCCACTGTTCCTGTCATATTAAAATCTTTTTAATTGAAAAGACCTTGGTTTTAAAAATCGAATACCATTTATTTATTTAAAAAAAGATTCTCGGTCTTGTCACAAGATTTTGTCAAACTTGTTTAGTCGTTGAGAAAATGGAATTGACTCGAGAAAATTCAAGAGCGAAGATTTATTATGACTTTCGAAGTGGTTTAACACAAAAACAGTGTGTTGACCGGATGATTTCTGCATTTGGTGATGAAGCCCCATCCAAAACCACAATATCGCTGGTTTGCTGAATTTCAACGTGGACGTGTCAAGCTCAGTGATTATCCCCGTCAAGGTCGTCCAAAAACTGCAGTCACCCAAGAAAACGTTGATGCTGTGCGTAAGCTGATTGAGGAAGATCGACATGTGACATAACGCGAAATTCAGGCAACTTTAGACATTGGCATGAGTCAAATACAAATAATCTTGCATGAACAATTAGGTGTAAAAAAGTTGTTTTCCCGATGGATACCGCATTCGCTCTGTGAAGAGCAAAAAGCGGCTCGCGTTACTTGGTGCGTCAGAACTCTCGAAAGATTCCACGTAGGATCCTTAAATGCTGTATACAACATCGTATCAGGTGACGAATCCTGGATATACGCGTACGAACTACGAACCCGAAAAAAAAACCAGTCACGAGTTTGGGTGTTCGAAAATGAGTTAAAGCCAACAAAAATTATTCGTTCACGGAGTGTTGCAATAAATAGGTGGCCACGTTTGTCTCCAAAACCGGCCATGTTACGACTATTCCTCTTGAGGGACAAAGAACGGTTAATGCAGAATGGTATGCTAGCATTTGTTTGCCACAGGTCGTTTCTGAACTCCGTAAAGAGAACTGCAACCGCCGCATCATCCTCCATCACGACAATGCGAGTTCTCACACCGCACACAGAACAAAAGAGTTTTTAGAGCAAGAAAACATAGAATTATTAGAAGGTCCGCCGTACAGCCCCGACCTAAGCCCTAATGATTTCTATATTTCCCTAAAATAAAGAATAAATTGCGTGGACAGAGATTTTCATCATCTGAAGGAGCTGTGGACGCCTACAAAACGGCCATTTTGGAGACCCCAAATTCCGAATGGAATGGTTGCTTCAATGATTGGTTCCATCGTATGGAAAAATGTGTCAAATTTCGCGGAGAATACTTCGAAAAGAAATAAATACATTTTTAAATAGTAATGTTGTGTCACTTCCTTGATTCCCGAAATTTTCAGTGCCGCCTATAACAACAATACAAGTTTTAAAAATTTTGTCTGTCTGTCTGTTTGTTCAGGCTAATCTCCAAAATGGCTGGATCAATTTTGATGGAACTTACTTTTTTTATATATTCTACTAAGCCAGCGCTTATCTACAATCCCACCTGATGATAAGTGGTGATGTAGCGGGTGAAGTCGCGGGGAACAGCTAGTTTTAAATAAAAACTTACTTAAAGGAAACGACTTCATAAAAGTATTAAGTACAAAATTATATTCTCATGATTTATAAACTTCTTGAGTTAGTCTTAGCACAGACTACAGAAGCTATAAAATTATGTAGAAAGGTTTTTACTTTTTAAGCAAGTATACAGGGTTATTTTTCAAAGAGTAGGTACCCAAATTTTAAACTTAAGTTCAAATATATAAATAACTAGCTGTTCCCCGCGACTTCGCTCGCGTGTTTTTTGGGGTTTTAATTTTTTTGTGCGGAAGCCTAATTCTTTTTCTAAAATAAAAGTAGGCTAAGTTATTCCTTGTGACATCAGATATCTGCCAGTGAAAATCCCGTCAAAATCGATCCAGCCATTTCGGAGATTAGCCGGAACAAACAGACAGACAGACGAACAGACAGACAAAAACTTTAAAAATTGTATTTTTGTTATTAGTACCGTATATACTTTCATATGAATTTAGTAAGAAGCTGTAATTTTGACATTACAAACAGACACTTCAATTTTATTTATTTGTATAGATGATATACCGTTATTGCAGTTTTTGAAAATACGAGTAAATAAGGCATCTATTTGTATTTGAAATTATCCCAAATTGAATGTGATTTATGAACAACAACGTTTTTGCCTACAGATTGGCCCCTACGCATGTGTGTGCGTGCGCAGTAAAATCAGTTAAAATAATCCATTACCTACCAGGAATTTTGAATTTAAAAGATTAAAAATACAGAATGTTTGAGACTTTTTTTATTAATTTTTCTTCACCATTTGCATATTATAATACTTATTCTGAACCTTCTCTGTAAATTTGGCCTGTTTGTACAAAATAACCCTGTATAATTTTCGGACGTTCCTATTAAATAATTTTATTCACTTTTTTGTATGACCCTTGTTAAGAGACTAAGCAAAATCACAAGCTCATCATCATTACGGCCCTTCACAAGTCCACTGCTGAACACAGGCCTCTCCCAAGGAATAGCACAAAGCACGGTCATTTTATATTTTTATTTTTCTTCATATAAAAATATACAGTCGAATTTAAAACGTCTTTTTTTAAGTTGGCTAATAAAATTATAATGTTTCTCGATTATTTCAATATCTGCGTAACTCACTTATCTATACAATCTATACAAATAAAGAAGTGAAGTGTCTGTTTGTAATGTTAAAATAACAGCTTTTTACTAATTGCATATGAAAGAATATACGGTAATAATACAAAAATCAATTTTCAAAATTTTTGTCTATGTCTGTCTGTCTGTTTGTTCCGGCTAATCTTCGAAACGGCTGGACCTATTATGACGGGACTTTCACTGGCAGATAGCTGATTTTATAAGGAGTAACTTAGGATACTTTTTAAAAATAATTAGGGTTCCGCGTAAAAAAAATTAAAACCCATGAAATCGTAGCACAGTCGCGGGGGACAGCTAGTTAAACAATAAAAAAATTCAGTTGGGACTTTATTTAAATCAAACCTCTACCTAAATTATTATATAATTTATTAAAATTGATCACTTTAGTAGGACTAGGATACCTTGTCCTGATTATATCTTATATCTTATACTTAGTAATATATCTGTAACTAATCTCTTAGTTAAAAATATTACATAATATTATAAGTATACTGAATTTCAGTCATCTAGTTGTAGGTCAACTTATAACTAGCTGAAACTAAGAGAGTCTGCTGTCTGGGTGTTTCCTTCCGAGAAGTTGCCAACTAAAGTGTAGAGAAGTCGAAGCGTGGGAAAAAGGATGGTGGCCTCGTTCTTTGGAAGGACAGGTCATTACACAACAATTGTTTTAGAGGATCGAAAAACAGTTACTACAGAGTGGTACACTAACAATTGTCTTGGAAAAAGTTCGGGAGAAACGACCTCGCAGTAGGATCCTCATTCACCACGACAACGCCTCGTCGCACACCGCCAAGCAAACAATCGACTACTACGTTAGAAGTGGAATTACTGGGTCACCCGCCCTATAGCCCCGATCTCGCACCTTGGGATTTCTATTTATTTCCGAAAATAAAAGAAAAACTTCGAGGAAAACGTTTTATGGACGCCGAGGAAGCAGTGGCTGCGTTTCAAAATGCCGTCGAAGAGGCCCCTAAGGACGAGTGGGCAAAGTGTTTCTCTCAGTGGTTCCATCGGATGCAGCGATGTATTGATGTAAATGGACACTATTTTGAAAATATATAATAAAACTAATAACTTGCTAGTTTGTTCAGTTTTTGATTTTCTGCGAACTTTCAGTGTCACCCTCGTAAACACTTCACGAGAGACAGCCACAGTCGACACAATAAAATTGCAGTAACCTAAATGCACGAAAATATTATTTTAATGCCACTCACATAAGTTAAAGAAAAATACTAACATGAATATGTTTGAATATTAACACTAACTTAAAGCTCTTTAAAGTAACATATTATCATTATTAAAAACAATTTAATTAATTCAAAATCTCATTAACATTTATTTATGTTGTGTGTTCATCAGGACTGTATGCACGTTTGTCACCCTCATTACCTATATAAAAAAACATACTCTTAAATAAAAATATCACTGCAATACACATAATCGATGTATTAAAAACAAACAAAAATTTTGTTAAATACTTCTTACCTCTTACAGTTGGTACAAAATGTGTCTACAGCCTTAGAAGAAACCCATCTTATAATATTAAACATTTTTCATTAAATAACAACTGAAGTCACTTCTTCCTTATTATAACATGATAACAATGCGCTTCATTTAAATCACTAAAGCTAAAGTATTGATAACAAACCAAATTGAGAATATTAAGTTCAATAATCTATGAAAATTTGTTTATTCCCGGGTAAAAGAAATAATGATAAGTAAACAAGTTACGATAAAACTATTGCGTCAGTTGCAATGCGTAATGAATGATTATCTCTTGTCGAATAATAAACGTATTTCAGTCTAAGTAGTCATTATTATGTATGTAAATTCAAACTTAGTGCTCTCGATCCATCTTTCAGTTACCTATGTAAAAATTAACTTTTATTAAAAATTCGATTATTTACCACTTTTGTGATGACTAAGGAAAACACAATCTTAATGTTGCCTAAATAATTACATTAAAAATTCCAGCCCTTCTTTTCGCACCCTCAGAGGTGGAATTTTTCTCCAAATTTATATGGATTCATCTTGAACTAGATATTTAATAAAATAAAAATTATCAAAATTGGTTCACAATTTACGAAGATATCGCGTAGCATATAAACAAATAAATATACAGCCAATTATATACCTCCTCCTTTTTTGAAGTCGGTTAAAATGGGTATAAAAAAGACGTACCTAGGCGAAACAGATCTTTTTGTATTCTCATTACGTTCCTACGCTATAAAATGTGATAATTCGAGCCGGAGAAGTTTATATGGGGATAAGTGCTGTCCTCTAATTTGCAGTAGGCATATACGAGCAACTAGAGTTCAGTTCCCGCCGCTACAACTAAAATTATTATTTATTTTTCAATTTTATGTCCTGATTGACCACGACATGCTCGGTGATAAAGGAAAATCCGAAAACCTGCATGTCTGAGAAACTTCACAGTCCTCACATGTGAAGTTAGCCAACTTGCATTGGATTTTTATACGTGGTAGAGCCATGCTGCAGCTATATTAGTAGTATAAGTGGTTATAGCACGAATGGGTCGGCTCGGCCGGGGAAGGACCACGCTCTCACAGAATACCAGCGTAAAATAGCAGCTTAACGCTGCTGTGTTTCGTATGGTGAATGTAGAGAACCGAATACCCGAAATATAATTTTTACTGGAAACGAGGGATTCCATCTTAGTCCTCACGGGTGACAATGCATCTGCATTTTGATTCTTTATTGAGGATATATGTTGATGTCTATGGGTCACAGGAACCACTTACCATCAGGTGGACTGTGTGCTCGTTTGTCACCCTATCCTATAAAAAAAAACCGCAGTACCTTTCCTGGTAAACCTTGGTAACCCTTTGCGAAATCCATGTACCTAGCAGGTTAGGCTGTTTTTAGGGTTCCACACCATAGGACCCATATCCATATAGGATCACTTTGTTTTCCGTCTGTCCGTCTATCCGTCTCTCAAGGCCCCTTTTTAGAGGTACAGGACAGGAGTATAATTTGTGATGTAGACTGATGTATGCGAACATTTTTCCATTTCAAAGTTCGGTTTGTTCTTTTATCAAACTTACCTTTTCATTAGTAAAATGTTCGGTGTTTACCTTACCTATAGTTAGTGATGGAATTAATAATAAGGCACACTAGACTTTGGCCTAGGGTATCACCGCAGAAGGGAATCGGTTATTAAACTTCTAATAAAAATTATATATTTTACTATGGAAAAAAATACATGTCTATTCAATCAAAATAGAAATAAATATTACAAACGCACTAAATGCATTTAGATTTGATTTCTTGCACGCCTCATAACGCGAAGAGTTATAGGTGTGATTTACTCTCGACACGTCAAGATCAAGCAATTTTGTATTCTTAAAATGCCTCTATCATAACAATATTGCACTTATACGATAATATGAGTAGCCGTATATCAAGAAAACACTATAATTAATAAACCATCTTATATCTTCAAAAATCATTTTATATTGCTACTTTGAAAAAAAAAAACTGTAAAAATTTTTACGATAATTCCCAAAAAAAATTACGTATCGAAACCGGGTTTTTTTTATTAGCTTCAGAAACTTTTATTATAGAAAAATAATTAGGGTTCCTTGCAAAATAATTAAAAACCTAAATTGTACGCGGGCGAAGTCGCGGGAAACAGCTAGTTTGTAAATAAAATGATTTTCAACGTTTATATAGTCCCACCAACTTATCTGTGAACTGACAGCTGCGGCAAAATTGTGAACTACAGCCGCCATTTAATCAAATGTCACTCGATATCGTTTTGAGAGTTTATAGAAAAATAAAAAATGCCGAAAACCGATGATGATGCCCGAAACATTATTTTATAAGTATTAAACTTTTGTGAGCAAGAAACTCGAGGGTAAGCACCGATAATGTCTTTCAATCAGGTCTATAAAAGAGTATCAGCTGTTACATGAAGGAACAAAACAGCAATACTGACCAGTATTGCTATATTTTGTTCCTTCCTTTCGTATTTCCGATAAATGGATTGGTTAATGCAAATCATTTCTTTTTCATATGTTAGTCAAGGATTCATTTCCAAAATAGTTATAGAACCGGAAACTGCATAAACCACAGGAACGCAAATTACAACGCCCGGTAAAAAAGGCATAAAGGCATATCATTTAATTAAAGTTTAAATTGTTCAATTATGATATTTTTGTTTCTTCTCGTTCTTGGACATATATCTGTTAAATCTGTGTCTAGTCTTTTTATTCCGTGACTAATTTATTACCCTAGTATGTGGACTCTATGTAGGAATATAAGACCCTTAGATGGGAATATTCCCGAACTGGCAACACTTCAGCGCAGAAGCGCCAAGCTGTCAGTTCACAGATAAGTTGGTGGCACTATAAATGGGGAAGAAGAAGAAGTTCTATTGCTGTTAAAAATTTAAAGGCGCTGTCATATTTTTTAGCATTTCATAAACAAAGGACAAAGGTACCATACAGCCTATATCGATTTTATACTTTGTATAATCGATTTATTTTGGTAAACAATATTATTTTTTCCTGTAGGTAGGTAGGTAAATAATAGAGCGTTAAATTAAATACTAATATATTTTAAGTCTGGTATACAATTTTTTTTCATCAAATTTAAATGAAACGCTCAAGAGGAGTGCACTTTTAAATTTTTCAAATTACTGTACTTCAAATAAAATGAAAAACTACGGCACTATTTTTGCTATAAAAACCTCGGGCACTAAAAAGTTATATCCGGCGCTGCCTATAGTTTATGAATTTTAAAAACTATAATTTTCATGTAAGTAGGTATTTTCATGTAAGTATATAGAAAACATAGAGCGCAAGTCTGCTTGTCTGTTTTTAATACTTACTTAAGTCTTTAATTAATTAATTAATCCAACTTGCGCAAAGAAACATATAACATAACAAAAACATCCCAGGTAGTTCAGAGCCAGATAGTTCGTCACAATAGTGGTGGAGTACTGGGTGAAGGCCCGTGGGGCTACACACAACTCTTAATGCGGGTCAGTTTAAGACCATAAAGTGAAAAGCCTTGCTTTTCGTACTACAAACACATGAGTAAAAAAACGGAATTTACTCATATGCCACGAACGCGTTTTATTGCAGGCCAACCTGTCATGACGAAACAAAATATTTCAGAGGCAAGCTAACTCAACGTTTTAAATCGTGTACCTACTATGAACTCACTTTAGACATTTGTAACAGAGTTGTGACCCATCGAAGTACTAACCATTTCGCATCTTTGACGTTAAGGTATAAAAGTTCAAATCACTTACCGTCGCTGGTCAAGGTGTTTTATACCTGACAAAACGAGATAGATTTACCGCCATCTATCGGAAGTATCTATCAGATCCAGTAGACGCCTCTCATGACACTCACGAGACGAAATAGGGTGGTGAATCTTACGCCACCACCTTACGGCAAACATTTCCGGATCCGGTCTCCGGTTCTCTACATTCTGTAAAGCTGCTATTTTTCGCTGATTTTCTCTGAGAGCGTGGTTCTTCCTCGCTCAAGACGACCCATTCGTATTACAAGTTACAACCATAATAAGGCGTGCTTGTACCAGCTCTATCGCCGTCGTTTAACTGAGAAGTTTAAAAACCTTACACGATTTTTTTTCTGTACCTGCTATTACGTGAATATTTATCACTTGTTATGTTTCTTTACCTTTTAAAAATAACATTTATCGGAAAATTAGAAAATGGTGCGTCCTTCACGATTACCTGGAAGCCATCTGGAAGCTTAAAATTGAAACTCTTTAAATCAACGTTTACTTTGCGAGCTTACAACGTGTGAAAAATAAAAAAAGACAGAACCCACGTTGAAAATCAAAAGATTGAACTCAACAACACTAATTAAATAAATGACATTTAAAAGATAAAAATGCTGTTGTAATAAGATCCGCGGGCCATACGAGAATCGAAAGAAAGAAAAATATGTAGGTAAGGCATAAAGTGACTTTGCCATTGGATACGACTACATGACCTGCTTACCGTAGTGCGGTGTGTGGTTTTGCGAAATGCGTACCTTATGCAGCATATATGTGCTATGCTGCAATTATAGGTCATAGTCATCTCTAAACGGTATATTATAAAAGGCAAAAGAAAGTAGAAAAATATTTAAGCTATTCAATTTTATTTTTAATTGATTTTATCAACCGCCTTCAAAAAGGAGGAGGTACTTAATTCGACTGTATGTTTTTTTATGTGTTTCACCTCATAACTTTTTCTCGGTCAAACGATTTCGATGATTCTTATTTTATTTAAAAGCTGGCGCTTCTGATGTGGTCCCATATAAATTTGATCGAGGTCTGACAAGTAGTTTTTGAGTAATTTATTTTGAAGTCGGTTGTACAAAATTTTTATTTCACCATTTGTTTCTTATGTAATGTGATCCGGGAAAAGGTTAGGCCATCTACAAAACAGTGACCCGACATTATTCTTTTCAGAGTTGGCTAAGACGAGATCAAAATGTGCATCGAGTTTTGATTATAAGTATGCCTGTCGTATCGAGAATGAAACTAGTTGTAATTTTAAATGTAAACTTTGCACTTGTAGGTATTTTTAAAACGAAATGTTTCAATTATTTGACGAAATAATATATATAGGAGTAATTTTATTAGAAAACCGATCTAGTGCATGAATTACTTTTACACGACAAACACGATCGGATAAACTGATCAGTTGAACTGACTTAGATCCAAAAACTAGCCGTGAGTGTGAAATCTTAAGTTGAAATTTCTAACTGACGGCAACTTACGGATTGTTCTGGGCGCACGGTCATTTAAACTAATCAGTTGAACTGACGTACATCCATAAACTAATCGTAAGTGTGAAATCTTAAGTTGAAATTTGAAGCCAGTGAGTGGGGTAACCGTTTTGGCTTACATCCGTTTTAACTGATCAGTTAAACTGACCGTGTGTGTCGAGCTTAACACTGAAGTTACGGTATCCTCATTTCAATATAATAAAATAAAACGTACGTATAAAACGTATTAAAATAAAACGTAGATGTAACGTATCTAGATATGCACTAAGAAAATATGAAAAAAATCTAAGGAATAGGTACAATTACTCTCATTTATAATAATTGCATTGCAACAACAGCGAACAAAATTTCGATTGCCGTGTAGTGGCGACACAAATTAATCCATCTCCCCGTTACGCCCCGGGGGTGTATGTTATAAGAGGTGACTATTGGAAACGTGAGACTTCAGATCATGTCTTCGAAATATTTTTACCTACACGCATTAGGGCAGGAGTGGCCGGTTTTTCTTGCCATACCACCTCAATAAGAGAATCAAAAATAAGAGGTCAGTGCCCAGCAATAGGAGTTTTAAGAATCAATATTAATCAAATTATTGAGCCGAGTACCATTGTAAAGATAATTAAGTATATTAGTGAAAACCAGCGTAAAATAGCAGCTTAACGCTGCTGTGTTTCGTATGGTGAGTGTAGAGAACCGGAGACCCTTTTTACTGGCAAAGAGGCATTCCATCTCAGTCCTCACGGGTGACAACGCATCTGCATCTTGAGTATTTATTGAGGATAGATGTAGATGTCTATGGGTCACAGTAACCACTTACCATCAGGTGGACTGTATGCTCGTTTGTCACCCGATCATATAAAAAAAAATTATTAAGTGAATAGTGACACCTGACTGTAAATGTTAAAATATAAATAAAACAAACTAAATCTACGTATAGCTAAATTGATTATAGAGATGGTAATGTTTAATAAACAACTATCAATACTTTTTCAGATTGAATAATTTCTTAAGCGAAATTTTAAAAAGTAAGAAATTTAAGACGTGGTAGAGCCGTGCTGCAGCTATATTAGTGGTATAGTTGTAGCACGAATGCATTGGTTCGACCGGGGAAGGACCACGCTCTCATAGAATACCAGCGTAAAGTAGCAGATTAACGCTGCTGTGTTTCGTATGGTAAGTGTAGAGAACCGGAGACCCTTTTTACTGAAACCGAGGCATTTTATCTTAGTCCTCACAAGTGACGACGTATCTGCATTTTGATTCGTAATCGAGGATAGATGTAGATGTCTATTGGCTACAGCAACCACTTACCATCAAGTGGACTGTATGCTCATTTGTCACATTTATCCTATAAAAAAAAATATGACATTAATAAATGTATTTTAGGTCTAGTTTTAAGATTTCCTTTAACGAATAACAATAACGTGATAATTTCCTGTATAGGTAGGTTCACATAAGTGAGGCTCGGAAAGTAATATTAGGTAGATGAAAAACTCTATCTGGGCTAATCTTCAGAATGGCTAAACCGATTGCTATGAAACTTCACGAACAAATAGAGTGATTTAGGTCATATTTTATCCGAAAATCTTGAAGATTTTTTTCTCAAGAAATCTTAAAATTGACGAGTTGTTAGTTGTAAATAAACAAAATGAGGTATTCTTTAAATAAATATTTAATGCTGTTTTACTGAAATGAAAAAATAAGACTTAGGTATAAAAATTAATACTTTAAATAAAATGATTTATTACCATTACAATAGTAGGTGTAAGTGCCATAATTATATATTTTAGAAAATCTAATTTTTCTTGTCTTTCTCTAATAGAGGTATTTTAAAATAATATAAGAATAGTAAAGTAATATACTAACTTCAATACGTTGTCAATATTCTGTTGCGGATTCCACATTTTCTTATTGTCTTTATGAATCGTATTAAAATTCAAAACATATTCGTATTTGCACAGTTCGCAGCGAGAGGCCAATAGCTTACTAACTAACCGGCTAACAGCACACAACTGAGATGGTGCGTGTTCGACAAGCAAAAGTGGTCAGGCAAGTTGTCTATTTAAAGTTATGTCATTAAATAAACGTGTATAATAAGCGACAATGAATGAAATGGTAAAAAAATAACAGGAGACAATACTACCAAAGTTAGGTCAGCACATTTATTACTTACTAGCTTTTGCCCGCGGCTTTGTCCGCGTAGATTAGTAATAATGGCTTACACATAAAAGATAGATATATACCGTCACGGACTTTTCTGTAGAACTATTTAGGAGAAACAATTCAACCATATTATATTGTATTTGTGTAACACTTACAATATTTGCACCGCACGCCAAAATAGCTCGAAAATGACAGATTTTTTTCAGACTTAACACTTATCGTTTTATTTTTGGACCAATTTACAAAATATTTTTATTAATTACAGCTTATGTGTTGTTCTGATGTATGAGCCATAATTATTGTAAAGTTTAATTACAATACATTCAGTAGTTATTTCGTGGAAGAGTAACAAACATCCATACATCCTCACAAACTTTCACGTTTATAATATTAGTAGGGTTATCATTGTCACCATTGTGTTAACTGTATAACATCTCACACAAATGCCATTACTACACAATCAATATATAAGTCCTTACATACGTATTTTCTTTCATTCATCTATACAAATAAATAAAATTGATGTGTCTGTTTGTAATGTCAAAATTACGGCTTTTTACTAAATGTATATGAAAGTATATACGATACTTATAACAAAAACACAATTAATAAACTTTTTGTATGTCTGTTTGTTCCGGCTAATCTCAGAAACAGCTGGACCGATTTCGACGGGATTTTCACTGGCATAGCTGATGTTATAGGGAGTAACTTAGGCTACTTATTTTAAAAAAAAGAATTAAGGTTCCGCGGAAAAAAATTAAAACTCTAAATAACACGCGGGTGAAGTCGCGGGGAACAGCTAGTCCTTAAATATAATACAAAAAAGTGAAACAAATAAAACAGGTAGAGAAGTAAATTTGTACCTGCTCGAAAAAGTTTGCGCATACAAAAATAGACAAGCTCTTAAACATAAAAGTTTTTTTATAGGATATGGTGACAAACGAACACACAGTCCACCTGATGGTATGTGGTTGCTGTAACCCATAGACATCTACATTTATCCTCAATAAAGAATCAAAATGCAAATGCGTCGTCACCCGTGAGGACCGTCTCCGGTTCTCTACACTCAATACGAAACACAGCAGTGTCAAGCTGTCATTTAACGCTGGTATTCTGTGAGAGCGTGGTCCTTCCCCGGTCGAGCCAACCCATTCGCCCATTCGTGCTACAACTATACTACTAATATAGCTGCAGCATGGCTCTACCACGCATAATACTCTACCAAGTAAAAAAGTAATATCTATAGGTACTAAAGTAGTAAGTAGTAAATATCGTCCAGACCGAATTTCGTTCACGGCGGCCAGTCATAATAGAGACTATAGCCATCTGCGCAGGACTGGATTACAGTGCCCGAGTGTATGCGTAAGCTCAGGTACACTCTCTGTTCCATCACTCTCATAGTCCAATGGGACGGTAATACGACAGAACCGGATAGACCACACTTTCTGAGGCACGGAGGTGAAACACTCCAACTTCCTAGCTCAGGGCTCCTAATGAGAATTTCTTGACAGAAAATCTGATTTTTTTTGCCTGACCCGGGATTCGAACCGGGACCTCAAGATAAACAGTCGCATTTACGACCACTAGACCATTGAGGCAGACACATATCAGAGTCATCGTCAGTCAAGTGATGCTAAAATAATTTAGTTAAGTTATGTATTATTGCATGCCAGCGAAGCATGGTATGTTCAACTATCGTCTAAAAATTAAGATTCCAACGTTTTATCGAATGAAATCGTATCTATCAATCATATTATACATATAAATGATATAAAAAGAACATTGTTAGAAAGATAAATGATTGTTGAACTTATTAATATTTTTTTTAAATTGATTAATTGCTATTTTTAAATAAAAGAGGTTTTAGTGGCTTATGGTGTGGATTTATCAAGTTCCCAAGGCTTGTAAACACGATAACTTTTGAAAATATCAATCTATATATAATGTACTCTGTGATATCAATTGTTTAACTCAATCTATTTTTTAACCTCTTCATCTATCATGTGGGAAGGCACTGAATGTAAATGGCAGTGTAATTTTGTTTTGTTTAGCTATAATTTACTTTTTTCGGCTCCAAAATGGCAAAATGTTGGTTGATTTGGTAGCCTTGTACAATGTAAATTATTTCTGTAAATAGGCGGAAGCCGCCGTCGTGAGTGGACTTTGTTTCGGTTGTTTGCAGCGGCTCAAAAAGATCGCTGTGTAAATACACAATATTCGAATAACCAAATTTCTTAAATACTTGATTATAATAATAATGAGAGATTTTTTTTTATTACAATATTTAAAAGCACATAATAAATAATAGTAGTACACGTACTAAAAGTAAGTAGTATCAATTTTTTTGTCATGGGTGACATTTTCATGGGTTTCGAGGGTATTCAAACCGATAGGGTTGTCGAAATGTAAATCCAAGATGGCGGCCGCAATAGGTATCAATTTTTTCATCATGGGTGTCATTTTCATGGTTTTCGAGGGTGCTGAAGCCGAGAGTGCTGTCGAAATGTAAATCCAAGGTGGCGGCTGCAATAGGTATAAATTTTTTCATCATGGGTGTCATTTTCATGGTTTTCGAGGGTGTTGAAGCCGATAGTGCTGTCGAAATGTAAATCCAAGATGGCGGCTGAATTATGTACCAATTTTTTCATCATGGGTAACATTTTCATGGTTTTCGAGGGTGTTGAAGCCGATAGGGCTGTCGAAATGTATATCCAAGATGGCGGCTGCAATAGTTATCAATTTTTTCATCATGGGTGTCATTTTTATAGTTTTCGAGAGAGTTGAAGCTGATAGGGTTGTCGAAATGTAAATCCAAGATGGCGGCTGCAATAGATATCAATTTTTTCATCATGGGTGTCATTCTCGTGGTTTCGCGGGTGTTGAAGCCGATAGAGCTGTCGAAATGTAAATCCAAGGTGGCGGCTGCAATAGGTATCAATTTTTTCATCATGGGTGTCATTTTCATGAGTTTCGAGGGTGTTGAAGCCGGTAGTGCTGTCGAAATGCAAATCCAAGATGGTGGCTGAACTAGGTACCAATTTTTTCATCATGGATGTCATTTTCATGGTTTTCGAGAGAGTTGAAGCTGATAGGGTTGTCGAAATGTAAATCCAAGATGGCGGCTGCAATAGATATCAATTTTTTCATCATGGGTGTCATTCTCGTGGTTTCGCGGGTGTTGAAGCCGATAGAGCTGTCGAAATGTAAATCCAAGGTGGCGGCTGCAATAGGTATCAATTTTTTCATCATGGGTATCATTTTCATGAGTTTCGAGGGTGTTGAAGCCGGTAGTGCTGTCGAAATGCAAATCCAAGATGGTGGCTGAACTAGGTTTTTTTTTTTTTTTTTTTTTTTTTTTTATAGGATAAGGGTGACAAACGAGCACACAGTCCACCTGATGGTAAGTGGTTGCTGCGGTCCATAGACATCTACATCTATCCTCGCTCGCGAATCAAAACGCAGATGCGTTGTCACCCGTGAGGACTAAGATGGAATGCCTCATTTCCAGTAAAAAGGGCCTCCGGCCACCTGCACTCACCAAGCGAAACGCAGAGGTAAACCTCTACTTCACGCTGGTTTTCTGTGAGGTCGTGGTACCACCCCGGTTCGAGCCGGCCCATCCATGCGATAGCAAAAGGTGCCGCGTGGCTCTACCACTGTTAAAAACCAATACCAATTTTTTCATCATGGATGTCATTTTCATGGTTTTCGAGGGTGTTGAAGCCGATAGTGCTGTCAAAATGTGTTTAAACTACTTTAAAAAATTCCGTATAATCATGTTATACGTAATTTTTTTTATGCGCTTAAGGCATGCCCAATTGGATTTACCAATTTTTTTATTGTCTACTTACGCACTTAAGATGTGGAAAAAATATTGTGAAACAACCTTCATTTCCTTAAAACTGTGCTAATACTTCGCTGTGCGACACCGCCAACTTCCCGACTCCATGACGATACTGAGAATGTCTTGACAGAATTACCCAGTAATTGATTTTTGGCCAGACCCGCAATCCGAGCTCGAGACCACATCATCAAGCAGTCGCGTTTTACGACCACTAGATCAACAAGTAGTCGTCTCCTACAAAATAACCTTAATTCAACATAATATTAAATCAAACAAAGTGTTGACGTGTGCAGTGGGCGCACATATATTTATAAATACATTTCGCAGAACAACACGAGCAATAGATAAAAATTTAGTACATAGTGTAATACATAAATAGATTAACACTACGCCTATGCTAGATTTAAACCTTATTGTGAGAGCAGCTACACTCGCGTCAGATAATGGCGGAAAATTCTTTCTTAAATCTGAACCTAAAGCGTTAGACAGCTTGTCGGAATTCAAGTTATGAATTCCGACTCTGAATTCTGAGATTATGCAATCTGTCAGATATTTATTTCAGAATACCTGAACTCTAGAATGCTGGTCCTGGATTCGAAACCCACGCGTAGGTCAATATTATTTACTAATTATTATATGACAAGCATATAAAACAAGGTCACTCCTTGCAGGACGCAGAGTACTCGGCACTTTACTCAATTGTAGGAAGTCAGAATCTATCAAAAAGGCACGTACACAAGTTTGTGTAGTTCCTACCTTAAATGTATGGTAGTGAAAGTTAGGTGTGAAAAAGCACAGAAGTAAAATTAATGGCGTAAAAAAGCGGTCATTAAGAAAGTACGTCAGGACTGGCTCTTCTATTTTATTCGTGGTAGAGCCATGCTGCTATATTAATAGTATAGTTGTAGCACGAATGGGTCGGCTCGACCGGAAGGACAACGTTCTCACAGAATACCAGCGTAAAATGGCAGCTTGACACTGCTGTGTTTCATATGGTGAGTGTAGAAGAACCGGAGACCCATTTTAGTGGAAAAGAGGCATTCCATCTTAGTCCTCACGGGTGACAACGCATCTGCATTTTGATTCTTTATTGAGGATAAATGTAGATGCCTATGGGTCACAGCAACCACTTAACATCAGGTGGACTGTGTGCTCGTTTGTCACCCTATCCTATAAAAAAATGATAGGTTGAGAAATTGTGTGATAACAGAAGTGTGGTTTGGAGGAACATGTTGTCACTAAGATTAAGAAAGGAATGCTTCGGTGGCTTGGACACGTAGAAATAATGATTTTTATATAGAATAAAGGTGACAAACGATCACACAGTCCACCTGATGGTAAGTGGTTGCTGTGTGTGTGTGTGACCCATAGACATCTACTTCTATCTTCGTTTGCGAATTAAAATGCAGATGCGTTGTCAGCCGTGAGGACTAAGATGGAATGCCTCTTTTCCAGTAAAATGGGTCTCCGGTTCTCTACACTCATCATACGAAACACAGCAGCATTAATTAAGCTGCTACTTTACGCTGGTATTCTGTGAGAGCGTGGTCATTCCCCGGTCGAGCCGACCAATTCGTGCTACAACTATACTAATATAGCTGCAGCATGGCTCTACCACGTTAAAAGAAGATTAGCAGGAAGAAGGACTTCCATATTTAAAAAAAAAACGATTGTTTATGTCATGCAAATAACCCTCCTGAACTTAATAGGAGAGATAGTTAAGTTTGGGGAGCGGTGCTGAAGCTTTTTAAAAACTACAAATATGTCTCGATGATATTTAATAACATTACATTACAATAATGTATTAAAACTAATTCAGTGCAATACTGACTTCCTTAACTACTTGATTACATCACTACGATGAGAATTATAATGAATCTTATTTTTTTGGACCCAGAAACAATCGAAAAGGGCTACACTCCGGAAAGCGAGGAAGGGAGGTGGTGAATGCTCTAAGCATACCACGACAGCCGGCTGTCGTGGTTATGTGGGACTCACTGCGACTAACCTAACCTAACCTAAGTGGCTACCCACTTAACACCACCTGTGAGACTTGCATTGGCTTATGAGGCCTTTCTGCCGAATCGGAAGCGACCCTCTTTAGGAAAAAGAGGGCGCAGGCGGCGACGAGCCGCTGAGGGGGAGCCTAAGGCAAATTAAGAAGTTGGTCTGAGCCGCCAGGGGGCAGTTCAGGTCGGTCGAAGGAGTACTTTTTATAGAATGGATATTAATTAAAGTCTGTTTATTTTGTACATTTCGCACTCATCAGATTTACTTTACAGAAGAATATACATAGAATATTACAAGCAGTTCCCCGCGACTTCGTTCGAGTGAATTTATTGCGATTGTATTTCATGAGTATTAATTTTTTACGAGGAACCTTTCTTTTCTAAAATAAAAGTAGTCTTAGTTACTCCTTATAATATCCGCTGTCTGCCATTGAGTCCCGTCAAAATCGGTTAAGCCATTTCGAAGATTAGGCGCAACAAACAGACAGACATACATTTCAAAAGATGTTTTATTTGTTATAAGTACCGTATATAATTTCATACCTATGCATTTAGTGAAGAGCTGTTACTTTGACATTACAAAGAGACACTTCAATTTTATTTATTTGTATAAATTAATTCATTAATAACAACCTATCATAAGTCTACATCCGAACATCGCCTCTCCATAGATTGGCTCACCCAGAGATATGTAGAATATCTTAATTGGCATTGGTGGTCATTGTAGAAGCGTGCTCGTCGCGACTCCTGCCAGCCCTTTTCAGGGCTGCAATTCTACACAGATGCGCACCCATGCCAAAGAGGGTTAGGGCGTCCCCCCAAGGCGACGCACACCAGCTCGTCCCCGTTGGTGTGGAATGCAACGCGCAAAGCGGCGATGGGGACCGCCACCCGTCACGCACAGCCCGACATGGCGGAAGGTGGAGGACAGAGTGCAGAGTTGGCACGTGGAATGTTAGAGGAGGCATGAGAGATAAATCGAATGAGTTGATCGAAATAATGAAAGAAAGAGAAGTAGATGTCGTGTGTATGTCGGAAACCAAACGGAAGGGCAGTGGTACTGAAGAGCTCCCTGGCGGGGCGTTAGCTCTATGGTCCGGAGTCCCGGAGAGCGAGAGCGCCTGCCAGGTACTGGGGGTGCTGCTGTCGTCTCGGTTGGTCGATGTTATTACTGAATATAAGGTTGTGAACTCAAGACTTCTCTGGATTCGCTTTAAATTGGGACTGACGAAGTTATTCCTTTTGGCTGTTTATGCGCCGGTAGCTTCGTCGTACAGGGCTGAGCTGGAGGAGTTTTGGGAGAATGTAAGAGAAGTTCTAGATTTGGTTAGGGGGAACGAAAGAATTGTTGTATGTGGTGATTTGAATGGATGGGTTGGTACCGCTCGACCAGGGTACGAGTCGGTGCTTGGAAAGTTTGGCGATAAAAGGGTTAATGATGCTGGCAAGCTTATACTGGCTGTATGCAAGGAAAAGGGTCTTCTTGTGACAAACACTATGTTTAATCACAAGAAAATCCATATGTATACTAAAGAAAGAAAGAATGAGAGAAGTATGATCGATTTGTTCCTGGTGGATGATCGACTGCGAAAACAGGTGATGGATATGCGAGTGGTCAGGGGTGCTAACCTGGGAACGGATCACTATCTAGTGATTACTAGATTTAGGGGTCTGTTCGCGGGTTGGCGCTACCGGACAGCAGTAACAGAACCACAGTCGGTCTGTCGCATCCGAAGCTGGAAGCTTCAGGAAGCGGATACTAGGGACAAATATCATGCAAGGGTAGCCGAAAAGCTTGACACCGTCGATGGCAGAAAAGAATGTGTGGAAAGAACATGGCAGAACCTTAGGGATGGAATGGCAAGTGCAGCGGAAGAAGTGTGTGGAACGATAAAAAGAGGTAGTAGTAAAAGAAGAAATGCATGGTGGAATGATGAAGTGAAAGAAGCTGTAAAGAAGAAGAAGAAAGCATGGTTAGACTAGTTGGCCTCTAGTAATGATAAGGATATGAGAGAGAAGATGAAAGAAAGATAATAATAATAATGTCCTCCAGACCGAATTTCGGTCACGGCGGCCAGTTTCAACGGAGACTAGCCATCTGCGCAGGACAGGATTATAGTGCCCAAGTGTTTGCGCAAGCACAGGTGCACTCTCTATTCCCTCACTCTCATAGTCCGATGGGACGGTAAACCGACACGACCGGAGAGAGATCAGGCGCAGGACCAACGGCTTAACGTGCTTTCCGAGGCACGGGGGTGAGACACCGCCAACTTCCTGACTCCGGGCAGCTACTGAGAATTTCTTGATAGAAAAACTCAATAACTAATTTTTTGGCCCGACCCGGGATTCGAACCCGGGACCTCATGATCAGCAGTCGCACTACTACAGCCACTAGACCAACGAGGCAAAGAAAGATATAAGCTGCAGAAAGTTCACACGAAAGCATTGATTGAGGAAGTGCGTGAAAGGTGTAGAATGGAAGCGGACGAAAGGTTGTCGCACAACTTTAAGGAGAACTCCAAACTCTTCTGGAAAGATGTTGGAAGGACCCGAAGTGGTGCGACGGCCTTAAGAATGAACAAAGTGCTTTCGAGAACCAATTACGTCCTCTCAGAAAAATCGGACGTCATGCAGCGATGGAGCGAATTTTATAGAGAAATTTATGCGTGTGATGATCTTAGTGAGGGATCCGGGGGTGACGCCGTGACTGGTACGCCAGACCCGGACCTCGATGACACTGAGATCATCAGTATGAAAGAGATTGAACGTGCGATTCCAAGTATGAAATGTGGTAAGGCTGCGGGGCTAGACAGTTACTGCTGAAATGGTCAAGTATGGTGCGCCTCGCGTCTGGAACAGCTTTCATCTGCTGTGCAATTTGTGCTGGCGGACGGGGGATGTCCCGGATGATTGGCGATCCGCAGTCATTGTGCCTTTATACAACGGTAAAGGTTCACATTTTGACTGCGGGTGCTATCGGGCGATCAGCTTGACCAGTTTAGCAAGTAAAGTTTACTCGGTTTTGACACGTAGGATGCAAGAGAAATCGGAAAGATTTCTATGGGAGGCACAATGCGGATTTAGACCTGGAAGAGGTTGCACGGATCAAATGTTTTCTCTCCGCATGATCACGGAGAAGCTTCTGGCTGCTAACCAGAAGATTTTCTATACTTTTGTGGATCATGAGAAAGCATTTGATAAGGTTGTAAGGAAGAAAATGTCGGAACTGTGGCCGGGGTATGGTGTGGATGGTCGATTGCTAAGGGCTGTGCAGTCACTTTACTGTGACTGTAAAGCCTGTGTGCGGGTAGGGCATGACCTGTCACCCATGTTTAGCGTCGAAACGGGCGTAAAACAGGGTTGCGTCATGTCTTCCTGGCTGTTCATACTGTATGTCTAAAGCTGTTTACAGAAGCTGAAAGATAGCTGTTTGGGTGTGAAATTGGGTGACATTAAAGTAAATTGTCTGCTGTATGCTGATGATGCAGTGCTTTTTGCACCATCAGAGGCAGAACTGCAGGCATTAGTCACGTGTAAGAAAGAGGAATGTGAAATTAAAGGTCTCCGTTTGAATGCTAATAAAACTAAGGTTCTGGTATTTGAAAGGGACGAAGAGAGAACGATGTGTGAAATATGGGTACTGGGTATACCAGAAGAAGCATAAAAGCAAGTTGAATGCAGTGGAGATGCAACGAAGAGATTCGCAATATGGCAGGTTTGAAAGATGACCTTATCACAAAAATTGATAAGGGTGTGCTTCGATGGTTTGGGCACGTTGAGCGAATGAGTGAAGACCGAATGGTGAAGAAAATATATAGCGCGAAAGTTAATATTAAAAGGTGTCGAGGTAGACCGAGACTAACTTTCGAAGACCATGTGAGCAAATTGCTCGAAGAGGGGAGGGTCAAGAGTACTCGGATACCTAGACGTGCATGTATGAAGAAGATAATGAATCTGAAAGAAGCGAAAGAGGTATGTAAGGATCGTGACACTTGGCGATCTGTTCTCTCTGGCTAAGTAAGTAAGGCATTGGTGGGATGGTTTATTATACAAAAAAAAAACATAATAAATTATATACCGTTTATTTACTAAACACCTTTGTACAGTCGTTATCAACACTACTCGTACTGTCAGTTACAGACGTTGGAATATAGTATGGCGGACAAAAATCTTACGACTTTAAAAACAACGTTTTTTATTACTTAATATAATAAAAACACTTAACTAAAGCAAATTATACAATAAAAATAAACAATTTAAAGCCAATATACGATACAAGGCTAAAATACTAGTCAACAATGAAAAATATTGTGTCATGACTGTTACAGAAAGATTTAGTTCAAAAAAAAATGTGGAGAATATATGTAATAAAGACAATTCATACATTAAGGTACGGTGGTATATATAATATGCAGTTTTTACATGGAAGAGCGAATTCCAACATTAAATAACTACTGACAAAAAAGTGTTTAGGCATTATTGTACCATATTGCAAACTGCAAACTTTTAAAACAATTATGAAACGAACTTTAAAATACAGTTCGATATTTTTAAATATTGTGTTCTACAGCTTCAAACGGAATTACACATTCACGATTTCGTATTCATATCATTTTCTGTTTTATAAAAAAAACTTAAATCTTAGGTCATCTGCTTTGACAGGAAGAGGTAACAAAAAGGAAAGGTTATATTTATATTGTTTTTAGTCTTAATAATAATGAGTATAGAAAAATATAAGATTTCAAGAGCTTTGTCGTCACTTCGTCACTTATTTTTCTTTTTTTAACAGTCAACAAACTTACAAGCTATTCTTATAAACCTACTTATCAACCTAATAGTAGCACAGAAATCACATTAGAACTAGAAACTAGAATTTAAGTAAAAAAAATATATTTGGATATAAACGTTATTAACGTTAAAAAGTTAATATTTAACAACAAAATTAATGAATGAATCAGTTACGATTCTAATTATTATCGTATATAGTCTGAAAAGTATTAAGATTTTTAATCACAAACTCGTACTGGAAATTGTGTCATAAAAAAGTTTGCTCCAGTGGTTCCATAATATAATCATTTTAATACCGTGTCAAACAAAAAATAAACACTGTTTGAACAAAAAAAAAACGCTACACTTATCAAAATCGGTATTAGTTTAAATTTAGGACTGGACTGAACGTAGGTCATCCTCTTTTTCTTTGTGTGCGTTTGAGTAGAGATGTATTCGCATGGCGTGAGTAGGCATTGGTGCTGTGTTGCACAATTTGCACGTCAACTCCTTGCTGACCGAAATGGACGTCCTATAGAAAATAATTGGAATATTGTTATAAGTATTTTATCACATCACAAACGTTGACAAAGTTCTATTTAACAATACAATAATACAATTTTAATTACAACTGCCCAACACTAGGCGACTAATAGATATTGTTGTGACTAGTCTTTTTTTGACCCCTGTCAACCCGACCCTTGCGATGTGTACGTGTGCGTATGCGTTTTAGACCATGGACATCTATCCTCTAATAAGAACCAAATTTTCAGATACATTGTCACACCTGAAGCCTCGGTTTCGACTGAAAAGGGATTACGGTTCTCTACATTCACCATATGAAACACAAAAGAACTAAGCTGCTATTTCATGCTGATATTCTGTGAGATTCTGTGGTCCTTTAACTGTCTAGCCAACCCATTCGTGCCGCAACCATTAAATAGTGCATGTTTGCGCGTGCAAGCTCGCGCGCGACGTGTGCGTGTGCGTGCACGTGTGCGTATGTGTGCACGTGTGCGTGTGTGTGCACGTGTGCGTGTGTGTGCACGTGTGCGTGTGTGTGCACGTGTGCGTGTGTGTGCACGTGTGCGTGTGTGCACGTACCGGGCCACCTCGAGGCGCAGCTGGTCGTTGTCGCGCTTGAGCTCGAGTAGGCGCTCGCGCGCGACGTGTGCATGTGTGTGCACGTGTGTGAGCACGTGTGCGTGTGTGTGCACGTGTGCGTGTGTGCACGTACCGGGCCACCTCGAGGCGCAGCTGGTCGTTGTCGCGCTTGAGCTCGAGTAGGCGCTCGCGCGCGACGTGTGCATGTGTGTGCACGTGTGTGAGCACGTGTGCGTGTGTGTGCACGTGTGCGTGTGTGCACGTACCGGGCCACCTCGAGGCGCAGCTGGTCGTTGTCGCGCTTGAGCTCGAGTAGGCGCTCGCGCGCGACGTATGCATGTGTGTGCACGTGTGTGAGCACGTGTGCGTGTGTGTGCACGTGTGCGTGTGTGCACGTACCGGGCCACCTCGAGGCGCAGCTGGTCGTTGTCGCGCTTGAGCTCGAGTAGGCGCTCGCGCGCGACGTGTGCATGTGTGTGCACGTGTGTGAGCACGTGTGCGTGTGTGTGCACGTGTGCGTGTGTGCACGTACCGGGCCACCTCGAGGCGCAGCTGGTCGTTGTCGCGCTTGAGCTCGAGTAGGCGCTCGCGCGCGACGTGTGCATGTGTGTGCACGTGTGTGAGCACGTGTGCGTGTGTGTGCACGTGTGCGTGTGTGCACGTACCGGGCCACCTCGAGGCGCAGCTGGTCGTTGTCGCGCTTGAGCTCGAGTAGGCGCTCGCGCGCGACGTATGCATGTGTGTGCACGTGTGTGAGCACGTGTGCGTGTGTGTGCACGTGTGCGTGTGTGCACGTACCGGGCCACCTCGAGGCACAGCTGGTCGTTGTCGCGCTTGAGCTCGAGTAGGCGCTCGCGCGCGACGTGTGCATGTGTGTGCACGTGTGTGAGCACGTGTGCGTGTGTGTGCACGTGTGCGTGTGTGCACGTACCGGGCCACCTCGAGGCGCAGCTGGTCGTTGTCGCGCTTGAGCTCGAGTAGGCGCTCGCGCGCGACGTATGCATGTGTGTGCACGTGTGTGAGCACGTGTGCGTGTGTGTGCACGTGTGCGTGTGTGCACGTACCGGGCCACCTCGAGGCGCAGCTGGTCGTTGTCGCGCTTGAGCTCGAGTAGGCGCTCGCGCGCGACGTGTGCATGTGTGTGCACGTGTGTGAGCACGTGTGCGTGTGTGTGCACGTGTGCGTGTGTGCACGTACCGGGCCACCTCGAGGCGCAGCTGGTCGTTGTCGCGCTTGAGCTCGAGTAGGCGCTCGCGCGCGACGTGTGCATGTGTGTGCACGTGTGTGAGCACGTGTGCGTGTGTGTGCACGTGTGCGTGTGTGCACGTACCGGGCCACCTCGAGGCGCAGCTGGTCGTTGTCGCGCTTGAGCTCGAGTAGGCGCTCGCGCGCGACGTGTGCATGTGTGTGCACGTGTGTGAGCACGTGTGCGTGTGTGTGCACGTGTGCGTGTGTGCACGTACCGGGCCACCTCGAGGCGCAGCTGGTCGTTGTCGCGCTTGAGCTCGAGTAGGCGCTCGCGCGCGACGTATGCATGTGTTCAGTTCCCGCCGCTACAACTAAAATTATTATTTATTTTGCAATTTTATGTCCTGATAAATTATTATTTATTTTGCAATTTTATGTCCTGATTGACCACGACATGCTCGGTGATAAAGGAAAATCCGAAAACCTGCATGTCTGAGAAACTTCACAGTCCTCACATGTGAAGTTAGCCAACTTGCATTGGATTTTTATACGTGGTAGAGCCATGCTGCAGCTATATTAGTAGTATAAGTGGTTATAGCACGAATGGGTCGGCTCGGCCGGGGAAGGACCACGCTCTCACAGAATACCAGCGTAAAATAGCAGCTTAACGCTGCTGTGTTTCGTATGGTGAATGTAGAGAACCGAATACCCGAAATATAATTTTTACTGGAAACGAGGGATTCCATCTTAGTCCTCACGGGTGACAATGCATCTGCATTTTGATTCTTTATTGAGGATATATGTTGATGTCTATGGGTCACAGGAACCACTTACCATCAGGTGGACTGTGTGCTCGTTTGTCACCCTATCCTATAAAAAAAAACCGCAGTACCTTTCCTGGTAAACCTTGGTAACCCTTTGCGAAATCCATGTACCTAGCAGGTTAGGCTGTTTTTAGGGTTCCACACCATAGGACCCATATCCATATAGGATCACTTTGTTTTCCGTCTGTCCGTCTATCCGTCTCTCAAGGCCCCTTTTTAGAGGTACAGGACAGGAGTATAATTTGTGATGTAGACTGATGTATGCGAACATTTTTCCATTTCAAAGTTCGGTTTGTTCTTTTATCAAACTTACCTTTTCATTAGTAAAATGTTCGGTGTTTACCTTACCTATAGTTAGTGATGGAATTAATAATAAGGCACACTAGACTTTGGCCTAGGGTATCACCGCAGAAGGGAATCGGTTATTAAACTTCTAATAAAAATTATATATTTTACTATGGAAAAAAATACATGTCTATTCAATCAAAATAGAAATAAATATTACAAACGCACTAAATGCATTTAGATTTGATTTCTTGCACGCCTCATAACGCGAAGAGTTATAGGTGTGATTTACTCTCGACACGTCAAGATCAAGCAATTTTGTATTCTTAAAATGCCTCTATCATAACAATATTGCACTTATACGATAATATGAGTAGCCGTATATCAAGAAAACACTATAATTAATAAACCATCTTATATCTTCAAAAATCATTTTATATTGCTACTTTGAAAAAAAAAACTGTAAAAATTTTTACGATAATTCCCAAAAAAAATTACGTATCGAAACCGGGTTTTTTTTATTAGCTTCAGAAACTTTTATTATAGAAAAATAATTAGGGTTCCTTGCAAAATAATTAAAAACCTAAATTGTACGCGGGCGAAGTCGCGGGAAACAGCTAGTTTGTAAATAAAATGATTTTCAACGTTTATATAGTCCCACCAACTTATCTGTGAACTGACAGCTGCGGCAAAATTGTGAACTACAGCCGCCATTTAATCAAATGTCACTCGATATCGTTTTGAGAGTTTATAGAAAAATAAAAAATGCCGAAAACCGATGATGATGCCCGAAACATTATTTTATAAGTATTAAACTTTTGTGAGCAAGAAACTCGAGGGTAAGCACCGATAATGTCTTTCAATCAGGTCTATAAAAGAGTATCAGCTGTTACATGAAGGAACAAAACAGCAATACTGACCAGTATTGCTATATTTTGTTCCTTCCTTTCGTATTTCCGATAAATGGATTGGTTAATGCAAATCATTTCTTTTTCATATGTTAGTCAAGGATTCATTTCCAAAATAGTTATAGAACCGGAAACCGCATAAACCACAGGAACGCAAATTACAACGCCCGGTAAAAAAGGCATAAAGGCATATCATTTAATTAAAGTTTAAATTGTTCAATTATGATATTTTTGTTTCTTCTCGTTCTTGGACATATATCTGTTAAATCTGTGTCTAGTCTTTTTATTCCGTGACTAATTTATTACCCTAGTATGTGGACTCTATGTAGGAATATAAGACCCTTAGATGGGAATATTCCCGAACTGGCAACACTTCAGCGCAGAAGCGCCAAGCTGTCAGTTCACAGATAAGTTGGTGGCACTATAAATGGGGAAGAAGAAGAAGTTCTATTGCTGTTAAAAATTTAAAGGCGCTGTCATATTTTTTAGCATTTCATAAACAAAGGACAAAGGTACCATACAGCCTATATCGATTTTATACTTTGTATAATCGATTTATTTTGGTAAACAATATTATTTTTTCCTGTAGGTAGGTAGGTAAATAATAGAGCGTTAAATTAAATACTAATATATTTTAAGTCTGGTATACAATTTTTTTTCATCAAATTTAAATGAAACGCTCAAGAGGAGTGCACTTTTAAATTTTTCAAATTACTGTACTTCAAATAAAATGAAAAACTACGGCACTATTTTTGCTATAAAAACCTCGGGCACTAAAAAGTTATATCCGGCGCTGCCTATAGTTTATGAATTTTAAAAACTATAATTTTCATGTAAGTAGGTATTTTCATGTAAGTATATAGAAAACATAGAGCGCAAGTCTGCTTGTCTGTTTTTAATACTTACTTAAGTCTTTAATTAATTAATTAATCCAACTTGCGCAAAGAAACATATAACATAACAAAAACATCCCAGGTAGTTCAGAGCCAGATAGTTCGTCACAATAGTGGTGGAGTACTGGGTGAAGGCCCGTGGGGCTACACACAACTCTTAATGCGGGTCAGTTTAAGACCATAAAGTGAAAAGCCTTGCTTTTCGTACTACAAACACATGAGTAAAAAAACGGAATTTACTCATATGCCACGAACGCGTTTTATTGCAGGCCAACCTGTCATGACGAAACAAAATATTTCAGAGGCAAGCTAACTCAACGTTTTAAATCGTGTACCTACTATGAACTCACTTTAGACATTTGTAACAGAGTTGTGACCCATCGAAGTACTAACCATTTCGCATCTTTGACGTTAAGGTATAAAAGTTCATATCACTTACCGTCGCTGGTCAAGGTGTTTTATACCTGACAAAACGAGATAGATTTACCGCCATCTATCGGAAGTATCTATCAGATCCAGTAGACGCCTCTCATGACACTCACGAGACGAAATAGGGTGGTGAATCTTACGCCACCACCTTACGGCAAACATTTCCGGATCCGGTCTCCGGTTCTCTACATTCTGTAAAGCTGCTATTTTTCGCTGATTTTCTCTGAGAGCGTGGTTCTTCCTCGCTCAAGACGACCCATTCGTATTACAAGTTACAACCATAATAAGGCGTGCTTGTACCAGCTCTATCGCCGTCGTTTAACTGAGAAGTTTAAAAACCTTACACGATTTTTTTTCTGTACCTGCTATTACGTGAATATTTATCACTTGTTGTTTGTGTTCTTAAGGTACACTGTTGATTTACTTGATTTTGACAGAAAGAGGCGTGTGTTCTTTAGTAACGATTTATTCAGACTGCATTTGTAAAATAAACAATTAGCCTTTAAATTCGCTAAGCATGGATTAGGAGTGGTATACGTATTATTATGTATGTGTTTGTGAGCATTTGTTACGTGTACGTATATTATGCATTGATGTATGTTTATAATATTTATGTCTCTTTGTATGTACATATGTATGTTCGAGTAAATAAACCTAACATACCGCCCACCAAAGGACTACTAAGTCCTTTATCAAATAAAAGAAGAAGATGAAAATTGAGTTTTCATTATAAAATTATTTTTATAAAACGCGAACCTATTCCATGCTTTTACAATAATAATATAAACATATTTATGGTTGAGAATCAATAGGTAGTAAACATAATTTTGTTACAGTTCTTTTAACAACACTATCACCACTTTTTACACTGTACACTCTGGTCACTCCATCCGGGCCAGGGTGTTTGTCTGTCACTCGTCCTAGAGCCCATTTCCCAGGAGGGAGATTGTCCGACTTGATTAGCACTATGTCTCCTCTCTCCAGTTCCTTCCTTTGCTTTAGCCACTTCGGTCTCTGTTGAAGCCTGGAGAGGTATTCTGATTGCCAGCGTGACCAGAAATCATGCAACAGCTTTTGTGTATGTTGCCATCGTGTTAAATAGTGCACTTTAACTTCCTTTAAACTTGGAGAGGGAATAGTAATTGGGGCTTCTCCAATCAAAAAATGTCCAGGTGTAAGAGGCTCAATTTGATCAGTATCGGATTCATCCACTGGACATAAAGGACGAGAATTGAGGCAAGCCTCAATTTGGCACAAGAGGGTGGTCATCTCTTCAAACGTTAAATTAGTCGACAAAATTCTTTTAAGGTGGTGTTTTATTGATTTAACGCCTGCTTCCCAAAGGCCACCGAAATTAGGACTGTAAGCAGGAATAAAGTGCCATTGTGTGCCTTCGGAAACAAGACGTGCTGCAACATGACCAGTAAATTCTGCACAAGCCTCCTTCCAAGCTTGTGTTAATTCTTTATTCGCTCCAACAAAATTTCTGCCCTGATCACTGTATAAATGAATACATTTTCCTCTCCTTGCCACAAATCGTCTAAATGCTCCTATAAATGCTTCTGACGTCATGTCTCCCACCAATTCTAGGTGTATAGCTTTGGTAACCATACAGATGAAAATTGATATATAGGCCTTGTGAGTCTTGGCACCTCTGCCTTTGGATGTTAGAACTTGAAGAGGGCCAGCAAAGTCGACTCCACTATATAAAAAGGCTCGACTTGGAGTCACTCGCACTTGTGGTAGATCTCCCATTATTTGGGTTCTGGTTGTGGCGCTTTGTCTAGCGCATACTAAACATTTATGAATGTGTTTCTTGACTAAGCCCTTTGCTCTCACTATCCAATATTTTGATCTTATGTAAGACAGCATCAACTGTACACCTCCATGCAGTGTCCTTTTATGTGCATCACCTATAATTAAAGGTGTAAGACTGTTCTTATTGCTTAGGATTATGGGATGTTTACTACATTCTGCTAAATCAGCAAGCCTTAGCCTTCCGCCCACCCTGAGAATATTATTTTCATCTAAGAAAGGATTCAAACTCTTTAGTTTACTGTTTCCTTTTATTTGTTTATTTTTTCTCAAAGATTCTATTTCTCCTTCATAATCTTCTCTTTGAACAATCTTAATACACAAAATTAATGCATCTTCTAATTCATTTGTTGTTATTGGAATACTGATATCAGAGTGTTTCTTGTAGTTTAGAAATCTTTTACATAATGTTATTGTTGTTAATAATTCATTTAAAGTATTAAAATTTGTGATTTTTTTTGTCAAAGTTAATTCATTTTGTTCTTTACTTTCTATCTTCAAATTTACTAAAATTGTTTCTTTTGCTTCTAAATTTATTGGTACTATGTTCGGTCTTTCAAATCTTATTTTATCTCTAGAAAGCCATTTTGGCCCTTCCCACCACAACTTGCACTGTCTTAATTCCGTCACTAACATGCCTCTGGATACAATATCGGCGGGGTTATCAAGAGATAGTACATGGTGCCACTGACTATTGTTAACATTATCGGTTATTTCTACAACTCTGTTGGCAACAAATTGTTTCCATCTATTAGGTGCACCAGACAACCACGACAGAACTATTGACGAGTCTGTCCACGCGTATATTTGAGCTGATTGTATTCTCATTGCCAGACCGATTTGTTTAAGAAGTTTGGAGAGTAGAACAGCTCCGCAAAGCTCTAAGCGTGGCAAAGTCACGGTTTTCAAAGGGGCCACTCTTGTTCTCGCTGCAAGGAGAGCTGTCTTTATAGTACCGTCGAGTTTCACAACTCTGCAATATACGGCTGCTCCATAAGCACGGGATGATGCGTCGCAAAAACCGTGAATTTGTATCTGTTGTTTGTTACACTTCATTGTGTGCAACCATCTTGGTATGGATACTTCGTTGATGCGCTGGAAGTCTGCTCGTAATGTCAACCATTCTGTTTCAAGGATGGAGCTTATTTTGTCATCCCATGCAACTCCTTCCAGCCATAATTTTTGTACAAACATTTTCGCCATGATGACACTCGGTGCAATCCATCCCAAAGGATCGTATATTTTTTGAAGATCTGACAGGACGGTTCTTTTTGTGATAATTGATAAATTTTCAGGGAGATGAAAGTTATAGCAAAATTCATCAGTGGCTAGGTTCCAAAGAATACCTAAAGCCTTAATTTTTCCATCCATTTTGAGATCTATGTGTGCTTTGGAAGATCTTTCATTTGGTTCTATTGACTTCGTGAATTCGACACTGTTGGAAGACCATTTTTTGAGTTCGAAGCAACCACTTTTAAGTAGAGATTTTAGCTTTTGACTGATTTTTATGACTTCTTCTACTGTATCGCCACCCGATAAAACATCGTCTACGTAAAAGTCTTCTCGAAGGATCTGAGCAGCTTCTGGATATTTATCTCCTTCGTCAAATGCCAGTTGCGTTAGCGTTCTTACTGCCAGGTAAGGTGCTGACGTTGTTCCGAAGGTAACTGTAAGTAACCGGTAATCTTTAACTTCTTGCGAAGTGTCACTTCTCCATAAGATTCTCTGGTAATCTCTGTCGTCCTTGGTTACTAATATCATTCTATACATTTTCTGAATGTCTGATGCAAAGCAAAAACAGTGTAATCGCCATCGCATGATTATGCTTCGAAGATCTTCTTGAATGACCGGTCCCATTAACAGTTCGTCGTTCAGTGAAACTCCATTAGATCCTTTGCACGAAGCATCAAAGACTACACGTATTCTTGTGGTTTCTTTGTCTTCACGCAAAATAGGGTGATGTGGCAGATACACCGTCCTTTTTGTTTGTATTTCATTTATTGGTACCTCTTCTATGTGACCTAACCTTTTGTAGTCTTCAATAACTTCAATATATTCTTTTTTTAACTGGGGTGACCTTTGAAATCTTCTCTCTAACTGTATTAATCTGTTTAATGCTGTTTGGCGTGTTAATCCTTCGGTTGATTTCGGGCTTTCTGTTTTGAATGGTAACTTGACTATATATCTTCCATCTTCTCTTCTAGAATAAGTCTTTTCATAAATTTCTTCACAAATTCTTTCTTCTTTGGTAAGTTTTCTCTTCGGATCTGTATCTATTTCCCACAATGTCTTCAGTAATTCTTCAACATCTACTTGATGATGTAGAACTAAAACGTCATTTTCTTGTGTATTTGTATTTATATCTCCAAATAAAATCCAGCCCAGGTTGGTTCTTTGAGCACATGGCGTGCCTGGCGGACCTTTGATAAGCTCTTGTTGTAATATTTGCGCATATTCTCTAACACCTAGAAGTAAGTCGATTGAACCTGGTATATGATATCTAGGATCTGCCAGGTTGAGTCCATCTATATGTGGCCAATTGTTTGATATTATAGTTTTGGTAGGTATCTTAGTAGTTAGTTGCTTGGGCATCACGTAAGCTTGTATTTCTAAACTAAAGGTTGAATCCCAACGTGATTGTAGTTCCAACTGCACTACTTGTTTTATGCCAACACTTGTAGATCCTACGCCAACTACATTTCCCTTGACTGATTGCCGTGTGGTTTTAAGGCGTTGTGCTGCCCTTTCGCTTATAAAGGATGCTTGAGAGCCTTGGTCGACAAGGGCCCTCAAAATTGTTGTATGACCTTGCGTGCTTCGTACAATCACTTCTGCCGTTGCTAAGAGAGCTATATTGCTTTTAGCAGTAAAATGTGAAGCAATCATCATGTTGACTTCAACTGGCTCCTCTACACTTACATGTGATTGTGACACTGGTTGTGAGTTGTTCGTTTGACCCAGTGTGACTTCTTGCTTTGCTTGATGTAAGAGCGAATGATGACGCTTGCGACAGATGCGGCAAGTCAACGGTATGCGACATTTTGTTGCGGAGTGACCCGCTCCTAAGCAGTTAAAGCATAAATTGTTCTTTTTTGCATATTCACCTCTTTCTGTTGGTTGCATTTTGCCAAATTCTTTACAATGACACAATTTGTGACCTTCCTTGCACATGATGCAGACCTTCTCAGAAATTGAACTATGAAAAGATTTTTCTCGTATGGTATTTGTTTTTTGTTTCTGAGGTTCTATTAGTTCCATCGTACGGAAACGGCTTTCCAAAAATTTTCGAAACATTTCGAGCGACGGTAGGCTTTCTGGATCATGACAACTGTTACTCACGTGCTCCTCCCAGTCCTTGTGTGTATCTGGATCTAATTTTTGCACAATAACAAATATAACAAGTGTGTCCCAATTGTCAGTTGTCACATTTACATTTTTCAAATGATGTAAACATTCAAAAGTTGTGTCTAGTAAATGTTTAATTTGACTCGACGAATTAACTGTCATCCTTTTCTGAGAAAATAACCTCTTCATAATCGCATTCACAGTCATACGTTTGTTACCGTATCGACCTTTCAATAAATTCCATGCCTGTTCGTAATTAGACTCCGTTACCTGTATGTGCTTCAAAACCAAAGCAGCTTCTCCTGTAAGGCTTGTCTTCAAATAATGGAGCCGTTGAACATTACTCAATGACCCGTTATTATGGACGAGCGTATTAAACAAATCGTAAAATGATGACCAATCTTCATATTGCCCACTAAAAGTTGGAATTTGTATATTGGGTAACACGACGCGTGGTTGTTGACATTCACTCATAATTGGTATGGATGTATTAATTGGTTGAGAAGTTATAATATCTTGTAGCTCCGCCTTTAACGTAATATATAACTCTTCGTGTTCGTAAAACTCCTCCTTTGCAAAGTACGGCACCAAATCTCTTTTCTCTTTTGGGGTGTGACTAATTATATCACCATAAGCTTTTCTATAATCCATCCAATATTCTTCGACACACTTAAGACGCGCTTCGGCATAAATAGGAGTTAATCTTGCTTTAGGACATTTTTTTAGGTTTACTTGAGTCTTCTTTAATATTTGTGCAATGTCTTCTACAGTACTTAACGCTTTTAAAACCTCCGTAGTCATTGTACACCACGATTAAATTTATCGAAAGTAAAGTGATGAAACACAAATCTTGCAAAACAGTGTTGTTTTTCAATAACTCGGCCGTCTTATCTCTAAAGGAATGCAGTCTTTTGTTCTCGCGGCAGCGTCGTCGACCGTTCTCCGATCGCTTCTATTCGGCTCGAAAATGGACCATATGTTTGTGTTCTTAAGGTACACTGTTGATTTACTTGATTTTGACAGAAAGAGGCGTGTGTTCTTTAGTAACGATTTATTCAGACTGCATTTGTAAAATAAACAATTAGCCTTTAAATTCGCTAAGCATGGATTAGGAGTGGTATACGTATTATTATGTATGTGTTTGTGAGCATTTGTTACGTGTACGTATATTATGCATTGATGTATGTTTATAATATTTATGTCTCTTTGTATGTACATATGTATGTTCGAGTAAATAAACCTAACACTTGTTATGTTTCTTTACCTTTTAAAAATAACATTTATCGGAAAATTAGAAAATGGTGCGTCCTTCACGATTACCTGGAAGCCATCTGGAAGCTTAAAATTGAAACTCTTTAAATCAACGTTTACTTTGCGAGCTTACAACGTGTGAAAAATAAAAAAAGACAGAACCCACGTTGAAAATCAAAAGATTGAACTCAACAACACTAATTAAATAAATGACATTTAAAAGATAAAAATGCTGTTGTAATAAGATCCGCGGGCCATACGAGAATCGAAAGAAAGAAAAATATGTAGGTAAGGCATAAAGTGACTTTGCCATTGGATACGACTACATGACCTGCTTACCGTAGTGCGGTGTGTGGTTTTGCGAAATGCGTACCTTATGCAGCATATATGTGCTATGCTGCAATTATAGGTCATAGTCATCTCTAAACGGTATATTATAAAAGGCAAAAGAAAGTAGAAAAATATTTAAGCTATTCAATTTTATTTTTAATTGATTTTATCAACCGCCTTCAAAAAGGAGGAGGTACTTAATTCGACTGTATGTTTTTTTATGTGTTTCACCTCATAACTTTTTCTCGGTCAAACGATTTCGATGATTCTTATTTTATTTAAAAGCTGGCGCTTCTGATGTGGTCCCATATAAATTTGATCGAGGTCTGACAAGTAGTTTTTGAGTAATTTATTTTGAAGTCGGTTGTACAAAATTTTTATTTCACCATTTGTTTCTTATGTAATGTGATCCGGGAAAAGGTTAGGCCATCTACAAAACAGTGACCCGACATTATTCTTTTCAGAGTTGGCTAAGACGAGATCAAAATGTGCATCGAGTTTTGATTATAAGTATGCCTGTCGTATCGAGAATGAAACTAGTTGTAATTTTAAATGTAAACTTTGCACTTGTAGGTATTTTTAAAACGAAATGTTTCAATTATTTGACGAAATAATATATATAGGAGTAATTTTATTAGAAAACCGATCTAGTGCATGAATTACTTTTACACGACAAACACGATCGGATAAACTGATCAGTTGAACTGACTTAGATCCAAAAACTAGCCGTGAGTGTGAAATCTTAAGTTGAAATTTCTAACTGACGGCAACTTACGGATTGTTCTGGGCGCACGGTCATTTAAACTAATCAGTTGAACTGACGTACATCCATAAACTAATCGTAAGTGTGAAATCTTAAGTTGAAATTTGAAGCCAGTGAGTGGGGTAACCGTTTTGGCTTACATCCGTTTTAACTGATCAGTTAAACTGACCGTGTGTGTCGAGCTTAACACTGAAGTTACGGTATCCTCATTTCAATATAATAAAATAAAACGTACGTATAAAACGTATTAAAATAAAACGTAGATGTAACGTATCTAGATATGCACTAAGAAAATATGAAAAAAATCTAAGGAATAGGTACAATTACTCTCATTTATAATAATTGCATTGCAACAACAGCGAACAAAATTTCGATTGCCGTGTAGTGGCGACACAAATTAATCCATCTCCCCGTTACGCCCCGGGGGTGTATGTTATAAGAGGTGACTATTGGAAACGTGAGACTTCAGATCATGTCTTCGAAATATTTTTACCTACACGCATTAGGGCAGGAGTGGCCGGTTTTTCTTGCCATACCACCTCAATAAGAGAATCAAAAATAAGAGGTCAGTGCCCAGCAATAGGAGTTTTAAGAATCAATATTAATCAAATTATTGAGCCGAGTACCATTGTAAAGATAATTAAGTATATTAGTGAAAACCAGCGTAAAATAGCAGCTTAACGCTGCTGTGTTTCGTATGGTGAGTGTAGAGAACCGGAGACCCTTTTTACTGGCAAAGAGGCATTCCATCTCAGTCCTCACGGGTGACAACGCATCTGCATCTTGAGTATTTATTGAGGATAGATGTAGATGTCTATGGGTCACAGTAACCACTTACCATCAGGTGGACTGTATGCTCGTTTGTCACCCGATCATATAAAAAAAAATTATTAAGTGAATAGTGACACCTGACTGTAAATGTTAAAATATAAATAAAACAAACTAAATCTACGTATAGCTAAATTGATTATAGAGATGGTAATGTTTAATAAACAACTATCAATACTTTTTCAGATTGAATAATTTCTTAAGCGAAATTTTAAAAAGTAAGAAATTTAAGACGTGGTAGAGCCGTGCTGCAGCTATATTAGTGGTATAGTTGTAGCACGAATGCATTGGTTCGACCGGGGAAGGACCACGCTCTCATAGAATACCAGCGTAAAGTAGCAGATTAACGCTGCTGTGTTTCGTATGGTAAGTGTAGAGAACCGGAGACCCTTTTTACTGAAACCGAGGCATTTTATCTTAGTCCTCACAAGTGACGACGTATCTGCATTTTGATTCGTAATCGAGGATAGATGTAGATGTCTATTGGCTACAGCAACCACTTACCATCAAGTGGACTGTATGCTCATTTGTCACATTTATCCTATAAAAAAAAATATGACATTAATAAATGTATTTTAGGTCTAGTTTTAAGATTTCCTTTAACGAATAACAATAACGTGATAATTTCCTGTATAGGTAGGTTCACATAAGTGAGGCTCGGAAAGTAATATTAGGTAGATGAAAAACTCTATCTGGGCTAATCTTCAGAATGGCTAAACCGATTGCTATGAAACTTCACGAACAAATAGAGTGATTTAGGTCATATTTTATCCGAAAATCTTGAAGATTTTTTTCTCAAGAAATCTTAAAATTGACGAGTTGTTAGTTGTAAATAAACAAAATGAGGTATTCTTTAAATAAATATTTAATGCTGTTTTACTGAAATGAAAAAATAAGACTTAGGTATAAAAATTAATACTTTAAATAAAATGATTTATTACCATTACAATAGTAGGTGTAAGTGCCATAATTATATATTTTAGAAAATCTAATTTTTCTTGTCTTTCTCTAATAGAGGTATTTTAAAATAATATAAGAATAGTAAAGTAATATACTAACTTCAATACGTTGTCAATATTCTGTTGCGGATTCCACATTTTCTTATTGTCTTTATGAATCGTATTAAAATTCAAAACATATTCGTATTTGCACAGTTCGCAGCGAGAGGCCAATAGCTTACTAACTAACCGGCTAACAGCACACAACTGAGATGGTGCGTGTTCGACAAGCAAAAGTGGTCAGGCAAGTTGTCTATTTAAAGTTATGTCATTAAATAAACGTGTATAATAAGCGACAATGAATGAAATGGTAAAAAAATAACAGGAGACAATACTACCAAAGTTAGGTCAGCACATTTATTACTTACTAGCTTTTGCCCGCGGCTTTGTCCGCGTAGATTAGTAATAATGGCTTACACATAAAAGATAGATATATACCGTCACGGACTTTTCTGTAGAACTATTTAGGAGAAACAATTCAACCATATTATATTGTATTTGTGTAACACTTACAATATTTGCACCGCACGCCAAAATAGCTCGAAAATGACAGATTTTTTTCAGACTTAACACTTATCGTTTTATTTTTGGACCAATTTACAAAATATTTTTATTAATTACAGCTTATGTGTTGTTCTGATGTATGAGCCATAATTATTGTAAAGTTTAATTACAATACATTCAGTAGTTATTTCGTGGAAGAGTAACAAACATCCATACATCCTCACAAACTTTCACGTTTATAATATTAGTAGGGTTATCATTGTCACCATTGTGTTAACTGTATAACATCTCACACAAATGCCATTACTACACAATCAATATATAAGTCCTTACATACGTATTTTCTTTCATTCATCTATACAAATAAATAAAATTGATGTGTCTGTTTGTAATGTCAAAATTACGGCTTTTTACTAAATGTATATGAAAGTATATACGATACTTATAACAAAAACACAATTAATAAACTTTTTGTATGTCTGTTTGTTCCGGCTAATCTCAGAAACAGCTGGACCGATTTCGACGGGATTTTCACTGGCATAGCTGATGTTATAGGGAGTAACTTAGGCTACTTATTTTAAAAAAAAGAATTAAGGTTCCGCGGAAAAAAATTAAAACTCTAAATAACACGCGGGTGAAGTCGCGGGGAACAGCTAGTCCTTAAATATAATACAAAAAAGTGAAACAAATAAAACAGGTAGAGAAGTAAATTTGTACCTGCTCGAAAAAGTTTGCGCATACAAAAATAGACAAGCTCTTAAACATAAAAGTTTTTTTATAGGATATGGTGACAAACGAACACACAGTCCACCTGATGGTATGTGGTTGCTGTAACCCATAGACATCTACATTTATCCTCAATAAAGAATCAAAATGCAAATGCGTCGTCACCCGTGAGGACCGTCTCCGGTTCTCTACACTCAATACGAAACACAGCAGTGTCAAGCTGTCATTTAACGCTGGTATTCTGTGAGAGCGTGGTCCTTCCCCGGTCGAGCCAACCCATTCGCCCATTCGTGCTACAACTATACTACTAATATAGCTGCAGCATGGCTCTACCACGCATAATACTCTACCAAGTAAAAAAGTAATATCTATAGGTACTAAAGTAGTAAGTAGTAAATATCGTCCAGACCGAATTTCGTTCACGGCGGCCAGTCATAATAGAGACTATAGCCATCTGCGCAGGACTGGATTACAGTGCCCGAGTGTATGCGTAAGCTCAGGTACACTCTCTGTTCCATCACTCTCATAGTCCAATGGGACGGTAATACGACAGAACCGGATAGACCACACTTTCTGAGGCACGGAGGTGAAACACTCCAACTTCCTAGCTCAGGGCTCCTAATGAGAATTTCTTGACAGAAAATCTGATTTTTTTTGCCTGACCCGGGATTCGAACCGGGACCTCAAGATAAACAGTCGCATTTACGACCACTAGACCATTGAGGCAGACACATATCAGAGTCATCGTCAGTCAAGTGATGCTAAAATAATTTAGTTAAGTTATGTATTATTGCATGCCAGCGAAGCATGGTATGTTCAACTATCGTCTAAAAATTAAGATTCCAACGTTTTATCGAATGAAATCGTATCTATCAATCATATTATACATATAAATGATATAAAAAGAACATTGTTAGAAAGATAAATGATTGTTGAACTTATTAATATTTTTTTTAAATTGATTAATTGCTATTTTTAAATAAAAGAGGTTTTAGTGGCTTATGGTGTGGATTTATCAAGTTCCCAAGGCTTGTAAACACGATAACTTTTGAAAATATCAATCTATATATAATGTACTCTGTGATATCAATTGTTTAACTCAATCTATTTTTTAACCTCTTCATCTATCATGTGGGAAGGCACTGAATGTAAATGGCAGTGTAATTTTGTTTTGTTTAGCTATAATTTACTTTTTTCGGCTCCAAAATGGCAAAATGTTGGTTGATTTGGTAGCCTTGTACAATGTAAATTATTTCTGTAAATAGGCGGAAGCCGCCGTCGTGAGTGGACTTTGTTTCGGTTGTTTGCAGCGGCTCAAAAAGATCGCTGTGTAAATACACAATATTCGAATAACCAAATTTCTTAAATACTTGATTATAATAATAATGAGAGATTTTTTTTTATTACAATATTTAAAAGCACATAATAAATAATAGTAGTACACGTACTAAAAGTAAGTAGTATCAATTTTTTTGTCATGGGTGACATTTTCATGGGTTTCGAGGGTATTCAAACCGATAGGGTTGTCGAAATGTAAATCCAAGATGGCGGCCGCAATAGGTATCAATTTTTTCATCATGGGTGTCATTTTCATGGTTTTCGAGGGTGCTGAAGCCGAGAGTGCTGTCGAAATGTAAATCCAAGGTGGCGGCTGCAATAGGTATAAATTTTTTCATCATGGGTGTCATTTTCATGGTTTTCGAGGGTGTTGAAGCCGATAGTGCTGTCGAAATGTAAATCCAAGATGGCGGCTGAATTATGTACCAATTTTTTCATCATGGGTAACATTTTCATGGTTTTCGAGGGTGTTGAAGCCGATAGGGCTGTCGAAATGTATATCCAAGATGGCGGCTGCAATAGTTATCAATTTTTTCATCATGGGTGTCATTTTTATAGTTTTCGAGAGAGTTGAAGCTGATAGGGTTGTCGAAATGTAAATCCAAGATGGCGGCTGCAATAGATATCAATTTTTTCATCATGGGTGTCATTCTCGTGGTTTCGCGGGTGTTGAAGCCGATAGAGCTGTCGAAATGTAAATCCAAGGTGGCGGCTGCAATAGGTATCAATTTTTTCATCATGGGTGTCATTTTCATGAGTTTCGAGGGTGTTGAAGCCGGTAGTGCTGTCGAAATGCAAATCCAAGATGGTGGCTGAACTAGGTACCAATTTTTTCATCATGGATGTCATTTTCATGGTTTTCGAGAGAGTTGAAGCTGATAGGGTTGTCGAAATGTAAATCCAAGATGGCGGCTGCAATAGATATCAATTTTTTCATCATGGGTGTCATTCTCGTGGTTTCGCGGGTGTTGAAGCCGATAGAGCTGTCGAAATGTAAATCCAAGGTGGCGGCTGCAATAGGTATCAATTTTTTCATCATGGGTATCATTTTCATGAGTTTCGAGGGTGTTGAAGCCGGTAGTGCTGTCGAAATGCAAATCCAAGATGGTGGCTGAACTAGGTACCAATTTTTTCATCATGGATGTCATTTTCATGGTTTTCGAGGGTGTTGAAGCCGATAGTGCTGTCAAAATGTGTTTAAACTACTTTAAAAAATTCCGTATAATCATGTTATACGTAATTTTTTTTATGCGCTTAAGGCATGCCCAATTGGATTTACCAATTTTTTTATTGTCTACTTACGCACTTAAGATGTGGAAAAAATATTGTGAAACAACCTTCATTTCCTTAAAACTGTGCTAATACTTCGCTGTGCGACACCGCCAACTTCCCGACTCCATGACGATACTGAGAATGTCTTGACAGAATTACCCAGTAATTGATTTTTGGCCAGACCCGCAATCCGAGCTCGAGACCACATCATCAAGCAGTCGCGTTTTACGACCACTAGATCAACAAGTAGTCGTCTCCTACAAAATAACCTTAATTCAACATAATATTAAATCAAACAAAGTGTTGACGTGTGCAGTGGGCGCACATATATTTATAAATACATTTCGCAGAACAACACGAGCAATAGATAAAAATTTAGTACATAGTGTAATACATAAATAGATTAACACTACGCCTATGCTAGATTTAAACCTTATTGTGAGAGCAGCTACACTCGCGTCAGATAATGGCGGAAAATTCTTTCTTAAATCTGAACCTAAAGCGTTAGACAGCTTGTCGGAATTCAAGTTATGAATTCCGACTCTGAATTCTGAGATTATGCAATCTGTCAGATATTTATTTCAGAATACCTGAACTCTAGAATGCTGGTCCTGGATTCGAAACCCACGCGTAGGTCAATATTATTTACTAATTATTATATGACAAGCATATAAAACAAGGTCACTCCTTGCAGGACGCAGAGTACTCGGCACTTTACTCAATTGTAGGAAGTCAGAATCTATCAAAAAGGCACGTACACAAGTTTGTGTAGTTCCTACCTTAAATGTATGGTAGTGAAAGTTAGGTGTGAAAAAGCACAGAAGTAAAATTAATGGCGTAAAAAAGCGGTCATTAAGAAAGTACGTCAGGACTGGCTCTTCTATTTTATTCGTGGTAGAGCCATGCTGCTATATTAATAGTATAGTTGTAGCACGAATGGGTCGGCTCGACCGGAAGGACAACGTTCTCACAGAATACCAGCGTAAAATGGCAGCTTGACACTGCTGTGTTTCATATGGTGAGTGTAGAAGAACCGGAGACCCATTTTAGTGGAAAAGAGGCATTCCATCTTAGTCCTCACGGGTGACAACGCATCTGCATTTTGATTCTTTATTGAGGATAAATGTAGATGCCTATGGGTCACAGCAACCACTTAACATCAGGTGGACTGTGTGCTCGTTTGTCACCCTATCCTATAAAAAAATGATAGGTTGAGAAATTGTGTGATAACAGAAGTGTGGTTTGGAGGAACATGTTGTCACTAAGATTAAGAAAGGAATGCTTCGGTGGCTTGGACACGTAGAAATAATGATTTTTATATAGAATAAAGGTGACAAACGATCACACAGTCCACCTGATGGTAAGTGGTTGCTGTGTGTGTGTGTGACCCATAGACATCTACTTCTATCTTCGTTTGCGAATTAAAATGCAGATGCGTTGTCAGCCGTGAGGACTAAGATGGAATGCCTCTTTTCCAGTAAAATGGGTCTCCGGTTCTCTACACTCATCATACGAAACACAGCAGCATTAATTAAGCTGCTACTTTACGCTGGTATTCTGTGAGAGCGTGGTCATTCCCCGGTCGAGCCGACCAATTCGTGCTACAACTATACTAATATAGCTGCAGCATGGCTCTACCACGTTAAAAGAAGATTAGCAGGAAGAAGGACTTCCATATTTAAAAAAAAACGATTGTTTATGTCATGCAAATAACCCTCCTGAACTTAATAGGAGAGATAGTTAAGTTTGGGGAGCGGTGCTGAAGCTTTTTAAAAACTACAAATATGTCTCGATGATATTTAATAACATTACATTACAATAATGTATTAAAACTAATTCAGTGCAATACTGACTTCCTTAACTACTTGATTACATCACTACGATGAGAATTATAATGAATCTTATTTTTTTGGACCCAGAAACAATCGAAAAGGGCTACACTCCGGAAAGCGAGGAAGGGAGGTGGTGAATGCTCTAAGCATACCACGACAGCCGGCTGTCGTGGTTATGTGGGACTCACTGCGACTAACCTAACCTAACCTAAGTGGCTACCCACTTAACACCACCTGTGAGACTTGCATTGGCTTATGAGGCCTTTCTGCCGAATCGGAAGCGACCCTCTTTAGGAAAAAGAGGGCGCAGGCGGCGACGAGCCGCTGAGGGGGAGCCTAAGGCAAATTAAGAAGTTGGTCTGAGCCGCCAGGGGGCAGTTCAGGTCGGTCGAAGGAGTACTTTTTATAGAATGGATATTAATTAAAGTCTGTTTATTTTGTACATTTCGCACTCATCAGATTTACTTTACAGAAGAATATACATAGAATATTACAAGCAGTTCCCCGCGACTTCGTTCGAGTGAATTTATTGCGATTGTATTTCATGAGTATTAATTTTTTACGAGGAACCTTTCTTTTCTAAAATAAAAGTAGTCTTAGTTACTCCTTATAATATCCGCTGTCTGCCATTGAGTCCCGTCAAAATCGGTTAAGCCATTTCGAAGATTAGGCGCAACAAACAGACAGACATACATTTCAAAAGATGTTTTATTTGTTATAAGTACCGTATATAATTTCATACCTATGCATTTAGTGAAGAGCTGTTACTTTGACATTACAAAGAGACACTTCAATTTTATTTATTTGTATAAATTAATTCATTAATAACAACCTATCATAAGTCTACATCCGAACATCGCCTCTCCATAGATTGGCTCACCCAGAGATATGTAGAATATCTTAATTGGCATTGGTGGTCATTGTAGAAGCGTGCTCGTCGCGACTCCTGCCAGCCCTTTTCAGGGCTGCAATTCTACACAGATGCGCACCCATGCCAAAGAGGGTTAGGGCGTCCCCCCAAGGCGACGCACACCAGCTCGTCCCCGTTGGTGTGGAATGCAACGCGCAAAGCGGCGATGGGGACCGCCACCCGTCACGCACAGCCCGACATGGCGGAAGGTGGAGGACAGAGTGCAGAGTTGGCACGTGGAATGTTAGAGGAGGCATGAGAGATAAATCGAATGAGTTGATCGAAATAATGAAAGAAAGAGAAGTAGATGTCGTGTGTATGTCGGAAACCAAACGGAAGGGCAGTGGTACTGAAGAGCTCCCTGGCGGGGCGTTAGCTCTATGGTCCGGAGTCCCGGAGAGCGAGAGCGCCTGCCAGGTACTGGGGGTGCTGCTGTCGTCTCGGTTGGTCGATGTTATTACTGAATATAAGGTTGTGAACTCAAGACTTCTCTGGATTCGCTTTAAATTGGGACTGACGAAGTTATTCCTTTTGGCTGTTTATGCGCCGGTAGCTTCGTCGTACAGGGCTGAGCTGGAGGAGTTTTGGGAGAATGTAAGAGAAGTTCTAGATTTGGTTAGGGGGAACGAAAGAATTGTTGTATGTGGTGATTTGAATGGATGGGTTGGTACCGCTCGACCAGGGTACGAGTCGGTGCTTGGAAAGTTTGGCGATAAAAGGGTTAATGATGCTGGCAAGCTTATACTGGCTGTATGCAAGGAAAAGGGTCTTCTTGTGACAAACACTATGTTTAATCACAAGAAAATCCATATGTATACTAAAGAAAGAAAGAATGAGAGAAGTATGATCGATTTGTTCCTGGTGGATGATCGACTGCGAAAACAGGTGATGGATATGCGAGTGGTCAGGGGTGCTAACCTGGGAACGGATCACTATCTAGTGATTACTAGATTTAGGGGTCTGTTCGCGGGTTGGCGCTACCGGACAGCAGTAACAGAACCACAGTCGGTCTGTCGCATCCGAAGCTGGAAGCTTCAGGAAGCGGATACTAGGGACAAATATCATGCAAGGGTAGCCGAAAAGCTTGACACCGTCGATGGCAGAAAAGAATGTGTGGAAAGAACATGGCAGAACCTTAGGGATGGAATGGCAAGTGCAGCGGAAGAAGTGTGTGGAACGATAAAAAGAGGTAGTAGTAAAAGAAGAAATGCATGGTGGAATGATGAAGTGAAAGAAGCTGTAAAGAAGAAGAAGAAAGCATGGTTAGACTAGTTGGCCTCTAGTAATGATAAGGATATGAGAGAGAAGATGAAAGAAAGATAATAATAATAATGTCCTCCAGACCGAATTTCGGTCACGGCGGCCAGTTTCAACGGAGACTAGCCATCTGCGCAGGACAGGATTATAGTGCCCAAGTGTTTGCGCAAGCACAGGTGCACTCTCTATTCCCTCACTCTCATAGTCCGATGGGACGGTAAACCGACACGACCGGAGAGAGATCAGGCGCAGGACCAACGGCTTAACGTGCTTTCCGAGGCACGGGGGTGAGACACCGCCAACTTCCTGACTCCGGGCAGCTACTGAGAATTTCTTGATAGAAAAACTCAATAACTAATTTTTTGGCCCGACCCGGGATTCGAACCCGGGACCTCATGATCAGCAGTCGCACTACTACAGCCACTAGACCAACGAGGCAAAGAAAGATATAAGCTGCAGAAAGTTCACACGAAAGCATTGATTGAGGAAGTGCGTGAAAGGTGTAGAATGGAAGCGGACGAAAGGTTGTCGCACAACTTTAAGGAGAACTCCAAACTCTTCTGGAAAGATGTTGGAAGGACCCGAAGTGGTGCGACGGCCTTAAGAATGAACAAAGTGCTTTCGAGAACCAATTACGTCCTCTCAGAAAAATCGGACGTCATGCAGCGATGGAGCGAATTTTATAGAGAAATTTATGCGTGTGATGATCTTAGTGAGGGATCCGGGGGTGACGCCGTGACTGGTACGCCAGACCCGGACCTCGATGACACTGAGATCATCAGTATGAAAGAGATTGAACGTGCGATTCCAAGTATGAAATGTGGTAAGGCTGCGGGGCTAGACAGTTACTGCTGAAATGGTCAAGTATGGTGCGCCTCGCGTCTGGGACAGCTTTCATCTGCTGTGCAATTTGTGCTGGCGGACGGGGGATGTCCCGGATGATTGGCGATCCGCAGTCATTGTGCCTTTATACAACGGTAAAGGTTCACATTTTGACTGCGGGTGCTATCGGGCGATCAGCTTGACCAGTTTAGCAAGTAAAGTTTACTCGGTTTTGACACGTAGGATGCAAGAGAAATCGGAAAGATTTCTATGGGAGGCACAATGCGGATTTAGACCTGGAAGAGGTTGCACGGATCAAATGTTTTCTCTCCGCATGATCACGGAGAAGCTTCTGGCTGCTAACCAGAAGATTTTCTATACTTTTGTGGATCATGAGAAAGCATTTGATAAGGTTGTAAGGAAGAAAATGTCGGAACTGTGGCCGGGGTATGGTGTGGATGGTCGATTGCTAAGGGCTGTGCAGTCACTTTACTGTGACTGTAAAGCCTGTGTGCGGGTAGGGCATGACCTGTCACCCATGTTTAGCGTCGAAACGGGCGTAAAACAGGGTTGCGTCATGTCTTCCTGGCTGTTCATACTGTATGTCTAAAGCTGTTTACAGAAGCTGAAAGATAGCTGTTTGGGTGTGAAATTGGGTGACATTAAAGTAAATTGTCTGCTGTATGCTGATGATGCAGTGCTTTTTGCACCATCAGAGGCAGAACTGCAGGCATTAGTCACGTGTAAGAAAGAGGAATGTGAAATTAAAGGTCTCCGTTTGAATGCTAATAAAACTAAGGTTCTGGTATTTGAAAGGGACGAAGAGAGAACGATGTGTGAAATATGGGTACTGGGTATACCAGAAGAAGCATAAAAGCAAGTTGAATGCAGTGGAGATGCAACGAAGAGATTCGCAATATGGCAGGTTTGAAAGATGACCTTATCACAAAAATTGATAAGGGTGTGCTTCGATGGTTTGGGCACGTTGAGCGAATGAGTGAAGACCGAATGGTGAAGAAAATATATAGCGCGAAAGTTAATATTAAAAGGTGTCGAGGTAGACCGAGACTAACTTTCGAAGACCATGTGAGCAAATTGCTCGAAGAGGGGAGGGTCAAGAGTACTCGGATACCTAGACGTGCATGTATGAAGAAGATAATGAATCTGAAAGAAGCGAAAGAGGTATGTAAGGATCGTGACACTTGGCGATCTGTTCTCTCTGGCTAAGTAAGTAAGGCATTGGTGGGATGGTTTATTATACAAAAAAAAAACATAATAAATTATATACCGTTTATTTACTAAACACCTTTGTACAGTCGTTATCAACACTACTCGTACTGTCAGTTACAGACGTTGGAATATAGTATGGCGGACAAAAATCTTACGACTTTAAAAACAACGTTTTTTATTACTTAATATAATAAAAACACTTAACTAAAGCAAATTATACAATAAAAATAAACAATTTAAAGCCAATATACGATACAAGGCTAAAATACTAGTCAACAATGAAAAATATTGTGTCATGACTGTTACAGAAAGATTTAGTTCAAAAAAAAATGTGGAGAATATATGTAATAAAGACAATTCATACATTAAGGTACGGTGGTATATATAATATGCAGTTTTTACATGGAAGAGCGAATTCCAACATTAAATAACTACTGACAAAAAAGTGTTTAGGCATTATTGTACCATATTGCAAACTGCAAACTTTTAAAACAATTATGAAACGAACTTTAAAATACAGTTCGATATTTTTAAATATTGTATTCTGCAGCTTCAAACGGAATTACACATTCACGATTTCGTATTCATATCAATTTCTGTTTTATAAAAAAAACTTAAATCTTAGGTCATCTGCTTTGACAGGAAGAGGTAACAAAAAGGAAAGGTTATATTTATATTGTTTTTAGTCTTAATAATAATGAGTATAGAAAAATATAAGATTTCAAGAGCTTTGTCGTCACTTCGTCACTTATTTTTCTTTTTTTAACAGTCAACAAACTTACAAGCTATTCTTATAAACCTACTTATCAACCTAATAGTAGCACAGAAATCACATTAGAACTAGAAACTAGAATTTAAGTAAAAAAAATATATTTGGATATAAACGTTATTAACGTTAAAAAGTTAATATTTAACAACAAAATTAATGAATGAATCAGTTACGATTCTAATTATTATCGTATATAGTCTGAAAAGTATTAAGATTTTTAATCACAAACTCGTACTGGAAATTGTGTCATAAAAAAGTTTGCTCCAGTGGTTCCATAATATAATCATTTTAATACCGTGTCAAACAAAAAATAAACACTGTTTGAACAAAAAAAAAACGCTACACTTATCAAAATCGGTATTAGTTTAAATTTAGGACTGGACTGAACGTAGGTCATCCTCTTTTTCTTTGTGTGCGTTTGAGTAGAGATGTATTCGCATGGCGTGAGTAGGCATTGGTGCTGTGTTGCACAATTTGCACGTCAACTCCTTGCTGACCGAAATGGACGTCCTATAGAAAATAATTGGAATATTGTTATAAGTATTTTATCACATCACAAACGTTGACAAAGTTCTATTTAACAATACAATAATACAATTTTAATTACAACTGCCCAACACTAGGCGACTAATAGATATTGTTGTGACTAGTCTTTTTTTGACCCCTGTCAACCCGACCCTTGCGATGTGTACGTGTGCGTATGCGTTTTAGACCATGGACATCTATCCTCTAATAAGAACCAAATTTTCAGATACATTGTCACACCTGAAGCCTCGGTTTCGACTGAAAAGGGATTACGGTTCTCTACATTCACCATATGAAACACAAAAGAACTAAGCTGCTATTTCATGCTGATATTCTGTGAGATTCTGTGGTCCTTTAACTGTCTAGCCAACCCATTCGTGCCGCAACCATTAAATAGTGCATGTTTGCGCGTGCAAGCTCGCGCGCGACGTGTGCGTGTGCGTGCACGTGTGCGTATGTGTGCACGTGTGCGTGTGTGTGCACGTGTGCGTGTGTGTGCACGTGTGCGTGTGTGTGCACGTGTGCGTGTGTGTGCACGTGTGCGTGTGTGCACGTACCGGGCCACCTCGAGGCGCAGCTGGTCGTTGTCGCGCTTGAGCTCGAGTAGGCGCTCGCGCGCGACGTGTGCATGTGTGTGCACGTATGTGAGCACGTGTGCGTGTGTGTGCACGTGTGCGTGTGTGCACGTACCGGGCCACCTCGAGGCGCAGCTGGTCGTTGTCGCGCTTGAGCTCGAGTAGGCGCTCGCGCGCGACGTGTGCATGTGTGTGCACGTGTGTGAGCACGTGTGCGTGTGTGTGCACGTGTGCGTGTGTGCACGTACCGGGCCACCTCGAGGCGCAGCTGGTCGTTGTCGCGCTTGAGCTCGAGTAGGCGCTCGCGCGCGACGTGTGTATGTGTGTGCACGTGTGTGAGCACGTGTGCGTGTGTGTGCACGTGTGCGTGTGTGCACGTACCGGGCCACCTCGAGGCGCAGCTGGTCGTTGTCGCGCTTGAGCTCGAGTAGGCGCTCGCGCGCGACGTATGCATGTGTGTGCACGTGTGTGAGCACGTGTGCGTGTGTGTGCACGTGTGCGTGTGTGCACGTACCGGGCCACCTCGAGGCGCAGCTGGTCGTTGTCGCGCTTGAGCTCGAGTAGGCGCTCGCGCGCGACGTGTGCATGTGTGTGCACGTGTGTGAGCACGTGTGCGTGTGTGTGCACGTGTGCGTGTGTGCACGTACCGGGCCACCTCGAGGCGCAGCTGGTCGTTGTCGCGCTTGAGCTCGAGTAGGCGCTCGCGCGCGACGTGTGCATGTGTGTGCACGTGTGTGAGCACGTGTGCGTGTGTGTGCACGTGTGCGTGTGTGCACGTACCGGGCCACCTCGAGGCGCAGCTGGTCGTTGTCGCGCTTGAGCTCGAGCAGGCGCTCGCGCGCGACGGGGTGCAGCTCGAGCGGCGCGTGCAGCGGGTACACGACGGCGCGCTGCACCATGCCCGGCGCGCTGATCTCCAGCAGCTCGCTCTCGTCCACCGACCGCCACTCCCACGCGTTCGCCACGCACGCCGACTCGCGGTGCTTGCGACGCTTCATTAGCAACCTGACACGTATACAACCAACAACTATTTTATTCAAAGCCACATAATTCGGCATAATCAATGATATAAGAAAACACAAGAAACTCAGTAAATAGTCTCAATTTTTCAGCAAGTAATAGTCAACTACCAGACATGGGCCTCCCTCTTTAAGGCTTTGCCTTAACCGTCACACTTAGCAGACGAATTGACTATCGCAGTATCTAGACATATGTTTTGGCTCTGTCGTGTGATTAACAACTCGACAGAGCCAAAACATATTCCACGATGCACCACAAGTAGTATAGCCCGCACCACAATATATATTAGTGTTAAGGATGAATACGAAGTTCTCTAATTAAAGTCATAAACAAAACAACACGTCTCCTTATTAACACGTTTCCAACATACAACACATACAATGTAAACAATATAATAGTACATATTCGAGAAGTCGATATTATGCATAGTTATCATGGTTAAATGGTTACACAATAATCTAAAAAAAATAAGTATACATATTATATCACAGCAATTTAAGAAATAACAACATGGAAACATCAAAAGTTATTTCTTTTTAGTAATAGCAGAATTCAAATAAAATATTAAAAAGAATGTTTTCACTACTTACTTCAAGAGATCTTCGCGTATGAACTTGGGCACTTTTGGATGAAACTCGTCATCAGCCGTCGGTGCGTCCTGTCCTTCGCTACAGTACATCATGTAGTCCATCAAGTGCCTGATATGGTTAATCTACGAATATGAAATCACTAAATTAAATAGTTTAAACATATCGAATCTTCCTTGGAAATATGATTAACAAGCAAAATACAAAATAAATTTATTTACACTTAAAGCACCTTTATTTACACTTATCAGTATTTTACTATTGGTGGTAATGTAAATTTTATATGGCACTAATGAAATTGTTGATTGCAATTTTAATTGCTGATTTGCCATATGCTCAAACCTGCTAGTCAGGATTATAACATATTCTAAGTTTTTTTTTATTGGAGAGGGGGCAAACGAGCATGCGGCTCACCTGATGGTAAGTGACTACCACCGCCCATGAACAACTGCAACACCAGGGGAATCGCAGATGCGTTGCCGGCCTTTTAAGACGGAGTAGGCTCTTTTCTTGAAGGTCCGTAAATCGTATCGGTCCGGAAAAATCGCTGGTGGTAATCGATTCCACAAGGAAGTTGTGCGAGGGAGAAAACTTCTTCTAAATCGCACAGTGGTGGACCGCCAATCATCCAGATGGTATGGATGATATCGCGAGATTTGTCGCGATGTGCGATGGTGAAATTGAGCGGCTGGAATTAGTCCGAACAATTCCTCAGAGCACTCCCCGTGATAGATGCGATAAAATACGCAAAGAGATGCAACATCTCTACGCAGTGCCAGTCAGTCATGGATTACGCCCTAATAGATACCGCATCATTGAATATTTGTTCTGTTTTGAATTCACCAAATGTGGCGGTATGCAAGGGTTGCGGGGGACGTGTCAAATGCGCTGTGATTGGACATTTACAGGTCAAACTAACGGCGGCTACTGACCTGCCTGCCGCAGGGGCAATCTAGGGAGCACAGCGATCGGAGCAATATCGAAGGCCGCAGGGCCGACTTAAAAAATTGCCCCTGCTTGCCTACACACATCACAATAAAGGAGGCAATTAAGGGTCATCCCCACTCCTACACCCTAGATTGCCCCTGCGGCAGGCAGGTCAGTAGCCGCCTTTAGATTGCACCAAACCGTAGTGATGGAACAGAGTTGGGACTTTGATCGATAAATTTGGGATTTATTGATTATAGATAAATAAATATATAAAAATATATAATAAAAAATAATAAATTGATAAATACATAATACTGATCAATATTTATTTGATGTATATTAAAAAATAAAACAATGTATACATATATTTGTACATTTAATTTATAAATATATATTTGACTCATTTTTAAAATGGATAAGCTTAGTATAAAATTGTCTCACTGAATTCTTAGGATCTGTCATCCTGGATAAGTAGAGTAATCTTATGTCTATGTATTTTGCCATCACACTCTTAGCTAAAGCAATGACATGATTACAACTTTCGTGATCGAATTGGTGTTTTTTTCATTTCAGGAAAAATATCCTCATTAACAAAACTGCTTCATGTTTGTGGACGACCATCTACAGATCTGTACCACTTTCCTAGTGTTTTTACAGAGGATAAACAAGTATTAAATGTTTTGCGTACATAATTATAAGCCTCAGTTGAGTAAAAATTTATGGTGAGTGTAAAAGTTCTCAACTGTAGTGAATATTTTTTTCTAACAATTTTGCCTGATTTTCCTTTCAATATTTGACGACGCATAATTTCACCACATTTGACTCCTAAGGAACTTAATACGTCATTGTTTTCGGCTGTTAATAAATTTTTGTTTCCTAATTCTGCCGTATTATAATATTTCAAAGAAACTATTTGTCCTTTTAGTCTTCTGTTGGAATCACTTAACCATTTAATTTTTTATCTTTTCTGTTCATTACGTTGGTTAATTTGATGATTCTTCTATAAAGATGTTTTTAACTGGAGTATCAAATGCAGATGGCGTATCAGGTAAAGAAGAAAATTTTATTTTTTGTTTTGTAGGCGTTTCTAAGCAATGGCTCTGATTTTTAGGTGTTGGCGAGTTTTTTGCGTCTTCCAGCGATGACCCTGTAATCTGAAATACGTATTCGTTTCTTTTCAAATATAATAAATATTACCAATAATTATTAAGGTACTTATAATACGTTTATTATTCATTTATACAAATTATAATCATGTAATTAATTCTTATTATAATCATACCAATTTTTTCAACGATGTGCCGGCCACAGGAATTTCCGTATTTTTAGCTGCAATATCTGCACTTGCACCTATGGTAAGGACAGGTGCCTAGAAGTAGTATTATTAATTAATACACCATACGGCACGTCTTCCAAATTTAGATGTACTTAATAATAATAGTAAGATATTACTGAAGTTCATGTAACACTAGAATACTAAGTCACAACAATAATCGCATTATAACTTTTACATGTTTTATGATTTATAAATCCGTTAAAAATAGTTTGATTTCGACATGTAATATTCACCTTGATATTAGAATATAATGTTTCACTCAACCACTTAATACTATTATTGTGTTATCTACATTGGTACTAATCTTTAAAAAAAATGTAAAAGTCCATACCAAAACTGGCAAGTATAGAGATGGCTTAGCGGAATCCAACAGCCTTCTATGGTTTTTCATAACATGAAGATTGTCGTCTGTGAAGTGTCTTGAGCATAGCACACTATTTTCATTGGAAAATCATTCGTCCCCTCGACAAGTTGCGTCGATCCACATCTTTTTCCTTTCGGGGCATTAAGGAAAGCTATAACATATATGTAGGTACCACAATGATACGTCATTATTTTTTATAAAATAATATGACTAAAAAAAATAATTAAACGATGACCAAACAAATATCGACTTAAAAATCACAACACTATCGATACACTGTTGTTAGACAAAGACAATTATTGTAATTCACATGAAGCAAATACAAAGAGGAGACGTTGTAATTAAATTTCACTATGTAACAACGCGTGACAATTTGCGGGGTGAGGAGATACAAAGCCCCGCCCACTACACTATCTACATCTACCGATAAATAGTAAAACTACTCAAATCTTTCCATATCGATGTTGCAATGTAGCTTAGCTACCTTGACGGTAGATGGCGGCATGTCCACAAGATGTTATAAAGTATAAAATATTTTGGCGATAAAATTTCTTTATGTCTGAATGCAAAACGAATTTCGTATGATTATTTTATCATTACTGAGCTCTACGTAACTTTATATTTTTAGTTCACAAGACACAAAGTGTAGCCATCTAGTGTGGAGTATATTTAATTATATTTGAAAGCCGACGCATAGAGATTTTTCTAGAACTATTTTAATAAATTAGGTGTAAAATGACTTACAAATGAAATGTGATGCCATCCATAGCATCGGAGCGTCTATCTCATGAAGCAAATACATTCAGACAAAGAAATTTTAATCGCCAAAATAATATTTTTATAGTTTTCATAATAATTTTGGAAACAAGCCGCCATCTATCGTCAAGTAAACCTCATAAAAAATAACAAAAAGACAGGGTCGCAATTAGAATTCAATTATTTTACCCAGTAACCCAACATTCAATATTAAAATGAAGGAAATTGTACTTGGCTGATTTTTACGAAATGTTTAAGTTATATTTAAGTGACATTCTATATGCAAAGAATCACTTAAATACAATTTAAATATGTTTATCATTTCGTGAAAGTCAACCTTCAAGAAATATTTATTTTATCCATAAAATAAAGTCTCTTTGAAACTAAATATTCTATGTTCAATATTAAGTAGGATATTTAATTTGGAACTAAATATCCTACTTATCTCAATAATATTATAAAGGCGAAATTTTGTGTGTTCTTTCTGTCTCCTTGAGCTTATTCCACACTAAGTATGTGTAATTTTTTCACGCAGAAACGGCTGGACTATTATTTATGTGTGGGTTATACTACTTAATATCTCTGAGGAAGAACAAATAATAGACAAATTATTATAATTAATATAATTTTATTTTTAAATCAATTAAAATATAAATATTTTATTCCAAATTAAGCATCCGAATGCACTTTTTGAATGCCAATCTAAGAACATTAAATTGTATTTAAGTGATTCTTTGCATATAGAATGTCACTTAAATATAACTTAAACATTTCGTAAATATCAGCCTAAGTACAATTTCCTGCATTTAATATTAAAAGTTGGATAACTGGGAAAAATAATTGAATTCTAATTAGGGCCCTGTCTTTTGTCATTTTTATGAGGTTTACTTGACGAGAATACGGCCTGTTCTCAAAATGATTATAAACTATAAAAATAATATTTTGCGATTAAAATTTCTTTATGTCTGAATGCAAAACAAATTTCAGCACCTTCGTATGATTATTTTACCAATACTGAGCTCTACGGACCTTTATATTTTTAGTTCACATGACACAAAGTGTCGCCATCTAGTGTCGAATATATTTAATTATATTTGAAAGCTGACGCAAAGAGATTTTTCTAGAACAATTTTAATAAATTAGGTGTAAAAATATTTACAAATGTAATGTGATGCCATCCGTAACATCAGAGCGTCTATCTGAGTAGTTTTTACACAATAAAACACAACACTTCATCCATTTCTTCTTAATACTACGAAAATACACCGATTTGCGATTTTTTCAACACATAAGCGCACAGGACGAATGCTGACAGTATACTAACTAAAGCCACGCGCACTATGATGACGTCAGGACCTACTTAGAATCACAGTGCACAGTTGCTTATGCCGTCTCTCCTTTGTATTAGCTTCATGGTAATTCACGTAACGAGTGAAAGGAACATTCCAAAAAGACATCAACGGGTGCTTAATTGTTATCACTTTTCACCATTAAAATACCAGTATAAGTAGATCTCCGGCGTATTTGAAATAGGTTAACGTGATAAGAATAAAATTTACTTACCGATGAAATGTTATGCCATCTTTTTGATAACTAGATATTTTAGCTGACTTGCCACATCATTTCACTGCACAAGAAGCCTTTTGTAATGTATTTTGGATACAAAACTATTTTTAAATTGTCAAGAACTCGGACGTGCCCACGGGTCACAAACTTGGTCGATACTGATGTCGTGATTCTTAGCGTCACTTCGTATGCTAGTTATAGCAAGTATGTGTTGCGCGCGGTTGTGGCCATGTATGCGGAATCTATTAGGAGGTAATCTATGCAGTGAGTCAAACCGATCGGAAAAAACTCGGTCGTCGACGATTCGAACCGCTCTGCGCTAGATGCGGTCAATTGGAAGTAGCTGGCACTGCGGAGCCCCTGCCCAGAGATGGGAACAGTATTCCATGTGAGGCCGAACCTACGCCTTGTAAAGTTGCAAGCGGTGTGCCGGCATGAAATACTGTCCCGCTCTGCTGAGAACGCCAAGCTTTTTAGAGGCCAATTTGGCCTTCTCTTCCAAATGACCACGAAACTGCACGTCACTCGATATGTCGACACCGAGGATTCCAATACTGGCTGAGGCAACAAAGGGAGTGCCTTGAAGCTGAGGAAATATGACAAAGGGGTTATTTTTAGCGGTAAACGCTCAAACTTGTGTCTTCTGGGGATTGAACTGGACTAGGTTTAGTCGACCCCAGTCTGAGACTTTGTTCAACAAAGTCTCGACTTCAGACACAAGTTTGTTCCGGTACTCGGCGACGTTTTCCCGAGAAATATTGGCACGGCCGGTGTATAAAGCATCACCAGTGCTGTCATCCGCATAACAATGAATGCTACCGGTTTGCAACATATCATTGATATGCAGAAGAAACAGCGTTGTTGATAGCACGCAGCCTTGTGGAACACCAGCGTTAATGGGCTTGTAATCGGAGCATGCACCGCCTATTACGAACTTGATGCTCCGATTTGCAAGAAAACTGGTGATCCAATGGCACAATTTCTCGGGAAGCCCATAGGAAGGCAGCTTCGAAAAAAGTGCTTTGTGCCAAATCCGATCGCAGGCCTTCGCTATGTCCAAACTAACGGCCAACGCCTCCCCCTTGGACTCCACTGCCTCCGCCTATCTATGAGTTAGGTAACTTAAAAGATCACCAGTTGAGCGACCTCGACGGAAACCGTACTGGCGGTCACTAATCAGCTGGTGATCCTCAAGGTACCGCATGAGCTGGCTGTTAATAATGGTTTCCATTACTTTGGAGAAAAAGGAGGTGATAGCGATAGGCCTGTAGTTGGACGGATCTGAGCGGTCGCCTTTTTTAAGGATCGGGTGCACCAGAGCTGTCTTCCATGAGTTCGGGAGTACGCCTAGGGAGTAGGAGTACCAGAAGAGACGCGTTAAAACCTGTGCCAACTCCGGTGCACACGTCTTCAGCACAACAGGTGGGACTCCATCAGGCCCACTCGACTTGTTGACGCCCAGGGAGAAAAGTGCTTTGTACGCACCGAGCGCTGTGTAAATAGCACTTCCTGCATGGAACACTCACACCGCGGGATAGTCGACGGTGTGTTCCCCCCATCATCTAGAGTCGAGTTGGAAGCAAAAAGAGAGCCTAGCAGATCGGCTTTCTCTTTTGCGTCATGGGCCAGTGAGTCGTCCACCCTGTGCAGAGATGGCAGAGATGGCTGACAGAAGTTCCCTTGACTTTCCCTGACCAGAATGCACGTGTTCCCGAAGGGAGGCGAACTAGTTTCTCGCCAATTACGCCGATGTGCTCGCTGTTTACCAATACGCATTGGAGCAGCGGCGGACTAGACTTTAAATTTACTAATTATAAAAAAAAATATTTTGCCTTTCTAGTTCTTACTCTTTAGACTGAAAGGTCCGTCAGGTGACATAAAATAAAGAATAGTTGTATTATTATTCCTTATAATTAAGTCTTGTGTAGTGTAATATCCGACAAATGACATTTTTATTAAAAAAAAAAAATACTCACCAAACCTATGTCGTCGACATTTAAATCGGCGTCTATGTTGACCAGTATGTCGTGCTCGGGGAAGTACGGTGAGCCGTCCTCGGTGCTGCCGAGCCCGCATAGAGTGCTCACGTACCGGGTGCCCCCAGAGTCGCGACGTAGCTCCGCACTGTACACAAAATATGGCAACGGTTATATTCATTTTAGGCTGCTAGAATCTACTGCAGACAAGCATCTACCATGGGCTGACGGATGCAAGAGAACAGAAGCACAGAAGCCCTCACTGTGGTGTTGTTGTTCCCCATCAGAAGCCTGTGGAATTTAGACTCAGTATTTTTGCCATCGGTAACGAAAGTAACTACCTACAATCGCGCGGGATCTCACGTTATATATGCAGTCGGGGCACATGAGTAAAGAAACTGTACAGAGGCAGGAGAGTTTCTAAGGAGCTGTCAAGGTTGGCACATGAGGATAAAACTAAATAATCAAAACGTTTATCAGCATTTTAATAGATACTTAAGATATAATATTTTATAATGATTTCTTATATTTACACGAACACTACACATTGAATAAAACTACTTTTACGGATTTAATCGCGTTTAATTATACTTTTTGAGGATGTTTTTTTTTTTAATTTATATTATCATAATCCACATCATTACAGCCCTTCAAAAATCCACTGTTGAACATAGGCCTCCCCCAAGGAATACCACAAAGCACGGTCCTGAGCCACCTGCATCCATCGACTTCATGCATGTCTTACCAGGTCGTCACTCCATCTAGTGGGGGGGGGGGGGGGGGTTGAATCTGTCGATTGACCTCTCGGTTGAAGTTGGACTTACCTAGTCGGACTATTTGTCCCAGGTAAACATACTCGTCAACAACTTCGAGCTTAGTGCTCCCAACAACTACCGGCATAGGTGTGTCATGGACATTAAACATGATCTTTGTTTTGTCCATGTTCATCTTAAGATCTACCCGTTGGGAAGCAATATTAAGGTCATTGAGCATAGTGCTTAGGTCCTCCAGCGATTCTGCCATAAGGACTATATCGTCAGCAAATCGAAGGTGAGTGATGTACTCGCCATTAATGTTGATACCGTATCTATTCCAGTCCTGAAGCTTGAAAACGTCTTCCAATGCAGCGGTGAAGAGTTTCGGGGATATGACGTCACACTGTCTTACACCTCTCTGCAATTGGATAGGTTTCGTACTCTGGTTCTGTACTCGGATAGCCATCGTAGCTCTACTATACAAACACTTCAGCACTTCGATATACCGACAGTCAACTTGGCATCGCTGAAGGGACTGCAGCACCGTCCAAATTTCGACGGAATCAAAGGCTTTCTCATAGTCTACATACGCCAGACATAGTGGCAAATTGTACTCCTCGGACTTCTGTACAATTTGCCGAAGGGTATGTATGTGGTCTATGGTGCTAAAGCCTGTTCGGAAACCTGCTTGTTCGGGAGGCTGGAAGCCGTCAAGTCTGCGCGCGTGACGATTCGTAATGACTCTCGAAAACAGGTGCTCAGAAGGGAAATCGGTCTGTAGTTCTTCAAGAGAGCGTTGTCACCTTTCTTGAAGAACAAGACCACCGCACTTCTGTTCCACGCCTCCGGTGTAGTGCCACCATGGAGGACGGAATTAAAGAGCTTCTGAAGGACTTCAAGTACCGGTTTTCCACCCGCTTTCAGAAGCTCCGCTGTAATTCCATCCTCGCCTGGGGCCTTGCCGTTTTTAAGGTGCTGGAGAGCCATTCTAATCTCGCTCAGACTGACGTCTGGGATATCATCGGAATAATGTCGGATAAGCCTCGCTCTTGGATCGTTACTCACACTTGCGTGTGGCTCCAACGATGACGTGTACAGCTGCCCATAGAACCTTTCAATCTCACTCAAAATCTCAGGTGCCTCGGAAACGATGCTGCCACACTCTGACTTCAGCTTTGACAGTTGGCTCTTTCTGGCAGACAGATCTCTGGTAAAGACTTTGGAGCCTTGGTTCCGCTTGATCGTTTCTTCAATACGAGCTGAATTGAAGTTGCGTAAGTCCCGCCGCATGCATTTGGAGATCTGTCTGTTCAGTTGCTCGTATGCTGTCAAATCTGTTGAAGAATGCAGCTTCATCTCCCGTCTAACAACCAAGAGATTAAGAGTGTGATCGGAGAGTTTTTGTGTTCTTCTTCGGCGGGTCTTGCAGAACTTAGCTCCGACCGCATGGACAGTTTGCACGAGCTTGTCATTCATATCGTCCACATCATTGCAGTCTTCTGGGCACTGAAAACGGTTTTGTAACTCGAGCTGAAAGGTTTCGGGACTTTGGATTAGAGCACGAGGGGGACGGAGCGTTGACTTCATTAGACGAGACCTCTCCAACTTAACATTTAGGTTCAGTGTGCCTCTAACCATTCAGTGATCGCTGCCGGTTTTCACCCTCGCGATCACGGAGACATCACTGAACAGTTGTCGTCTGGTCGTCATAATGAAGTCAATCTCATTTTTTGTCGAACCGTCGGGGCTCGACCAAGTCCACTTCCTGTGGGGCCGCTTCTGGAAGAAAGAGTTCATCATAAAGAGTCCCTTTTTCTCCATGAAGTTGGCCAGCTGCAGGCCCCTTGGGTTCCGTTGCCCTTTTCCGAATTTCCCTACTTTCAGCTCACCGTTCTCTCTTGTGCCTAGTTTTGCGTTGAAGTCTCCCATTAACACCGTATAGTAGTTTTAACAATTAAATACTAATGTAATTTTAAATGGGGAGAAACTGAGTCTTGTGGATACCACCATTTTTCTTGGAATCACACTAGACGCGAAGCTTCAATGGAGCCCCCATATATCAAAACTAGCAAGCAGAATTAGTTCTGCAGCATATGCCGTAAAAAAGATTAGAAGTCTAACTAGTGTTGAAACAGCTAAACTAGTTTACTTTAGCTATTTCCATAGCATAATGTCGTATGGTATTTTGCTATGGGGACACGCAGCTGACACTGAAATTATATTTGTTTTACAGAAGAGGGCCATAAGAGCAATTTATGATTTAAAGCCTGAAGAGTCGCTGTGACAAAAATGCGAAAGAAATTAATATATTAACTTTGGCCTCTCAATACATTTATGAAAATGTAATGTACGTACACAAAAATAAAAGTAGTTTTACAAAAATAAGTGATATTCATTCTCTAAATACTAGGAATAGACACAAGCTAGTAGTACCAGTAACTCGCCTCCATCGAGTCAGTAATTCATTCTTGGGGCGATGTATACGCTTTTACAACAAAATTCCAGAAAATATACAAAATTAGACCTGCTCAATGTTCAAAAACTTTATTAAACTAAGTTTGTATAAAAAAGGTTATTATAATATTAAAGAATTTATAGATGACTAGCTGTTCCCCGCGACTTCGCTCGCGTGTTAGGATTTTTATGTTTTTGCGCGGAACCCTAATTCTTTTTCTAAAATGAAAGTAGCCTAAGTTACTCCTTGTGAAATCAGCTATCTGCCAGTGAAAGTCCCATCAAAATCGGTCTTCCGTTTCGGAGATTACCCGGAACAAACAGACAGACAGACAGACAAAGATTTTAAAAATTGTATTTTAGTTAAAGGTACCGTATTTACTTTCATATGCATTTAGTAAAAAACTGTAATTTTGACATTACAAACAGACACTTCAATTTTATTTATTTGTATAGATAATAACCCCTGGAAATGAGGTGATCGCTACCAAGCTATTTCTAATTTGTTGTGTTGTAAATTTGTGTAACATACACGATTTTAAGCTGTTATTTAAAAAAAAAGTCCCGCTGGGTTTCTTGCTGGTTCTTCCCAGGACAGAGGTTTTTTTTTTGAACCAGTGGTAATTATACAAAAGAGTGACTTTCAATAAGTGTTATTTATAATCTATGTTGAATAAAACAGTTTCTGTTTCTGTTTCAGTATAATTTTAAACGCGATAAAATCTATAAAAGTAGTTTTATTCAAAATAATATTTTTTCAAATTCTAAATATTTTATTTAATAATGATTGTTCCTCAACAATTTGTTGTGGCTTTTAATTAAATTCTAAAGAACAATGGCAAACTTTCATACATAAAATTAGTTGAGAAGAAATGGTAGCGTTTATATATCAAAAATATCTTAAAATGTTAAGCGTCAGTCCCTTAATAACTCTGTCAAAGAATTTTGTCCTGAGAAGGGGTAAAAAAAGATATATAGATTTGAATCTTTTTAGGTTATGTCTTATATCACTTTGAAAAAGTCATGCGTCCTGTGATTGTTTGATGTTAGCATAATACATTCTCAACATAATATACCTACCTACATAATTGAGAGTTTTTAGATTATTGCATCTCTATTATATATTTGCATACTATAAATGTATATTTCTGGCATGGCTCCAGGGCTATTTATGTCATACAGTGACATTCTCAGAAGGGCTAGAACCCAGAGCCGTAAAGCCAGTAAAAAAAACAGTGACATTTTTTTTTGGAGTTTATGGCCTGGTATCTAGACCTTTAGGTCAAGTCTTAAGTATTTTTATTCGGTTTATTGTAATTTCTCCACTCCTTCATAGTATACTGCTTCACAATATGTTGATGCGTCACATTGTGCAGTTCTTGGGAGATTTTGGCGGCAACTTGATCCAGCAGACAGCTGATAGTTGGCGATGGTATCTAAAGGTGCCTATGCAAACAAACAGCTTATCTTGAGAATCTATCACCATCAGAGCACTTGTTTCACTGTTTCCACTAATAGTTCACATGCGTAGACACTTAATACACAAAATCGCAACACTTTTACATATCAAAGTCCACTTCAAACCATTATTTAAACAATAATACAGGAGCAGCAAACCGCCGCCGGTCAATTTCCCGCCAAAACTCTAACAGTGACATTATGTTTTAGCTAGAGTTGCCATAACATTAATTGGAATTGTTACTATCTCTATCAAACTAGGATTGAATAATGTAATATTGTAGGAAGTTCTTTGTAAGAGACTTATTTTCAACTATATCACTTTTATTTTTATTATTACTGATAGTATAGTTATTACTAATAATAACATAATATAAAAATATTTTGTGTTTATGTTGTGTTGGTAGTCTTACAAAGTTATACGAAAATAGTATGAATATTTTAAATGGCAACACTTGAATAGAGTAAAATGATTTAAGTCATTTGATATTCCCAAAAATGTTTGTTTTTTTCTGTGGCTTTAATTAAAATACATTTTTATTTGAAAAATCATAAAAAATAATAAAACTAATTTTATATATAACTTATTTCTAGACGCAATAATTTTTGTCAACTATTTTTCTGCCATTGTTCTTTAATGTAGTTTTTTTTTTTAAATAATCTATTGGAAAGCACTAGCATTTCATAACAAATATAAACTCTTGCACAAGTTACTTATAATATTTTTTACAATGTTTCTTTCGAGGTCAAAATATTTGCAAAATTTTTGCTCAAGCAATTCAACAAACGCGATAAGTGTCTGTATTAAAAAAAAAAACAATTTGTTAAGTTAAATTTTTGTCACATTTGCGGTGTTCGAGACAACATTTTCTATACAAATATTATTAATACATTAAACTAAATATATAATAAAAATTTACAAGAATAAAATGGTATTATTATAAAACCATTTTATTCTAGTAAATTAAACAGATAATCATTTGCTCCTACTGTTAACACAGATGCAGTAACATCGTCAGGTTGCGGTGATGGTGTTTTAAAATACGACAATCGTCTGGTTTCACAAGTAACATATCAAAATCGTATTCACAATTAGTATTTTGAGCTTTCCCAAAGATATCGGTTATAAATATATGTAGGTTCCTTCTGACTTTTCCAAAAAAATTTTCGAGACAATCTTGATTGAGACGTCTCGTAAATGTAAATTAATTTAATTTCTTCTGATTTTAATTCTTCATTAAGTTTAATTAAAGATTTTATAGATACTTAAAATCCGTGAATGAAATCATACTATTTGTAACATCTTACTGCCTATCACTCCTTATTGATTTCAAGTACCTGATGAATGTTATCATTTCTTCTAAAAATTAAATTTGATAACTATCGCATTGAAAAGCTCTTTTAAATATTAGGAGATCGCAGTCTACTTGAGTGTAAGACATCAAACAAATTATTAATTTTATTTACAAAATCAGCGGTATCTCTTGCGGGAAACTCGATGAGATTTAAATCTACGTAGGTAAACCCTATTTACACTTTTTTACATTTCATTTGATAGGAATTATTCTTTAAAAAACAAATTTGACATTTATTATTTTTTACACAACCCTGAGCACTGGCCGACCCGCTTTAAAGCAGTTTCTCTCTGTACGTGACGAGCCGCCAGCGCTCACGCACACACGCGCCTTAAGCTTGTAGTAGTCTACCTATCACAGGGCACGGTTTTTTTTTACCCATGTGGTCGGGGTTAACGCGTTCTAGGCGAGTGAATTTTTAAGTTTTTTAACTCTGTTTACGTTAATAGTTTTTGTAAATACTTGTTGAAATACGTTCATGTTTAGTGTTTAATAGGATAAAATAGTGGAAAAAGTTTAAATGTAATTAAAAAAATGCATATATTACCTATCTATTTTACGAATTATAATGGCAAAATGTCGTTTCTATTACAATTGTTGCGTGGATGGATGCTTCATGAGCAAACAAAACGATTCAGATTTATCATTTTTTACGTTACCGAAGGATAATGAAAGGTGAATTTATTTCATATTTAATTTTTTTTGTTAGGTATGGTCAACCACTAAATTGTACGCAATGTGTATCTATATATAGACTACCCAGGTATTTCTGTAACGAAAAAAGAATTAAGTAATCACTTAAGTACAGATCTACGTGGTAGAGCCATGGTGCAGCTATATTAATTGTATAGTTGTAGCACGAATGGGTCGGCTCGACCGGGGAAAAACCACGCTCTCACAGAATACCGGCGTAAAATAGCAGCTTAATGCTGCTTGCTGTGTTTCGTATAGAGTGTAGAGAACCGAAGACCCTTTTTACTGGAAAGGAGGCATTCCATCTTAGTCCTCACGGTTAACAACGTAGACAAATGTAGATATCTATGGGCCACAGCAACCACTTCCTATCAGGTGGACTGTGTGCTCGTTTGTCACCTTCATTCCATAAAAAAATACCAAGTACCTAATTACAGAACTTAGTTGACATTTACTTCACTTTTGACGTACCTACATACATACATATACTTGTCTTTTGTAATTAAAATATCACAAAATACTGAAATTAAAACCTTGTTTAGAAGATTTTTATTTTTAACTAAGTAGAAAACGATCACATTTCTGTTAGGAATCTTATTTTGGGTTTATTTGTTATTCACACTACCTACCTGAATAGGTAGGTAGTGTGAATAACAAATAAACCCAAAATAAGATATCTTCCGAGCCAAGCATCGCGATTCCCGACGAATGGTCTTGCAAGTTGCATTCGTCGGACATCACAGAACTCACATAGTAGCGAAAATATGGTCAGTCGATCATAGTCAGAGTAGGTACCTTACCAAAGTAATTTACGTACCATTTCGCAATGTATTTTTAATTCTGTTGCTCAAAAAGTGGCGTATTGCAGGGACGTGTAGCGTTCGGGATGTGGGCTATTACATACTCGAGCTTTTTCTTTACCTTTTCCGAACTAGTGCGTTCTCTTTACCAATTGTCAAAATAATGTCTATTGAAAAGAAAAAACCAACCACGAAGGTTTTTACTAAAAAAAATCATAGAAGTTTTTATGATTCATGCAAATATTTCTAAAAAGAAGCTACTAATTTGTTTCAATGTCAGATTTAACGATTTGATTCAATGAGTTAGGTTAGGTTTCATTTCATTTCATCTCATTAAATTTCATTTTTATTTCATATCAATAAAAAAATTCTACTGAAGACTTGGCTGTATGAGTATAGTTCCCTTTGTCTACCCAGAATGGGGGAAGAAAACAAAATAAATCTCTGCTGATATTCTTTTACGGTTGGCGCCATTTTCCAAAAAATATTCTTTGCGAGTTTAGTTGTTTGTTGCACAAAATGAGTAATTTCGACGATATTGCATTTTTATTTTAATTAATAACACCACCGGAACTCAGTATAATTGCACAAAATGCTTCGGAGAACATTTTACCGGAAAAGCAAAAAGTCGCTACATATCTACATACAACGAATTTATTGCGTGGAGAGAAAAGAAAAAAGCAAATAGTTTTTCAGAAAATGTTATGTTGGCATACTTCTCCGAACTCTCAGCAAAATTAAAACCTTCTACGTTATGGTCGAGGTTTTCGATGATAAAAAGTATGCTGAAAATAATTAACAAGGTGGATATAAGTGAATACCCAAAACTAAATGCTTTCTTAAAATGACAATCAGACGGTTTTACAACTACAAAGTCGAAAATATTAACATCGAATGAAGTGGAAAGGTTTTTGAACGAAGCTCCCGATGATCGTTATTTAGCCACAAAGTTAATTTATTAATAAATACTTATATTTTTCTTTAGTATTGAGTTTACGAAATCGCAAAATACAGTCAATATATTACTTAAAAAAATATTAATCAAAACCCTTTTTTTGTAGGTTGCGCTGATTTTTGGCGTTGTTGGAGCTTGCCGCAGAGAGGAGTTAGCCAATATTACTTTAAAAGATATTGAAGCCCATGGAAAATGCCACTAATCAAGATTCTTACCTAGATATTCTACTTACCTAGATTCTTATCTAGACCGAGAAGCTTTGTTGTTGAAGATTTTCTTAGAATAGTGCAAAAATATATGAATCAGCGATTCCAAAAAGTAAAAACCGACAGTTTTTCCCAAAAAATTATCAAAAAAGGAAGTGTACAGCTCAAGCAATCGGGATAACCAATTTGGTAATATGCCAAAAGAAATAGCTACATTTCTTGGTCTGCCGGATGCTGAGTATTATACTGGGCACAGGTTCAGGAGGACCTCTGCTACATTATTGGCAGATTTAGAAGCCAATTTGACGTCCTTAAAGCGACTAGGAGATTGGAAGTCAGACAAAGTTGCAGAAGGCTAACCTCTGGGGTTTTTATCATCCATAAATTCCTTAATATTATAATAACCCTTTTTATACAAACTTAGTTTAAAAAAGTTTTTGAACTTTGAGTAGGTCAAATTCTTCAAAACCTCAAGCGGCCAAGTCGGTCAGAAGTTACACGATAACTAACAGACACACCAACGATTATATAATATGATAGTTAAATGTTTAACTCACGAAGGACAGAAAAGCAGAGCTATAATTGCTGGCAGGCCTGGTATATTTGGCAGCAATGTTGTGTGCCGCAGAGTCAACGTGCTTGCGTTCTCGCTTTGACCCACTTCAGCTGCTACTAACAGTCTGTAAAGTATAGAAACCAAAAATAAAATAAAAGTGTGTTCTACGCTTAACGATTATTATCAGTTAACTTTTTCTAATGCGTCAAGACCATCACACAATCTCTATCGTGATGTTGCCATCCGTCTCGAAATACCCAAAGCATGTCAATTTTCGTCCATCGGAGTTGTTACATTCGGGAAATGTTTAAAAACTATTTTTATTTCTCGTTGTTAGCATAACTTTTATGTACTATGTTCACAAAATAATAAACAAAATATTTTTAGCTATGGCTAAATAGAAAGAAAAGTAAACATTTACTGTCTATGAAAATTACCTGTATTAAATATTTTATTAATTACCGTTCATACAGCTCCTGTGGTTCGGTATCGAGCAGTACTGAGTTGACCGAATTCCATTCAATGTTAACTTGCTTCTCGCGGCTCGCGTACATTAGATTGTGTACGTTTGTTTCTAATGGACTGAGAACATAGAAAATATTGTTATCTAGGAATCGCCAAATATACTAACTCTGAAATTCATCAGCGAAGGTAAGGTACATATTCTATCACTTTCTTAAGAAGCAAAGTTCAAAACTAAATAAGCCTTTACAAGGTTTTAAAACAAGATATTCAGATAGCAGAAAATAACAATCTACAAATCAACAACTGCTAAGCAAACTTTGCCCTTGTTTAAAAAGATAGTTGAAAGTAAGAATTCATTTTTATAACATAATTATAATACATTAAATCTGAGCCCAGCATATCAAATAATACCGTTATATAATAATATAACGGTATTTTTTTGTAAATTACACATGGACTAAGATTGTAAATAAGTGTGCCCGTATAGTTTCCTTACCTGAAAGGTCCTTTCAGGCACACATCCGTGTCGCATTCTTTGTAGTTAGGTGGCTCTATTTCCCGCATTTGATAGAATGCCGCTTCAGCTTGTTCCCTGTTGTATGCTCGTTTCTGAGCCATATTCAATTCCGTCGCGTTTTGCCTGAGGTCGTGATTCAACTGTCAACAAAAAGAATTAGAAGAATAATTCAAATAAAAAGAGTGTTTGAAATTAATTTGAGAAACTAAGGTTATATAATGTGGGAAAGGTTATTGGTAAAACGTGTTGTTGTTACTGTCTTTAATTAAACTATATCTCTACTATTTGCAGTTAACATTAATATATAAGTCGTGAACTCTATATTATACCTCCCACGGACAAAACTAATAAATTATTAATTATTTTTTAAATTTAAAAATATAATAACCAAAAAATAATTAAATAATTAAAAATATCGATATTTTTATCGATATTTTTTTAACAATAAAACTAAATTTCTTCAAGTAATTATAACTAATATTTTACTCATTAAAATAGTACATATTGTATTCTAAAATATTATCCAGATTTAAAGGGGGTCACCATGTAATGTGAAAAAGGTTTTAATAATGAGATCCTTACTATCCACATTTAATAATAATATATAAAACGTGTGCTCTACTCTACATTAGTTTAATCTTTTTAAATCTAATAACAATTAAATCAATTATTACTCACCTTTGATTCATAACTTTCCTCGCAGGGAACGGCAAAGCCCTTGTCCAGAAGTTCTTTGTTGACACTGATTCGTCCTCCGTCAGCAAGCAATTCTATCGCTACTACGCCGTGAACTACCGAGTAAACCTATTTATAGAATTATTCATTTATTTAAAAAAAAGTTATTGACAGTAGTGTAATAGTTATAAAATTCAATTTGTAGGTATTTTGCCGTGTGGAAGCGACGTAGAAGAATCCACGACCCTATTTCGTAAAGTGGGTGCCGTGAGAAGCCACAATAGGATCTTATGGTTTCCAACAGACGTCAGTATATCTATCTCATTTACATAATGCCGCGTATCGATTATGTGCTCAAAGAGGTCGAACTTTTACGCGCGTTCCAGCCGCGCGATATACAGTATGCGCGCGAGTTCATGTCCATCGGGGCCAGAGGCGACGCGCGGGGGCATTTCGTCCCGCCCTCGCCCATCTAGCCGCATATGTCTGCAGTCGAGTGTTGTCCTTGACGGTTGTGAAACGCGCTTATCGATACCGAAAATTAGTCCCTATTGTATTATTTTATTGTGAATAAACTAAGACCACTCCGCTTCCAGCAAGTTCAGGTAGAAAAAAACCTTTTATAATACATAAGCAAGCACGTGAAATGGCGAGAAATGTCCTACAGATGTGTCGAAGAGAAAAAAGAGAATAAATTCGCTTTTCCGGTTAACAATGCTTTAGATCGAGCGGCCCGTTACACTGGACTTACTAAAAGAACATTGTCTAGAATTCAAACAGAAGCAAAAAATGGACCTCTCCATTCGCCTTCTAAAAAAGGGAAATCGTGTAATAAAATGGGGAATTTAAATGTAGATGATTTCGATAGAAGTGTAATACACAGATGTATAGAAGAATTTTATTTGACAAAAAAAATTGTTTCCACTTGTCCCAAACTTCTGGCGGCAATCCGCGAAAAAATTGATTTTCCCTGGGGGACTACAAGTTTACGAAAACTTCTAAAGAAAATGGGCTATAAATGGCAAAAATGTCACAACAAGCGAAGGATTTTGGTAGAAAGACCAGCTGTTGTATTTGCGCGGTCAAATTATTTGCAAAAAATTCGTCAATATAGAGAAAATGATAGCGATATTGCCTTTTTAGACGAAACGTGGGATGACAATAACCTCACATTTAAAAACTGTTGGAGAAACGATTATATAGACGCGATACTGACTGACACCAGCTCCACGAACAGGCTGATTCTCGTTCACGCCGGATCCAGACGTGGTTTTTTGGATGGCGCAAAGTTGCTTTTCAAAGCTGGTACTGCTACAGGCGATTACCATGGGCAAATGAACAGTACAAACTCTGAGAAATGGGTGACTGACATCTTCATTCCCAATTTGCCACCATCCAGTGTTGTCGTTATGGACAACGCACCATATCACAGTGTTCAGGAAAATAAAGTTCCTACAAAATCAAGCACTAAAACGGTTATGTTAGAATGGCTTACAAGAAATAATGTAGAGACTTCACTAAGCATGAGAAAAGCCGAGCTTTTTGATGTCATAAAACTGCATGCACCCCAGGAGAAAACTTTTAAAATGGACCAGCTCATCCGTAGTCACGGACATGAGGTTTTAAGATTGCCACCGTACATGTGCGACTTAAACCCAATTGAGTTAGCATGGGCAAAAATCAAGAGAGTTGTGAGGAAGTACAACGTTAACTCAGATTTAACCCTAACAAGGTTGAAAGAAGTAACGGAGATGGCTATAAACCAGGTGACAGAAATAGATTAGTGTGGATTTGATGATCACGTTATAATTTTGGAAGAGCATTACTGGCAAAAAGACGGATTATTGGAAAATACGATCGACAAATTCGTAATTGAAGTCAGTGACGGCGAAGATACTGATTCCGACTCTGCTTTGTCGGTTGTCTATGCATCCGATAGTGATTAAATTACATTTAAAAAAGAATCTCTATTAGCAATATACAAGTAAGTACTTATCATGTTTATTTTATTTTATAATTTGCAAAATTACCTTAAGTTACAAATTAATATCAAATTGACAGCTGTTCACTATATCGGTAGTAATTATCGACATTACCATAATTGATTAGGTTACAGCACTGCCGCATTCCTCGGGATGGACATGAACTCGCGCGCCTACTGTAGATACCGCCTTGGAACATGCGCCAAATTGTTCGTTGGAACGCTCAAACATGGAACTGGCCGTTCCATCTGGTGTCGGTTTTTACCGCGTATCAAAGTAGTTAAGTTTTGGCGCGCGCCTCGTTTGGGACGGTTATTTTCATCATTCGTGTGTTCGTTGCGTTCCGAGCTATGGATAACCAGAGTTGCCATAAATTGATAAAATTATATGATTCAAAATAACTGCTGTGGAATAGCAAAAGTAGTTTTTATTATAATAAAGCGCTCAGAGAAGATGAATGGAACTATAAAAGCGGTAGCTGTTCGTACACGAACGACATCCATGTTGAACGGTCAAACACTGGAACGACTGCCACGCGCGCTAGGCGTGCTTAGTTGATACACTTGGAACATATGGAACGCGTTCCATGGAACGCACTGGTCGGCGCTGTCATTAATGGCGCGCGTGCCAGGTTCGCATAATCAATATGCGGCTTAAGGCTTAATATAACCAGACCAGCGACTAGGAGAAGCATCAAAGGTCGAGACTTTTAATACAGCAATCGTCAATCTGCCTGCTAGTATGAATAAGGCAAATTCTTCCTATAACGGCAGAGGATTATGTACAGCAGTGGACAGTTACGGTCTGATAACGAAGACATTTTTTTTTTATAGTATAGGGTGACAAACGACCTGACAGTCCACCTGATGGTAAGTGGTTGCTGTGGCCCATAGACATCTACATTTATCCTCGTTTGCGAATCAAAATGCAGATGCGTTGCCACCCGTGAGGACTAAGATGGAATGCCTCGTTTCCAGTAAAAAGGGTCTCCGGTTCTCTACACTCACCATACGAAACACAGCAGTGTTGAGCTGCTATTTGACGCTGGTATTCTGTGAGAGCGTGGTCCTTCCCCGGTCGAGCCGACCCATTCGTGCTACAAATATACTACTAATATAGCTGCAGCATGGCTCTACCACGTAAAAAAATTGGCATTACAATGTAATTTAAAGGGGTTTTAAAAGTATTTTTCTATTTAAGTGTAATGATATTCAGTCGTAAACCTCAAGGTGTAGGTATGAAAATGTGGCCTCGCTCCCCATGATCGCCAAGTCGAGTAGTCGAAAGCGAGGAGAATTTAAAAAAAAAACTTCATTAGGATAAAATATCTTTTTCGCAAAGCTGCGATAAAGCTAACAAAAAGACTAATATATAATAAATTGAACTTTTAAAGGGACAGTAACTTAATAAGATTTTTGTTTTTTGAATAAAGGCTAGTGGGTGCGCAGTATACACGGAGCGCAACACGTGAGTACCTTGCCGAGCAGGCGCCCCCTGGCGACGAGGCCGCTGAAGTGCTGCAGCGCGGGCGCGCTCCAGTGCGCGTGGTGGTGCAGCAGCGGCGCGGGCGCCAGGCTACAGGCTACAGGCTACAGGCTACAGGCTAGTGGGTGCGCAGTATACACGGAGCGCAACACGTGAGTACCTTGCCGAGCAGGCGCCCCCTGGCGACGAGGCCGCTGAAGTGCTGCAGCGCGGGCGCGCTCCAGTGCGCGTGGTGGTGCAGCAGCGGCGCGGGCGCCAGGCTACAGGCTACAGGCTACAGGCTAGTGGGTGCGCAGTATACACGGAGCGCAACACGTGAGTACCTTGCCGAGCAGGCGCCCCCTGGCGACGAGGCCGCTGAAGTGCTGCAGCGCGGGCGCGCTCCAGTGCGCGTGGTGGTGCAGCAGCGGCGCGGGCGCCAGGCTACAGGCTACAGGCTACAGGCTACAGGCTAGTGGGTGCGCAGTATACACGGAGCGCAACACGTGAGTACCTTGCCGAGCAGGCGCCCCCTGGCGACGAGGCCGCTGAAGTGCTGCAGCGCGGGCGCGCTCCAGTGCGCGTGGTGGTGCAGCAGCGGCGCGGGCGCCAGGCTACAGGCTACAGGCTACAGGCTACAGGCTAGTGGGTGCGCAGTATACACGGAGCGCAACACGTGAGTACCTTGCCGAGCAGGCGCCCCCTGGCGACGAGGCCGCTGAAGTGCTGCAGCGCGGGCGCGCTCCAGTGCGCGTGGTGGTGCAGCAGCGGCGCGGGCGCCAGGCTACAGGCTACAGGCTACAGGCTACAGGCTAGTGGGTGCGCAGTATACACGGAGCGCAACACGTGAGTACCTTGCCGAGCAGGCGCCCCCTGGCGACGAGGCCGCTGAAGTGCTGCAGCGCGGGCGCGCTCCAGTGCGCGTGGTGGTGCAGCAGCGGCGCGGGCGCCAGGCTACAGGCTACAGGCTACAGGCTACAGGCTAGTGGGTGCGCAGTATACACGGAGCGCAACACGTGAGTACCTTGCCGAGCAGGCGCCCCCTGGCGACGAGGCCGCTGAAGTGCTGCAGCGCGGGCGCGCTCCAGTGCGCGTGGTGGTGCAGCAGCGGCGCGGGCGCCAGGCTACAGGCTACAGGCTACAGGCTACAGGCTAGTGGGTGCGCAGTATACACGGAGCGCAACACGTGAGTACCTTGCCGAGCAGGCGCCCCCTGGCGACGAGGCCGCTGAAGTGCTGCAGCGCGGGCGCGCTCCAGTGCGCGTGGTGGTGCAGCAGCGGCGCGGGCGCCAGGCTACAGGCTAGTGGGTGCGCAGTATACACGGAGCGCAACACGTGAGTACCTTGCCGAGCAGGCGCCCCCTGGCGACGAGGCCGCTGAAGTGCTGCAGCGCGGGCGCGCTCCAGTGCGCGTGGTGGTGCAGCAGCGGCGCGGGCGCCAGGCTACAGGCTACAGGCTACAGGCTAGTGGGTGCGCAGTATACACGGAGCGCAACACGTGAGTACCTTGCCGAGCAGGCGCCCCCTGGCGACGAGGCCGCTGAAGTGCTGCAGCGCGGGCGCGCTCCAGTGCGCGTGGTGGTGCAGCAGCGGCGCGGGCGCCAGGCTACAGGCTACAGGCTACAGGCTACAGGCTAGTGGGTGCGCAGTATACACGGAGCGCAACACGTGAGTACCTTGCCGAGCAGGCGCCCCCTGGCGACGAGGCCGCTGAAGTGCTGCAGCGCGGGCGCGCTCCAGTGCGCGTGGTGGTGCAGCAGCGGCGCGGGCGCCAGGCTACAGGCTACAGGCTACAGGCTAGTGGGTGCGCAGTATACACGGAGCGCAACACGTGAGTACCTTGCCGAGCAGGCGCCCCCTGGCGACGAGGCCGCTGAAGTGCTGCAGCGCGGGCGCGCTCCAGTGCGCGTGGTGGTGCAGCAGCGGCGCGGGCGCCAGGCTACAGGCTACAGGCTACAGGCTAGTGGGTGCGCAGTATACACGGAGCGCAACACGTGAGTACCTTGCCGAGCAGGCGCCCCCTGGCGACGAGGCCGCTGAAGTGCTGCAGCGCGGGCGCGCTCCAGTGCGCGTGGTGGTGCAGCAGCGGCGCGGGCGCCAGGCTACAGGCTACAGGCTACAGGCTACAGGCTAGTGGGTGCGCAGTATACACGGAGCGCAACACGTGAGTACCTTGCCGAGCAGGCGCCCCCTGGCGACGAGGCCGCTGAAGTGCTGCAGCGCGGGCGCGCTCCAGTGCGCGTGGTGGTGCAGCAGCGGCGCGGGCGCCAGGCCGGCCAGCACGCAGCGCATGCCGAGCGGCGGCGTCTCGCGGCACGCGCCCGCCGGCAGCTCGCGCACGCTGCACGCGCCCACGCGCCCCATGCTGCCGTAGTCCACGTACACCACCTGCGCAACGCGCAAATAACTCTCATGCACAACATTGCACTGTTAGGTCGAGGTTTTTACTAAAACCTTTAAGAAAAGTACTTAGACGATTAAAACCTAGTTTATTAATCAAAATCCAATGATCCGCCTTATCGGCAGACCATGCAATTGTTGAACGAAAAGCATTTAAGCGTCTCCCACACAGAAGCGGCTTGCGGTGGCGGCCGCGGTGGCGGCCGCGGTGGCGGCCAGTTGTATTCGCTTGCAATGTAAGTGAGTCTGCAAACCCACGCGGCCATGTCGCGACCTGCGAGCGGCTGGCCGCGGCCGCATGCCCCGCCCCTTTTGCCAACATGTGTGTACGCGAGTACGCGGTCAGTCGGTGGCCGCAGCGCGGTCAGTTGCAAATTTTTACAACAGGCCGCGTGTACCGCGTGAAAAATGATGTTAAATTCAGAGATTTTAATAGAAACAGCGCAAAATTATCCAGTACTTTATGATAATTCGCTACGTGATTACAAAAGCATTAGAATTAGAAACAAAATATATGATAATATTGCTGTTACGGCCTGCAGCTGCCTAGCTAATGGTAGTATCCACCTAGGCCCATAGTAGGAAGACCCTACAGGCAGATACAGGTCGGGCTATTGGCCAATGTGGAAATTTCTAATAGAAATAAACGAGGGGAAGGATCACTATGATAAAGGCACTCACCTGTTCCAGGAGCGGAGACGGTTCTCCAAGACCGGCCCGGCTGATGACAGTGTCGTGAGTGTATGTGTGATTGTATGTACGTGTATGTTGACGCGGCCTGGTCTGGATGACGCAATGCCGTCCGGGAGACGGTATGCGCTGGTATCCTCGGAACTTTCCCCCTCTGGAGGCACTCTTCCTGGTTTGTCACGAAATGGGACAGCTACACGTAGTACTTCAGAGGTAAATCACTATTATAGTTGCACAATTAATTTAACAGAGTTAGTAAGTCCTAATGAACGATACGGGTTCTCACAACGATTTACGCGGGTTGATACTTTCGTAACAAGTTAGGCGCGGAAAACAGACGTCAGTATAGCTCGCAAGGAATTCTGCAATGACTCTCGAGAAGTCCGATCCCGCCGCGTAATGCGGCCGGGGGAGGGAAAGGTGACCTCGATATCGAGGCTAAGCGCGCACGTTAAAGAATACGTTTCGAAGGTATAATATTCTTGCCTAAACAAACCCCCGCCCCGGACATAAGGCATTAGGTCCGCGAGTAGATTGGCAAACGGGACAAGGTCGCAACGGCACGTTGCAAGACCGAATCTCCGACCAAAACCTCGGCCACTCTAGGCACCCCATCCGCTCCAACTTAACAATGCGCCCACGGCGCCAATACAAAGGTAGAGCGTTTGGTTCTTTAACCAACACGAGGTCTCCCACCCGAGGAGGCTCCGTCTTGTCAGACCACTTAACGCGCTGCTGCAAAAGATGTAGGTACTCCAGAGACCATCGGTGCCAAAAGCTTTGAGTCATCTGTTGCAGCAGGGCAAACCTGCTAAGCCGTGATGCGCTCGTTTCCCTGAAGGGGTATTCGGGCAGAGCGTTAAGAGGCTGGCCAATCAGGAAGTGTCCCGGGGTTAGAACTTCCAAATCATTCGGGTCGGAGGAGAGGGGACAGAGGGGCCGAGAGTTGAGTACCGCCTCAATTTTACAGAATACAGTGGCGAGCTCCTCAAATGTCAAAATAGCTTCACCAATAACGCGACGAAGATGCGTTTTTGCCACTTTAACCACCGCCTCGAAAATACCGCCCCAGTGGGGACACGCCGGAAGGTCGAATTTCCACTGGATGCCCCTTTTTGACATAGCATTGCCTAAATAAGTCCGGTGGCTAGACAGAAACTCGACGACCTCCTTTAGATACCTATCCGTGCCCTTATAATTCGTTCCGCAATCCGACCGGATCAAGTCCGGCAACCCGCGCCGCGATACGAAACGGCCAAGCGTGGCCAAGAAGGCTTCCGTGCTGAGGGCGATTACAAGTTCCAAGTGAACGGCTTTAGTGGAGAGGCACACGAAGACGCAAAGATAGGCCTTATGCGAACGAGCGTTACGAAGGTTAGAGGACTTGACGAGGAAGGGGCCAGCAAAGTCGGTTCCGACTCCAGCAAATGGTCGGATGGCCCTGACGCGGTCGGGCGGCAAGTCACCCATGAGGGGCTGCGATATGGTGGCCTTCAGTTTATAACAGGATATGCACTTAAAGATGACGCTCCGGATGATACGTCGGCCAGCCAAAATCCAAAAATCCCGCTGTAAAATAGCCGAAAGAGCGTTGCACCCAGCGTGGGCATTCTTAACATGGTGGTGGGCTACCAGCAACCGGACCAGGGCGCCGTCCTTAGGGAGCAGCAACGGGTGTCGAGCCCCGTACGGCAGTTGAGAATTTTTTAAACGTCCGCCAACGCGCAGCATCCCCGCGTTATCCTGAAAGAGGTTCAGGCGGGCCAGGGCGCCCTTGATAACGGAGCCACGCTTCAAGTTTTCAATGACGGACTCAAATTGCTCCGTTTGGACCACTCGTGTCCAGTGCATCAAAGCTTCACGGCGCTCGCTAGGGGACAAAACGCTATCAGAGAGTCGGTGGGATCGGTATCTCGAATTGCGGACAAAGCGGCGCAACCAAGCAGTAACTCCCAAGAGCTTATCGAGGGAGCTGTACCGTTCCAGAAGAGAGAGATCCCGAGTGGGCTTATCCTTGCCCACTCCTACTCGGGCTCGTAGGCCCGGCAATTCGGTAGGTTCGGAGTAATTGGCCGGGGGCCAGAATGACTGAGACCCAGATAACCAACCGGGACCCCACCACAGTGGGTGGTCAACCAGCGATGGGGCCTCACAGCCGCGAGAAGCGCAGTCCGCGGGATTCAACTCCCCTGGGACATGTCGCCAGTTGAGAGAAGTCTCAGAGCTCTGGATTTGAGACACGCGGTTCGCCACAAAGACCTCAAGATTGTGAGGTGCAGCTCGGAGCCAACAAAGTACTATCTCACTGTCCGACCATGCGTAGACGCCCGTAATGTCGATTACAGGCTTCAAGGAAGAGTGAACGTGGTTGAGGAGTCGCGTGAGGAGAGCGGCACCGGACAGTTCCAATTTAGGGATAGTTAAGCGGGACCTAATGGGAGCAACCTTGCTTTTAGCGAGTACGAGATGGACGTCAGTATGACCAGAGGAACTCACCGTCCGCAAATATACGACAACAGCATAGCCCTTCTCAGAGGCGTCGCAAAACCCATGTAGGGTAGCCCGACATTTCCCGGGGGGAAGGAAGCACCTTGGCATGGAAACCCGGTTGATATCCGGAAGGGAGGAGAGCATGGCGAGCCACTCTCGCAAGAGGGCTCCGCCAATCGGCTCGTCCCAACCCAACCCGGACATCCAGAGCTTTTGAAGAAAGCACTTAGCTAAAAAGATGACCGGGGTGATCCACCCATTAGGGTCGAAGGTGCGGGCTACGGTGGACAGCACGAAGCGTTTGGTCCATGCTTTGGGCGGTGAGTCAAGTTTTACTCTATACGTAAAGGTGTCCTGAACAGGCTGATATTGAATGCCCAGCACAGTCAACAAATTAGGATTCTCAGGGTGCTCGAACAGATGAGGGTCTTGTTGATCCTCTCCTGGGAGGTCCTTCAAAATATGAGGGGAGTTCGACAACCACTTGCGCAACTCATAGCCTCCAGACTTCAGGATGGCAATTAATTCGTCTCGCAAGACCAGAGCCTCCTCGACGGTGGAAGCGCCCGTACAAATGTCGTCCATGTAGACCGAAGTCTCCAAAATAGACGCTCCCCGAGCGTATCTCAGGCGCTCTCTCTCAGCGAGTTCAACGAGGGTTCGCATGGCGATATACGGGCTGGACCGGAGTCCATATGTGGTGGTGTTCAACTCAAACACCTGTATAGGATCGCTGGGCTTCTCGCGCCACAATATCAGCTGATATCGGCGGTCATCACGATGGACCACTGATTGGCGAAACATCATCCGAATGTCCGCGACAAAAACCACTTGGTGTCGACGGAATTGGGTCAAGATGTCGGATATGTCCTTGATCAGTTTAGGACCCGAGTGAAGACACTAGTTCAGAGACACACCGTTTGATGTGGGGGCGGAACCGTCAAAAACTACCCGAATCTTACTCTCAGGGGTCCTCAAGACCGCATGGTGAGGGAGGAAGTAGTGCTCCTGTGAACGCCATTCGAAGTTGGACGGTGACATGTGACCCAGCTCCTGATACTCGCGCATGAACTCGACATATTTGTCGCGAAAGGCTGGGTCGCGCCGCATGCGGCGCTCCATGGAAAGCAACCTCTTCTCGGCCAGAGCACGAGACTGACCCAAAGAGGGACGTGAGTCCAGAAAGGGTAAGCGAGTGACGAAACGACCGTCAACCCGCCGGCCGGTATTGTTCTGGTAGAACAACTCACACTCACGGTCCAGAGGGTCGACTCGAGCTGCATGTGGTGGTTCCTCAATTTTCCAGAACCGCTGGACGGCGTCCGATAGGGACACGCTCACGACGGAGAGCGGGACGGCCGTCGGAGGGGGAGGAGACCACATAACCGGTCCAAAGAAGCTGTGCCCAAATATCGTGGAAATGGCTGACAGGCCATCGGGCTGCAGAGCTCGTATCTCACCTAACAAGAGGACACCCAGCGTGTCGGCCCCCAGTAACAAATCTATAAGCCCAGGTTGGGTCCAACGAGGGTCTGCCGGTCTCAAAGCCGACGCACAGCGCACAGCGCTGTCATTTATACGAACGTTAGGGAGAAACCCTACAATGTCGTCGAGGACATTTACCTTGACTAAAATACGAAGGTGTTCGCTGTCAGGGCTGAACATCAACTCCGCTTGTCCCCTAGGAGCAGGAGGCTCGGCACCTCCGATACCTACCATCGGACGTGATTCAGAGCTCCAGGGGAGCCCCAGTCTTCCCACCAACCGAGTAGAGGCCACACTACGTTAGGAACCCGAATCCAATAGAGCTCGAACCGTTAAGCGGTCGCCGCTTGGGTTGTAAACCTTCACTGAGGCCGTCAGCAATAGAACAGTTTGACAGGTGGACTGCTGACGACTTATAGGCTCAGTGGAGGCGGCCATGGCGGGAGCTAGGGCGGCAGCCTCCTATCTGGAGCTGCCTCTGTTGGACCGGCACCCTAACCGGGGGCGAGAGCCCCCCGAGAGCGGCACTCCGACGGCGTCTCGATGACCCTTGACTGGAATTCCCCGAACGGGCCGACCTGGGGAAACTCGGGGATCCTCGGCTCCAAGGCCCGGGGCCGATACGCAGTCTCCGGAACCCGGTAGTACCGGCACCGACCAAAGGCGGGCGGCGTTCCAGTCGCGGCCACTCAGCGAACGGGGGTGAGAACGGTCTAGCTGACCGCTGAGTGGCTGCGAATCCACTATCAACCCGCTGAGGGGGGGGTGAAGACCCCCCCCCTGGGGGAACGACTCCCAGACCGATCGGGGGAGGGACTCCCCTCAGAACGAGGGGCGCTGTGGTCCACCGGTGAGCGCCGAGCGTCGCCCGACAGTGGGCGCGGCTGGGCGCCCCCGCCCGTGGGAGTCGGGGGCTGGCCGGGCCCTGAGAGGACGAGCCGCGCGCACCCAGGCACAATATGACGTGGTGGTTGCCCTGGCAGTGCGTGCAGGGCCGCTGGTGCGGGCAGTCTCGTTGTAAATGCCTCTCCAGGCACGAGAAACACCAGCGGCGCTCCCTGGCGATGGTTCGCCTCGCCGTAGCCGGCTTGCGCAACAACTTCGGGCACGACGCCGCCCGGTGGTCGGATGCTCGACAATAGGAGCAGGGAGGCGCCTCCCGGGCCGCTAGGCCACTATAGGAGGGTACTGGGTGGCGCCCTCCCGCGGGGGCTCCGCTCGGCCTCAGGGGGGTGGGCGCCGCCTTGGCCGGCTGATTCCGCCTCTCCCTGGGCACCGCTCGGGAAGCTGCCGGGGGGCCCTCGACGGCGCCTGCTGCGTTCTCCCGCTGCCTACACTGCTCCTCCAGGAACCGCAGCAGGTCCCTAAAGGGGGGCATGTACGAGGCGCCATCCCCTCCATACCTCTCCTCAAAATGGAGCCGAAGGTCGAGGGGCAGGCGGGACAGCACTATATGAAGGAGCAGAAAAGACCACTCGTCCACAGGTAAATCCAGCCGCCGCAACGAGTTGCACGCTACGACGACTGGATTCACTATGTCTTCACGTAGTCTAGTTCGGTCCTTCAGCAGCGGGAGGTTCAGCAGCCTCCGAACATGATCGTCCGCAATCCGCCGGACGTTGGCGTACCTTCCAGCAAAGAGGTCCCTGGCGTTTTGGTAGGCGTCGTCCGACAACTTAAGGTGGCCGACGACGCCCAGGGCCTCCCCCTCCAGTGATGCCAGGAGGTACCCCATTTTTTGGCAGGGGGTCAAGTCCCTCCGGGCGTCCACCAGGCTGTCAAACATGCCGACGAAGGTCAGCCATTCCGAGAGGACCCCGGAGAACCTTGGCAGGTCCAGCATGGGGAGTCGTCCTAGCAGCTCTGGCTGAGTAGGCTTCCGCGGGGACTCGAGAAGGCTACTCAGCCGAGCTTCGCGCTCCCTCTCCGCGTCCTTGGCCCCCGCCTCGATCAGGTCGTCCGTTAGCGCGAGGAACTGCTCGTAGTCCGCGCGGCAGGGGTTCAGGACTCCCTTTTCCACCTCCGAGTCCTCGAGCTCAGAGTAAGCCTCCTCCACGGCAGCCCTTCGAGCATCGACCTGCTCGAGCCTCTTCCTCAGATTATAGACCCTGTCCGGTCGGCCTATCAACGCGTGTGCGCTGGTAGCCCAGCGCAGCTCAGTCCGCAAGCAACGAATTAGTAGCTTATGTGACGGCATCCTTACTAAATACAATAACAAAATAACAGAAATAACGAATACAGTACTACTAATACGATAATATCAATCAGGTTAGGTAGAAATTACACAATTATTAAATACAAGTTAATACGAAAAAACACAAATCAAATTAACACGTAACAACCCTAGTACGATTAACAATTATCCCATTACGTGACAGCCTTATGTATCTAATCAAATACTTCGCCTCAACAATTCTCGCTTGTTACCTACGGGCGTGGCTTTAGTAAACTATCTCCTAACAACAGAGAAAAGGCGAGCCACTATGCAACAAGAAAGAATTATTATTTATATTAATTTTACGTATTACGGCCGGGCGTGATTGTAGACACAATCAACCACGCTCTGCTACCAAATGTTACGGCCTGCAGCTGCCTAGCTAATGGTAGTATCCACCTAGGCCCATAGTAGGAAGACCCTACAGGCAGATATAGGTCGGGCTTTTGGCCAAAGTGGAGATTTCTAATAGAAATAAACGAGGGGAATGATCACTATGATAAAGGCACTCACCTGCTCCAGGAGCGGAGACGGTTCTCCAAGACCGGCCCGGCTGATGACAGTTTCGTGAGTTGTATGTGTGATTGTATGTACGTGTATGTTGACGCGGCCTGGTCTGGATGACGCAATGCCGTCCGGGAGAAGGTATGCGCTGGTATCCTCGGAACTTTCCCCCTCTGGAGGCACTCTTCCTGGTTTGTCACGAAATGGGACAGCTACACGTAGTACTTCAGAGGTAAATCACTATTATAGTTGCACAATTAATTTAACAGAGTTAGTAAGTCCTAATGAACGATACGGGTTCTCACAACGATTTACGCGGGTTGATACTTTCGTAACCAGTTAGGCGCGGAAAACAGACGTCAGTATAGCTCGCAAGGAATTCTACAATGACTCTCGAGAAGTCCGATCCCGCCGCGTAATGCGGCCGGGGGAGGGGAAGGTGACCTCGATATCGAGGCTAAGCGCGCACGTTAAAGAATACATTTCGAAGGTATAATATTCTTGCCTAAACAATTGCAGAATATAAAAAGACTTCGCCATGGTTAGTCATGTTACTGACGTCCAATACAGTACGTACTGACGTACAAAGTAGTACAGACAACTCAGCGAATGGCGCTTCAGACTACCGCTGCGACCGCGGTGGTATGTTGTTGCAGCGGCTGGAGTCGCGGCTCGCGGTTAGCCGCCACCGCAAGCCGCTTCTGTGTGGGAGACGCTTTAGACGGAGAGAATTTTAAAACAAATAAAGTGTGTCCAATCTCGTTGATGTCTCAATGTCTGTTTAACTTTTTTTTTTTTCATAAAATTAAAATTAAAATGACATGAACATGATCTAAAATCGTACGAGTGTAGGACAGCTCCATCTTTCCACTTTTTAAACAATCAATCCACTTTTTAAACTGAGTAAGCACTAAAACGCCTAAACGATTTAAGAAATTAAAATTTTTCCATAGCAAATGTTTTTATCTTTCAGATAAGAATAATTAAGTAAGCAATTTTGGTAAAAACCTTTCTTATTTACATTTATGGTTTTAATAGAGGCCAGCCGAGCTATATGGGATTTTTTTAAATGTCATTTACTGAGTTTTGAAATAGGACAGTCGAGCTGCATCGGACAATTTTTTTATTGTCATTTACTTGGTTTTGAAATAAGATAGTCGTACTGTAACGGAACATTTTAATGCCATTTACTGGGTTTTGACTTTCAACAGCTGAGCTGTTTAGTTGTATAGAGGTGTTGTCGGCGGGCGTACCTCAAGCATGTCACGAGGCAGCAGCGCGGTGACCCTGGCGCGGTAGAAGGCGGTGCCGGTGGCGTCGGCGTAGGGCGCGGCCAGCAGGCTGCCCACGCGCACGGCGCCCGCCACCGCCAGCAGCGAGCCGCGGTTCAGCGCCGCCTGGATCTGCCGCAGCTCGCACGCAGTCGACTCGTCGTCGTACTGCACCCAGAACTTGCTCACCGATATCAACTGAAATGCAACCGTATCTCCATTAACTCGTCTAAATTATCTAAATATGATTTTAGAACTTCTGGACATACGTATATAAGAAGTTGATAATAGGTAGGAGGATTCCATAGTTTATTAAAAACATCTTCTTTAGTCATTACATCCTATCAAAAGCAGATCAAAGATTGCTCAAAAGAGTGGTTTTTTATTCTTATTCAATTCTTATCAAGAAGATCCCAAATCCCATTTCAGTCTACCTCTGTCGCCTTTTCGGCGCCTGTTCGGCAACACCCACTGGATGATATGTTGTAGTAGATTCTTTTACGCCACCACTACACGGCCAATAACTAAAATACTACATTAAATTAAAGTAATTTAAATTTATCTTATGGTCTCAATGGAGACTTAAATGCTGAACATAATAATTTCATAGTTATCTGTGTACTAGTGTTATTGAAAACTACTACTGGATAGCCCAATGTCCAGCAAAGGATTATTAGTTAAATGATCGTAATTAAAAACTTTACATTAACTTATCTATATTGATGAAATATTTTATATATCTTACTTGAGATATTTTGAGCGGAAAGTGTGTATCATCAACTTCGGGCAACCGAGGCACCATTTTCTCTATATCAACATTCATGTTGCTCATCTCTAGGGCAGCCGCGAGTTCATTGGCTTTCTCTAACCTATAATAATATAAAATAAGTTACTATCCCTCAAAATTCAAGTATCTAATAAAAATCTTTCATATCTCTTGTGATATTATATTATAAGGTTTAATAATATAAAATTAGTGATAATATCTTAGCAAATTTTACTTATATAACTTAATTTTTAAATGAAATGAAATTCAGTGAAAATTAATAAATAACAAAATAATAATTTTATATGTTTGTTAAGTTAATCTTATATGTATGGTGCAAAACCTATTATGTATGAAAATAAAAGTCAGAACAAATTCTACTTACGGCAAAAGAGGTATTCGTATATCCATTCTAAGCTGGCGAGCCTTAATCGCTTTGTAAATGGGTAACACAACCTGTCCGGGTATTGTCGGATCCTATAAAGTTAAAAACATTATTTACATTAGCAGTCATTAAAAATACATCTAAATCTATGATTCACCAGTTTTTGGTACATACTCCAGTTTTGTCTTTATCGCGTTTAGAGCTGTCGCTTCCTTCCGAGAATGTTAGATATATTTTTCTGAAAAGAAAATTACGTCAAATTAATATAATTACTACATTTAATGTTTCATGGTTGATAGAAGATGACTTGCAATGTATATAGGTTGATTCTACTTCAGGTATACTTCTTAAAAAAAAAACGTTACTACCCAAGCAGCATGCAAGCTGTACACGAGCTGTATTGAAGTTTATTTTTATACTAGAAGCTGTATTTTAAACGGCTGGCTGTATAAAGGCTGTATAAGCGCTTATAGTTCTTAAATGTAAAAAATTGGCACAAATTCTACAGCTTTATGCGTTAATTGCGCAGTACAGTAGCTATAAAAGTTTAAAAGTGGCTGTATAACTGCTGTATTACAGCTGTTATTTGGTGTGCAAGAAAAACTATTACACTACAGATATTGTCTTTAAAGATAAGCATTCTAAATTGGGATTTGAACGAAATTACTATTGAATATAAAACAAAAAGAACTTTCTCTTCGATGACTAGGTTGTATTTATATTATACTTTATTAAATGATGGCGACATTTAATGTCATAGTAAAAAAATATAATATTAACATATTATTAATACTATACTGGGATTGGAGTTGAGTTTTGACGGCGACAATTGGTGAATTGTAAGTGCAAAATTAGATTTACGGTAAACTTGTATGTGTTTTCTATCAAAAAATTGCCGCGCCAGCAAAATGACTAAATAATATAAGACGAAAATACTAGATACGGTAACTAAATATCGGTTGCACAGGTTAGAATAAAAAATATATATTAAATTAATAGATATGAAGGCACATCGGGACACAATGATCATTAGTCAAATTGAAAATAATGGTATAATAATGTGTAATATTCGTAAAATTATGTTTTAAATTTTATTTTTATGGGTCCTACCTAAAATGACGACAATTTGCTAACAAAACGATATTTGACAGTAGCTGTACTATGTATGTTATGGATTCTATCATTGGTTTTTAATCAGTTGTATAATTGTTTTCTACGTGGTAGAGCCATGCTGCAGCTATATTATGGTTGTAGCACGAATGGGTCGGCTCGACCGGGGAAGGACCACGCTCTCACAGAATACCAGCGTAAAATTGTAGCTTAACGCTGCTGTGTTTCGTATGGTGAGTGTAGAGAACCGGAGACCCTTTTTACTGGAAACGAGGCATTCCATCTTAGTCCTCATGGGTGACAACGCATCAGCATTTTGATTCTTAATCGAAGATAGATGTAGATGTCTATGGGCCACATCGATCACTTACCATCAGGTGGACTGTGTGCTCGTTTGTCACCCTTATCCTATAAAAAAAAAATAGAATACAAAACATATAATTCTCTTTAGAGATACGTATAAAAAATGAAAGCCCTTGTCTTGGGAACAGTGTTGCATAACTTTTATTTAGATTTAACATGCCCTTCTAACTGCATTAAATCTTTTTCTTTTTTTTTTCACATATTGGTAACAAATAAATTTTGTAGACCAGCACAATATAAAAACATAATGACACTTAAAACAAATACAATACAAACAAAATGGCGATATTCTATCACTTATACAGATTTTAATTGTAAAATGGCTGTTATTTTTTTATTTTTTTTAGTTTTATATCAACGTCATAGACTGTTGACTTACAAGAGTGTACAATTATTACACCAAAAAAATAAGTTTTAGAAGGGAATTTGCATACTCCATTGTTCAAAAATAAAATTTGAGTGATACTATAATAACACTTAGAGCTGTATAAGCAAGTAACAGCATTCAAAAAAATAGCTTCTATACAACTTCAATGATAAAACCAGATTAAAATGTTACAAAATACTTGAAGTTCTGTACTAGAATTTTCATATTCTGATTAAGAACTCTAAGCTTACTTAGATCCCATAATACAGTCTTTATAGAGCTTGAGATGTATAATAAATCATAAACCACTCTTATAAGGATACAACCTATTTTCTACACTCCTATACGCTTCTAAAAGAATTCGAAGTTCTATGTGGGCTGACTATGATTTTGTTTTATATCGTGGAAGCAGTTTACATATATACATTTTACAAGGATAAACGTTCAGACCCGAATCATTTACGGGATTTGAATCCGCAGGCCTCAACTCAACTCTGCAACTCATTGTTAGCCACTGCGTCACGGAGCCCTCATACTCTGTACATGAAAGTATTAGTGGAAACTAGGAAACTGCCATTGTTTCCACTAATGCTTTCATGTGGCATTTTTTGTTCGGATTATCATTGCAATTAGGGCCTAAAGTTCTCTGTTACACATAGGCCTCCCCGTAGATTTCCTCATAGGATTTGCCATGGTTGCCACGCTGGCAAACGGGATGGCAACCGCAGTTTTTTATTTATAGTCGTTATTAGAAAGACGCTGCTGCCCATTTCACGATTTGTTTCCCTCTGTCGCCTCTTACAACACCGCCACTACATGGTATAGTGTATACGGTAATTTTTATTCGGGTCAAGTTATAATAAAATATATATAAATAATTATACATATATATGAAATATCCCAAAACTTCACAATGTTATGTAACAACTTACTGTGAAAAATCTGAACAGATTGAATTCAACTACTCTTATGGATTTTAATGAGTTTAATTTTATTTATTTTTAACTTCTGACATTTCGAGTGCTTTGTAGCAATCATGATCATGGAGAGAGACTTCGCCATGTCTATATCACAGCCGTGTACCTTCGGCTTTTAATAGTTGTTTTTGATTTGATCTACGCAGAATGAGTTCACTGAATCTTGAATTCATGCCACTTTGGGTTTTAATTTTATTTTATTACAAGGAAATACAGGATCTCAAGGAGACTGCAGTCGCCCAGGCGGTAACAACTGAACGTACTCAGAGTTAACTATGATATTGTGACGTTAATTCCATTCCTTTCGTTTTCCCCCGTTCCCTGGACCATAGGTGCTGCAAAGCACTCAAAACTAAGTAAAATAAAACACGGCCGAATCCGCGACATTAAAAATAAGTAAAATTAAACGCTATAAAATTTGTTACAGTAGTTTTTATTCAATGTGTAGTGTTCGCGTAAATTAATCATTGAGTAATCCTGAACAGAATAGAACATCCGTCAGACTAGGTTGTATGTGCATATATCCCTTTGCATTTGAAACATTAAAAAAAAGAAGTAGCGCCCGACGCGTATAAAACATAAAGAACCGGTCAAGTGCGAGTCGGACTCGCGCACCGAGGGTTCCGAACAAATTCGTAGGTATATAAATTTAAAATTTATAAAAATATTTTTATTATATGATGTAATTAAAAATTTATGATCTTCGCAATTTTTCCTTTATCTGTGATATAATACGTTGCTTCGTACCAAATTTTAAGATTCTGAGTTCACGGGAAGTACCCTGTAGGTTTTGATTCCCTTGCGAATGTCAAAATTTGCGGCATAAACGGCTGTATCTTTTTATTGCGTTGGCTTGATTTTTTCACAGTTATAAGGGGTAGTAGTAGACTTGAGTAAGTCATATGAATTTCAGCTTGATACCTCCACGCGTTCCTGAGAAAAAGGGTCTTGACAGACAGACGGACAACAAAGTGATCCTATAAGGGTTCCGTTTTTTTTCCTTTTGAGGTACGGAACCCTAAAAAGCAAGGGTGCGTACGCGCAGGGCGGCTACCTGCTGTTCGAGTCGAAGGAGACGCTGGGGTCGTCGCCGAGCGCGCGGCGCACGGCGGCGCGCACGGCGGGCGCGTAGGGCGCGGGCGGCTGGTGCGGCGGGAAGCCGCGCAGGTACACCGAGCGCCGCGGGTCCAGCCCGCCCAGCGTGCGCACCGCCTCGCACTCGCGCGCCTCGTCCTGCGTCGCCTGCACGAAGTACTGCGGGTAGAACGCGCCCGCCACCAGCACCTGCGCACGCACACACAACACACGCTCTTACACCTTCTCAACACAATCATGTCCTATGTCAGACAAAAAATCGAACTTGCATAAATACATAAATAAATATATAAGCTATTGGTGTGATCAAAATAATCTGGTATTAAACCCCATTAAATCTCAGTATATGTTACTGAGAACGCATAACCAGATAAATACTATTCTAACTTTCAATCAGCAAATTAACATCAAGTGTGATCCTTCAGAACGTGTATTGGAAGCTCAGAACTTAGGTCTCGTTATGGATGGAAGGTTGCGTTTTGAGGGTCATGTACAAGAAACCATGCGTAACTGTTTCTATAGACTCAGTCTTGTACCAGATAAGAGAGTATTTGACAGTGGACATGCGCATTAGGTTGTGTGAAGCACTCATTCTGTCGAAGCTAACTTATGCGGATACAGTATTTGGTGAGTGTTTGCTCGCTAGAACCAAAAGATTAATACAAAGAGTTCAAAACGCCTGTGCACGTTTCTGCTTCACAATCCCTAAGAGATCACACATAATCCCATTTTTAAATCGACACGACGTGATGAGTATGGCCGCTAGACGTGCCCTCCACCTTGCGTCATTGCTTTTTGGAATAATAAATACCGGGGAACCATCATACATGTACCAAGAGCTCATTTTCTCGCAGCGTGCGGTTAGGACAGCATCACGACTTACATACCCTAAGCACCACACAGCTGCCTTCCGTGGCAGTTTCCGCTTTGCTGCCACTAAGTGCTGGAATGACATACCCCCACCGATCAGAAATAGTAAATAAGTTGCTACTTTCAAACCTTTATTAAAAAAGTTTCTGATTTCAGCACAAAAATCCAGCAAATAGGCATAAATGGTATGGTTCATACACTCTCAATGCTAGCACCGTACATGCACACACTAACGCACGCACGTACTCACTCACGTACGCATGCACACATCCACTCTCTCTCTCACACACAGACGCACACACACCACCTTTTGTTATTACTACACTATAAATGTATCACTGGTACATGGAATTTTGACAGATTTGTTCATTATATTTTACCTTTATTTTATATTTTTGTTAATATTTTTTCTCTTGCTGTTTATTGTCATCTGCCGCATACTCCTGGCTCCACTGAAAATCAGCGTTACGAATTGATGTATGTATTGTATGTATTTTCAATTCGTGACTTAAAGCTGAGTGGAGACCATTTTGGTGCATATTACGTTTATTTTATTATTTCTTTTTTAAATATTTTTGTTTAGTTAAAAAAATTGTTCTCATTGATTTTTTTTTTGTTATAATTTATGTGCCAAATAAACTTATTTCTTTCTTTCTTTCTATATGCTATAGTAACATTTCCGAAGTACTTAGTTGAATTGTGATAGTTTATGATTCTTGTGCTTGGCTTAATTACAGTAACAAGCTCCTCCAGACCGAATTTCAGTCACGGCGCCCAGTCCCAACGGAGACTAGCCATCTGCACAGGACAGGTTGTTTGCATATACACTCTGTCACTTTTATACCCGAGTGTATATGCAAACATAGGTGCACTCTCTATTCCCTCACTCTCATAGTCCGATGGGACGATTATCCGACACGGTTAGAGAAAGATCAGGCGCAGAACCAATAGCTTGACGTGCTTTAGGAAGCGCGAGGGTGAAACACGCCAACTTCCTGACTCCAGTGAGAACTTTTTTGACACAAAAACCCAATAACCGCATTTTGGACTGAACAATAACAATATCAACGGGGGTTAACTAATAATTCTCTACCAATAGCCGCCTTTACACAACACGTGCATTCACTCACGATCGGAAGCTTGCACGCGTAATCGTGAGTGATTGTTTTTTTTTTCTCATTTTTATGTGCCTTGACTCTTTCGCGCGCTATTACTCCCATATTTTTTTCAAAAAGGAAAAAACATAATGACTGCCGCGACCTGGAGTGTATGAAAAATCACTCAGTTTTGTTCAACGCTCGTCTGAAGACTAGCATTCTAAAGAAATGAACAAAAGGGTTAGAAGGAATAATTTACAAGCAGTTATGTTTGCTGGTCTAAGTGTATAATAGATTATATATTTATAAATTTATTTTTATATATTAATTTTAATATATTATTAAATAAAATCAAACATGAGAGGACATGCGTGAGACTTGCATTATGCCAAGAACTCTGTAATAAGGTCCTTGTTCCATAATCTAATGTCCGCCATTTTACGACAGCAATCGTTTTCACAGAACCGTGCGTGTAAATTATGTTTGAAGCGAACAGACTTGAACGCACGACTGAGGTATGAGAGGATTCGTGAGCAGGTGGCGCGCGCGTGCATTCTCGTTCTCCTTTTCTATCTTTACATGAGCGCTCTTTCCTGCGCGACTGCCTATTCACGAGTTAAAGAGTAAGAAAGAGTGAAAGCGGCTAATGTCAACAAGTATATCCCACCAACCAGTCAGGTGACCTAAAGGAAGAAACACCACACACTAGTATGAACACTTTAATCTAACTTAGTCTTAATGCTCTAACAACAGAAACTACAATGACAGCAAAACAGTTAAAAATATAATATGTGTTTTTTTTTATAGAATAAGCAGAAGCAAACGAGCATGCGGCTCACCTGATGGTAAGTGACTACCGCCGCCCATGAACAACCGCAACACCAGGGGAATTGCAGATGCGTTGCCAGCCTTTTAGAAAGGTGTAAGCTGTTTTCTTGAAGGTTCCTAAGTCGTATCGGTCCGGAAAATTCGCTGGTGGTAATTGATTCCACAAAGAAGTTGTGCGAGGGAGAAAACTTCTTCTAAATCGCACAGTGGTGGACCGCCAATCATCCAGATGGTATGGTTGGTAACGCGAGTTTTGTCGCGATGTGCGATGGTGAAATTGAGTAGCTGGAATTAGTCCGAACAATTCCTCAGAGCACTCCCCGTGATAGATGCGATAAAATACGCAAAGAGATGCAACATCTCTACGCAGTGCCAGTGTATCGAGCCGATCAGAAAGAACTCGGTCGTCGACGATTCGAATCGCTCTGCGCTGGATGCGGTCAAGTGCAAGGAGCTGGCACTGGGGTGCCCCGGCCCAGAGATTAGAACAGTATTCCATGTGGGGCCGAACTTGCGCTTTGTAAAGTTGCAAGCGGTGTGCCGGCATGAAACACTGTCTCGCTCTGTTGAGCACGCCAAGCTTTTTAGAGGCCAATTTGGCCTTCCCTTGCAAGTGACCACGAAACTGCACGCTATTCGATATGTCGACGCCAAGGATTCCGATACTGGCTGAGGCAGCAAGGGGAGTGCAAGCTTTAGGTTGTGTAAGATTTCCTTAAAGCTTCTTTCTTGTGTATGTATTTCGTAAATATAAATAAACTCGTAACAAGGATATCTTCGATATAAGTTGAACTCACTTTGAGAACCAGATTAATCTCGTGCTTGGCCCAGGGCGAGGTACCAGGTCGAGGTTCCAGACCCTCACGGGAGAGACGCAGACGAAGCTCTCGCACAAGGTCATCTAACTCTCTCAACGCACGCACTTGTACGTAGAAGCGGCGCGCCCACTGTGCCTCGCTGTTGCCTTGTTGCTTGAAATAGTTCAACTGGCGTAAATGGTTCCACACCTAGAAAACAATTATCTTTATTAAAATAGTCCATTATGCAGTAAGAAGCAGTTCATCTCAATGGGGTCAAACGTCAAAATTAACGTGGTATAGCAGCGCTTAATGCTGATGTGTTTCATATAGGCAGTGGAGAGACCCCTTTTTCTGCCGACTTCCAAAAAGGAGACGGTACTCAATTCGACTGTATGTTTTTTTTTATGTGTGTTACCTCATAACTTTACTGGGTGAACCGATCTCGATGATTCTTTTTTTATTTGAAAGCTGGTACTTCTCGTGTGGTCCCATATGAATTTGATCAAGGTTAGACCAATAGTTTTTGAGTTATTCTTAAAAACTCATATTGAAGTCGGCAGTACAAAATTTTTTATTTTAAATTATACTGATAATGAGGCATTCCAACTTAGTCCTCAGAGGTAACAATACATCTGCATATTGATTCTGAATAAAGGATAGATAAAGTTGTTCGTGGGTTAAATCACATCCACTTACCATCAGGTCACCCTTATTCTATATAAAACTATCTTAACAGGTGAAAAATATTATTTTAACTATACATAGATATGCAGAGAACCTTCCATATCAGAAGTCCTTTATGATACAGCAAATATAGCATACTCTAACGCACTTACGTTAGTAGCTAGGTATAAATGAAATCGTAGTTTTAATTTTTATCAAATTTCTAAGTTCTTTTCCGGAAATACAAAAAAAATACACTTTTCACACCTTATACACATTAAGGAACGCAATACTGTCACTCGTGGATCCATCAGCCCATGTAAGTTTTGAGTTATAGGCGTTTAATCGTTCCCGAAAGGGACTGCTGAACACATTCTTCACTGACATGGCAGCAGCTATCAAAAGATAAAAATAAATACGAAATTAGTAATTACACAGAAAAATATTCATGCAAAATAAATAAAACTTAGAAAACAAACTAAAAGGATTTTTTTCTTTTTGAAGAACACTAACAACACATATAACACCAACAACTATTTCCAGAAGCAAAACCTGCACAGAAACAAACCAGCAATAAACTTTATTTCTTCTTTAAAAATGTTACCTCACACTAGTAATTTCTCCTGTCTTGTGACATCTATACCCAGTATATAATATTATATTATATATAATATTCACTATACAATTATTTGTAAACCATACAAATACTTGTTTTGTGCAGGATTTTGTTAGGCCATGCTCTAGATAATTGATCTGAATGGCTCGCACTTCATAAAAAATTATCCTTCAATTGTTTTTATATACATATATACTTACAAAGTTTATTATTCATTTAAACAAATAAATACATTAAATAATACTAACCCATAATAATGGTCTCGTCAAAACATCCATATATGTATCCTAACATAATTAGCTTAGATACTCTTACGTCGAGTGGTAATTTGGCCATGACGCGACCTAAATATGTGATGTCACCATCGGACACACACCACTCATCCTTTAGAGTCTTTTTCAAAGCTCCCACCTAAAAAATAAACAAGAGCTTCAATCATTTAACACCAATAATTTAAAAATATATTATTTGTTGACATAAGAATTATGATAGCTCTTGGACAAAGACAATCACATTAAAATTTATTGGAGGTGAGCAACCTCAGATTTTGTTTCAATTACGTTTAATAAGCACAGTCCTTTTCAATTTTTTTTACTAAGGCTGCTATTACATCATTTCCATTACAGCCTATAAAATTCCACTACTGAACATAGACCTCTCCCCGTAGAATGCCCCATAGGGGGAATTTTTCCATATTTAACACTATTGGAAGGCAGGAAGACCACAGTTTCGTATAATTCTGAGTTGTTGTCAGGAAGATACTGCTACTCCAAGTCCTGTTCTGTTCAATTGTCCAGTTTCTCTCTGTCGCCTCTTATGAGACACACAGGACGATGTGGATATGTTAATGATCATAGATATGTGAATCTGAGAAATACGACAAAACTACGACAGTTTAGTCTGTACATTTCTTTCACTCATACATCTATGATCATATTGTATTATCCCATTTGACAACATGCTCACGAAATGTACTTATGAAACCTCAAAACAAAGACAAAATTGGCGTCGAAATGCAACGTTTGTGTGGAACACTGAATGTTAAAATATAATTGAATACCTTTTAATCCACTGGAGATACAGTTTTGTAAGAATTTGTAGCTTCTACTCTCAATTCTCCAAGTTCAAAAAAAGGGATTCACACGCTTTTTCTGAGCGTCGGCATACCCAAAATTTGACCCAAATATGTCAACTTCTTAAATCTGACCCAAATATATTTTCACGACTAATCTTTTACTCTTTTATTTTCTTTTTTACTTAAAAATAATGATGATGGTAGCTAAAGTAGTTGTATAAGAAACTATATCGGCGTCTATAGATTGTTATATTGAGTAAATATTAAGAGATTCTATGATCACACAATTTATTGTGCATATATTTGACTGATGGTTATCACAGACATATATATAGGAGATATCGACAAAATATTTCTATGAAGACGATATGGTTATGTAATAGCAACTTGATGGAATTTTTTAATTAGAATCAATAAAAAATCTGAATGATTAACAAAATTAAATAATGCAAAAGTTACTAGTCTTGTGAATTTCACGAATTATGTGCGTCTAGGAGAGATTTCCGTACTCTGAAAGATAAACTAATTTCAATAAGCTAAGTTGGTCATTAGTATATTAATTCATTTAATTCAGAGTGGGTGAATTTAATTCGGAGTAACAAAGAAACGGCCCCCAGTCCCCGGCGGCCCTGCTATTCCTGGCTACGGTGGCGACCATGGTAACGGCGGGGCAGGGGGTGCTAAGAATCTCCGGTGGAGGTTCGGTTGCCACCTAAGACGACTCGACCTGGCAGCATAAAACGCACGCACCCTGAGGACTGACGAGAAGATTGTGGAGCTGGAAGAAGAGATAGACAAGTTACGCTGGCATATTATAGGATTATCCGAAGTCCGTAGAGAGGGGGAGGACACGGTAATCCTCGAATGCGGCAACTTGCTCTATCACCGGGAGGGCGACCATCTGTCCCAAGGAGGTGTCGGATTTATCTTCCACAAGTCTCTCGTTAACAACGTTGTAAAGATTGGGAGTGTGTCGACGAGGGTTGCGTACCTTATACTCAGAATCACCAAACGGTATTCGCTGTAGGTCATACAGGTTTGCGCACCAACCTCGGCACACCCCGATGAGGAGATGGAGGAAATGTATGAGGATATCTCTAGAGGCATGCATTCCTCCAAAACCCAATATACGGTGTTAATGGGAGACTTCAATGCAAAACTAAGCACAAAAGAGAATGATGAGCTGAAAGTAGGAAAATTTGGAATAGGGCAATGGAACTCAAGGGGCCAGCAGCTGGCCGAATTCATGGAGAAAAAGGGACTCTTTATAATGCACTCTTTCTTCCAGAAGCGGCCCCACAGGAAGTGGACCTGGTCGAGCTCCGACGATTCCACAAAAAATGAGATTGACTTCACGACCAGACGACAACTGTTCAGTGATGAGTGAAAACTGGTAGTGATCACCGAATAGTCAGAGGCACACTGAACCTAAACGTTAAGTTGGAGAGGTCTCGTCTAATGAAGTCAACGCTCCGTCCCCCTCGTGCTCTGTTCCAAAGTCCTGAAACCTTTCAGCTCAAGTTACAAAACCGTTTTCAGTGTCTAGAAGACTGCAATGAAGTGGACGATATGAACGACAAGCTCGTGGAAACTGTCCATGCGGTCGGAGCTAAGTTCTGCAAGACCCACCGCAGAACACAAAAACTCTCCGATCACACTCTCAATCTCATGGCTGTTAGACGGGAGATGAAGCTACATTCTTCAACAGATTTGACAGCATACAGGCAACTGAACTGACAGATCTCCAAATGCATGCGGCGGGACTTACGCAACTTCAATACAGCTTGTATTCAAGAAGCGATCGAGCGGAACCAAGGCTCCAAAGTCTTTGCCAGAGATCTGTCTGCCAGAAAGAGCCAACTGTCAAAGCTGAAGACCGAATGTGGCAGCATCGTTTCCGGGACACCTGAGATTTTGAGTGAGATTGAGAGGTTCTACGGGCAGCTGTACACGTCATCGTTGGAGCCACACGCAAGTGTGAGTAACGATCTAAGAGCGAGTCTTATCCGACACTATTTCGAAGATATCCCGGACGTCAGTCTGAGCGAGATTAGAATGGCTCTCCAGCACCTTAAAAACGGCAAGGCCCCAGGCGAGGATGGAATTACAGCGAAGCTTCTGAAAGCGGGTGGAAGACCGGTACTTGAAGTCCTTCTGAAGCTCTTTAATTCCGTCCTCCATGGTGGCTTTACACCGGAGGCGTGGAGCAGAAGTGCGGTGATCTTGTTCTTCAAGAAAGGTGACAACGCTCTCTTGAAGAACTACAGACCGATTTCCCTTCTGAGCCGCGTCTACGTGCTGTTTTCGAGAGTCATTACGAATCATCTCGCGCGCAGACTTGACGACTTCCAGCCTCCCGAACAAGCCGGTTTCCGAAAGGGTTTTAGCACCATAGACCACATACATACCCTTCGGCAAATTGTACAGAAGTCCGAAGAGTACAATTTGCCACTATGTCTGGCGTATGTGGACTATGAGAAAGCCTTTGATTCCGTCGAAATTTGGACGGTGCTGCAGTCCCTTCAGCGGTGCCAAGTTGACTGTCGATATATCGAAGTGCTGAAGTGTTTGTACAGTAGAGCTACGATGGATATCCGAGTACAGAACCAGAGTACGAAACGTATCCAATTGCAGAGAGGTGTAAGACAGGGTGATGTTATATCCCCGAAACTCTTCACCGCTGCATTGGAAGACGTTTTCAAGCTTCTGGACTGGAAAGGATACGGTATTAACATCAATGGCGAGTACATACCTCACCTTCGATTTGCCGACGATATAGTCCTTATGGCAGAATCGCTGGAGGACCTAAGCACCATGCTCAATGACCTCAATAGTGTCTCCCAACGAATAGGTCTTAGGATGAACATGGACAAAACAAAGATCATGTTCAATGTCCATGTCGCACCTATGCCGGAAGTTGTTGGGAGCACTAAGCTCGAAGTTGTTGACGAGTATGTTTACCTGGAACAAATAGTCAAACTAGGTAAGTCCAACTTCGACCGAGAGGTCAATCGACGGATTCAACTCGGCTAGGCAGCGTTCGGGGAAACTACGACACATCTTCTCGTCAGACATACCTCAAAACCTTAAAACGAAATTGTACAACCAGTGCGTGTTGCCAGTGATAACTTACGGATCTGAGACGTGGTCCTTCACTGCTGGCCGTATGAGGAAGCTCAAGGTCACTCAGCGAGCTATGGAGAGGGCTATGCTCGGGGTTTCTCTGCGTAATAAACTTAGAAATGAGTATATCCGCAGTAGAACCAGAGTAACCGACATAGCCTAACGGATAAGTAAGCTGAAGTGGCAGTGGGCCGGCCATATAGCTCGAGAAACCGACAACCGATGGGGAAGAAAGGTTCTTGAGTGGCAGCCTCGTACCGGTAGGCGAAGTGTACGGCGACCCCCCACGAGATGGAGGGACGACCTGGTATGACATGCAGGAAGTCGATGGATGTTGATGGCTCAGGACCGTGCTTTGTGGCATTCCTTCGGGGAGGCCTATATTCAGCAGTGGACTTATGAAAGGCTGTAATGATGATGATGATGTACGCACCAATGACCCTCCTATTTTAGTGTGTCGTACGATGCTGTCTTACGCATCATGGGATAATAAAAATAATCCTTTCATAAAGAAAAAGTGTTTAGTATAAATGACGATTAATGATGTCAACAAATTCCTAGTTTGATCAGGTTCATTTTTCTTTTGCCAATTTTCTTGTTACTATTTTTGATAACCAAATAGAAAATAATATACTACTCTCATTAAATATCTCTTATATCTTTAGCTATAACCTAAACATAACAGACTGAATGACAAATAAGAAACAGAATCGATAATTATTAGACTCAAGACTAGTGCAATCATCCAGAATTTTTTGAAAATCCAACTAGTAAACTGAATAAAATGTCTAGTACATTAACGGAGCAATCTTTGTGATGACTGAGCAGACAAAAGATTAACAGTTACCTCTTTTAGCACAAGAATTGTCCTGTGTATGTTGGACATATCGGGTGGATCCATAGCGAGGGCCAAAATATCGCTTGGGGGTCCCATATCCAACATTTTTGCTAGTAATACCAATCTCTCAAGCGGGCAACGAATTATCTCAGGCGTACATTCGTCTGGAAGGTTTTCCTGGAAGAAAAGACAAATTAAATAACTAAAATGATGTGAAAAACTATTACATAGGTAGTTAATTTTGACTAAAGAAGAGTAGTGGATTGAAGTTTTGACATAATAACGGCAGTATTATTAATAACTATTTAATAATGATATTGTACCACTTCCCCCCCCCCCCCTACCCATATACATATAGAAATGAGGCCGTCCATAAAAAATATAAAATTTACATAACCAGGATAATAAACACATGATTGATCTTTTTTGAATTTATGGCGTGATCGTTTCAGTTAGGACCCTTATTTACGTTGTGTTCGTTTAGTAACTTAGTTCTTTTAAATGTCTCTTGGAAGAATGAATATTCAGAGCCAGAGCAGTATAGAATAGAATAGAATAGAATAATTTATTCAATATTGATTATTACATAATACTTATTGAAAGTCATTTTTTATTTACCACTGGTTCGGAAAACACCCCAGTCCTGGGAAGAACCAGCAAGAAACCCAGCGGGACTTTTTTCCAAACATATTTCACTTAACATTAACTTCGTTTATACAATTTTTAAATGATTTTTCATAGAACCAGCATGGTAGCGATCACCTTATTCCCTGGGGTTATTTTCATTCATGTATTCCTTGATATTATAATAACCCTTTTTGTACAGTTTTTCTTTAATAAAACTTTTAAACTTGTTTATTGACAAACTTTGAGTATGTTCTGGGATTTTGTTGTAAAAGCGTATACATTGCCCCATAAATGAATTACTGATTCCGTGGAGTCTAGTAACTGGCATTACAAGCTTATGTTTGTTCCTAGTGTTTAAAGTATGCACATCCTTATTCTTATTAAAGCTATATATGTTTTTATGCAAATACATTACATTCTTATAAATATATTGCGATGCCAAAGTTAATATGTTTATTTCTTTAAATTTTTCTCTGAGGGACTCTTTACAATTTAGGTTATAAATCGCCAGTACGGCTCTCTTTTGCAAAACAAATATAGCTTCAATATCAGTCGGATTACCCCATAGCAAAATTCCATAAGACATTACGCTATGAAAGTAACTAAGATACACTAATCTAGCTGTCTCAACATCTGTGAGACTTCTAATCTTTCTTACAGCATATGCTGCAGAACTAAGTTCTCTTGCTAATTTAGATATATGGGGGCCCCATTGAAGTTTCGCGTCAATAGTAACACCAAGAAAAACAGTGGTATCCACAAGACTCAACTCCTCCCCATTTAACAGCACATTGGTATTCGAATCTTTTACATTAGGTATTGTAAATTTAATACACTTTGTCTTATTGCCGTTTAAAAGCATATTGTTGGCGTTAAACCAATGTGCCAATTTCGATAGAGCATTATTTACATCGTCATAATTAATTAACTGCCGTTTGAGTTTGAAAATTAAAGAGGTATCGTCAGCAAATAATACTATATCGTGATTGTCCCAATATAAATTTGAATAAATAAGTAAATAAATTTTAATAATTTCTAGACACATCTCAACAGATATTTCGTTTATAAATTGCTATCAACGTGTTAATAGTGAATCATTATTTTATATTTTGCATTCATTTAAAAAAAAACTGATTAGAATACATTTTAAACAACATATAATCAATAAACGATGATCGCGTATAGTGATTAAAATTTAGAGCACATATTTACTAAAGAAAATATCTTCACAATTAGTTTGATGTACAATAACATTAGAAATAAAAACAGAAAAGTTAACACATTTTTGATCGAATTTCTCACACGTTAAGATTCCACAAACAAAAATGGCGAAATTTTATTTTATCTTTTTTTTTCTAAATATTATGTTACTATTATACAGATAAAATTCACTTTCACAGACGTACAAAATTCATATAGCACCATCTATAATTTTTTACTGTATTAATAACAGCTACCTTTTGCGCTGTACGCGTTTAAACCGAAAGATGTCGTTTGGTGCCTAGACAGGTGAAGCAATAATGGTTTTTGGGGTCTGTAGTCACCGTGGACGGTCGAGTGGTTAGGCATAAGTCAAACCAAGATGCAGAGAGCACCATTGAGAACAGCGACTCGCCATACAACTTGAGTCGCAATGACGCAATGCTGCAGAAAAACTCACAGACGCAATGCTGCAGAACGCAACAAGCATCAATACGACTATCGTCGGGCTTACACCATACCAATGTCCCCCATACAATCCCAGTAGACATCATCACCCGCAAACCTCCATCAACCAGAACCACAAGATGCGTCTAATCAGGCGCAGCACTCCCGCAGATCCATCACAAGACGCAATACCGCAAGCAGTAAGCATCAATGTAACTATCATATGGATGGCGCCCCCTAACAACACACCCACATGATCGCTATCGACTTTGGTAACAAATTTGGTAATGTTAACTAAAAATAGCATCCCTAGGTATGAATCTGAATGACAGAGTGAGAAATTGTGTGATAAGAGAAGAGTGGTTTGCAAGATGATGTTGTGACCAGGATTAAGAAAGGAATGCTTCGATGGTTTGGTCATGTAGAAAGAATGTGTGGCGTAACACCGGAGCGAAACAATGGAGTGACCTAGATATTTTGCTTCAATTGATATGGTTCTGCAGGAAATACGTGACCTAAAACTACAGCTTCACTGCCTACCAGCACTCATTGATGACGTGAAAAGTATTAGGCGTGAAATAGGAGAGCTAAAATCATCCTGTGAATTTAATAGTGAAAAAATAATTAAGTGTGAGTCCAGAATAACTGATCTTGAATCCAAGATACCTAAATTGGAGCAAATAAAAATAACAGTTGACTCGACACTCTGAAATATCGACCCTGAAAAAGGAGTTAGCTACTAAGGAACAATGGTCTCGACTTAACAATATCGAGATAAAGGGAGTTCCCCTAAAGAGAGATGAAAACCTTTTTTCAATAGTAGAAAACATATGCACGCAGGTTAGTTATACGATCCCCAAACATCAAATAAATTACATAGCGAGGGTGCCGACACATTTTGGTAAAGATAAATCTATTATTGTCAACTTCATCAACCGCTACATAAAGGAAGAATTTGTCGCTGCAGCTCGAGCCAAGAAATTTATGACAGCGAAAGACATTGGGTTTGTGGGTAACGAACAACGTCTGTATGTTAATGACCACTTAACACCGTATTCTAAGACTTTGTTAACTAAAACCAAAGCTATTTGTAAAGATAAAGCTTATCAATACGTTTGGGTAAAGTATTGTAAAATTCATGTTAGAAAAAACGACACTACGAGGGTTATGATTATAACAAGTGATAATGATTTAAAGAAGTTAGCTTAAACTGCCTCCAAACATATAATTTGCTTAACTTATGTCTCAGTTTAATTACATATTGTTTTATTGCTTCTGTTGTAAATTACACTCGTAATGAAATGTTTACGACCCCTGTTTTGCCGATATATCGCTGTTGTTATTCTGTGTTTTTTTCTAAAACTCTTTGTTTGATATATTGCTAGACGTATAATTGTTCCTACCCGCTTCTTCGATATATTTTAGGTAACCGTATGCATATTGTGCTCGCTCTTTTCGCTCTTATACCCTATTTGGTATTGAATGATATTGATTGCACTTATTCCATGCTGCAAAAATGTTTTAATGTATTAAAATGTTATCGTATTGGTTTTCTTTCGTATCATGCTATTAACCTTAATATTAATAATATATTTTTAATTAGTTATTTTAAGACTTTCTGCATTCCGCTTAGTTTAATAATCTTGATTTTTAGTTGCATAAGCATTTATGTTCACCTGCTTTTTCATTACACTTTAAACATTTTTTTTAATACTAGAGTTGGCTTTCTCGCTATTCTTCTTCGTAATATGATTGTTACGGCCTACGGCTGCTCCCACAAAGAGTCAAATCCTCTGGGGCCCATTCAGCAGAGTTTCAACAAACAGACATAGGTCGGGCCTCCTATGACCAAAATGGAAAATCTCTAATTACACTAAACAATAAGAGGGAGCGTTCTATACTACTGCCATTCAACAGGGAGAATATTAAACGGAGCTTACTTACCTATATCCAAGGCGACTGGTCCCTCCGGATTCGACCAGGTCGCATGTGGTTGTGTGGTGCAAGGGAAATAAGGTGCTGTGATGTGTATCTGAGTGTGACTGGTGGTGATTGACCTTATTAGACCTTTGCCGTCGGCAGCAGCCCGGACGTCAGCACCGCTCCAAATTGAGGTAATCTTCCGCGGCGCCGTCCACAGTCACTTTCTTCGTTTGTCACGATGACAGTCCATTAACTCTATCGTACGATTAACTAACTTACAGAAGCCACTAACTCTCGTTTGTTATAAAGCTTAACGCACAAAACGAACACGGCGTGTCCGGATCAAAGGTCACTACCGTTTCGCGTAGCAACAGTTATTTCTAGAATATCAAAGGCCGCACTAGCTAATATTGTCGAATGCACTTATACAGATTCTGAGTCGGACCCAATAAGTCCCGGGAAAGGCTATCCAACAAGGAATGCGCGTTATAAATCCTAGACAGGATATTTACTAGACGCCTAAACTTTTCCGCGGTTCCCGCACAAAAATTGACAGCGTGCTGATGTTAGCACAGCTGGCAGACGACTCATTAGCACTCGCGCGCGCTCGACATATCCAAGCTAGCCCGAACGTCAAACCGGTATGGCACCGAGCCGCGCGCCCTCTGACGTCGATTCCGAAACCAGCGTTCGGGCGTAAACAATGATGTTGATCGATATTGATTCTATTATTTTTTTTAATAATGTATTTATTATTACATCACTGTTCTGACGTGATAATTAGTTACCATGTTTATTCGCTATTTGTGTTTGCAGTTAAAACCAAATTAAGAAATTTTAGTTATTATTTTAAGACTTTTTACATATTGCCTAGTTTTATAATTTTGATTTTACATTGTTTTTATTTTATTTTTAATTTAATGATTTATAATGGCTACGTTTTTTATTAATAATACAAATAGCTCTTTATTTAATATTTATTATCAGAATGCACGACGTCTGCGAACTAAAACATCTGACTTCTACCGTAATACCTCCTTGTCTAAATACGATGTCATTGTTATAACTGAAACGTGGCTTCTGGATGGTATTTCGAACTCTGAGTTATTTGATGGTCGTTATGTTGTGTGGCGCCGCGATCGTAATTATGCTGGGACGGGCCAATTGTACGGAGGCGGTGTACTCATTGCGACACGCAGAGAGTTGTCTGTTGAACCTCAACCGAACTTTAACTCCAGTGCTGAAGATTTTTGGCTCACGCTTACTGTCATAAAAAGCGATAGTAAAATGCCTACTTTTCTGCATATTTGTGTCTTATATTTATGTAATTAACATGGAAGTTTTAGTTTCTCGGATCAGTTATTGAATTTTTTTACAAAATTAAATATATACACACAGTCTTACATATAGTCTTAAAATATCCCACGGATAAATATCTTATAGTGGATGACTTTAATTTAAGTAACATAATGTACACCCGCATCTAACTGTTCCAATTGTTGTTATCATTGCTATGAGCCAACGAACTATAGTACGCACAAAGAACGGTTACTGGTAGACGAAATTAATGCGCTTAACTTTTGCCAATATAATGGTATACGCAATAAATATTGTAAAACACTCGACCTTGTGTTATCTAACTGTGATGTAGCCGTATCTGATTGTAGTGACGACTCTTTGGTACCAGTAGCTCCCTTTCACGGAGCGTTAGTAATTGAAGTACGTTTTTATGAGTTAAACACACTTAAAATAACTCCGTTTATTAAGTTTTTCTTTAATAAAGCTGAAATCGATTGGCAAACCGAATTTTCTTCGAAATCTCTTAATGATTCCATTCAATATTTTTATGAAATATTTGAGAAATTAAGAGATAAGCACATACCGTCAAAAATAATTAAACCGGACTCCTACTATACGCGGTATTCCCCAGCATTAAAGAAAGCAATTAAAGAAAAACATAAGTACCTTCGTAAATTCAGGACCTACGGTAATAGATCCGATGAAGAATCTTATAAAATACTGCGCACTCCTGTAAAATATTTGGAAGATATGTGTCATAAAAACTACATATCAACCGTTGAAAGGTCAATAGAAAAAAATCCTAAATATTTCTGGTCATATGTTAAACGTAAATCAAAAACTCACTCTATTCCAAGTAGTCTCAATTTAGGTAGTGTAATTTATAACACAGGACAGTCTATTAGTGACGCGTTTGCAACTTATTTCAAGTCAAATTTCTTATACCCGGCGCTCAATCAACTCCAAATACTTCTAATGTAACATCAAAATCGACTGCAAATATTTCAAATATAGAAGTTAACGTTAAGCACGTGTATCGGTTGTTGAAAGCTCCATCAAAATCCGCCGGACCTGATAACCTACCAGCCACTTTTCTTATTAATTGTGCAGAGACGTTAACACTACCAATAACTGATATTTCGTAGCGTGCATATACCACCCCTGTGCACAAGAAGGGTCTTAGGACCGATGTCGCTAATTATAGGCCAATTTCTAAGTTCCAAAGTCTTTGAAAAGTTGATTTATGAGCAGGTATATCCGTTACTAAAACAAAGCATAAGCCAGTCTCAACATGGTTTCTTCAAGGGTAGATCTACCGTTTCCAACTTGGTGCTCCTCAATTCTTTCTTGACTAAAGCCATGGATGATGGTTATCAAGTTGACGTTATTTATACAGATTATATAAGGCTTTCGACCGGATTGAACATAATTTGCTTTTAAAAAAGCTTCAGTATGTTGGTATCTGTGGAGACCTACTGCGGTGGTTCTCCTCTTATATCGACAATCGCTCGCAGGCTGTAGTTGTTAACAATTACATATCAGGTTGGGTGTCAATACCGAGTGGTGTGCCACAGGGGTCCTTGATGGGGCCGTTGCTATTTCTTATATTTGTTAACGATATTGAAACCTGTTTTAAATCATCACACCTACTGTGTTTTGCTGATGATATGAAAATATTTTCCACAATCTCATCTCAGATGATGCTGAATTACTGCAGCGAGATCTACTAAGATTGGAAGAATACTGTAATATCAATAAGCTTGATCTAAACCCATCAAAATGTACCCTTATTACATATTCACGCAAGCGAAACTTAATTAATTTCGGCTATCACCTTAAAGGCCAGAAGTTACAAAAAGAATCTGTTGTACGTGATCTAGGGATTTTCCACGACTCTAAGTTATTATTCAACACCCATGTTGACAATATCATAACTAGGGCAGCTAAGGCGTTAGGTTTTGTCATGCGTACTGCAAATGAGTTTAATGATATTAAAACAATTAAAATCTTGTACTGTACTTACGTCCGCAGTACGCTTGAATATGCTTCACAGATTTTGAACCCGATGTATCATACATACATTTCACGGATTGAAAATATCCAACGTAAATTTATACGATATCTTTGCTATCGTACCAATAGGAACTACCGATCAGAAGACTACTTATCTTTATGCAAACACCATCATCTGCTACCTCTGATAAAGCGTCGGGAGATTGCTGACATTGAATTTTTATTGAAAATCTGTTCTGGCAATGTTGACTGTTCAGATTTGCTATCACAAATATCACTGAGAACGCCTATAGTGAACCTTAGAACGAATGCATTACTCTACTTACCAACTTCATGAACTAATTATGGAAGAAATACTTTCATGTATCGGTCTATTAATAATTTTAATAATTTATGCAAAAAGCATGATTTTGATTTGTTTAATACTAGCTATATATCGGCAAGGCGGGCATTAAGTCGAGAGTTTTTATGTCATAATTTAATTTATTTTAAGAAAAATTATATTGTGTGTTTAGTCCTGCTTGTTAGTTTCACTTATTAAATTTATGCATGTTGTTCATTGAAATTAGACTCCATTTTTGTTGCTCATATTTGTGCTATGTCCTTTAAACAACGAAATTGATTATGTTAGTATATTTCTATTAGTGAGAACCTGTTATTGGCTTTGTTGTAAATTTAACATGTTATTTACTTAAGATATGTAAGCTGTTGGTTTTACATAACATGAAAATAAAATATGTGACGCACCGCGCCTTCGTCAGAGCGCGGGCCGGACCACCGTGCATTCCGCCGGCAGCTAGCTCAGGAACAACACGCGCGCGCCTCTCACCTCGATTAACTTATCTTGTACGCGAAGTTAATTTCATTCTTGTAAATTGTTGTCAGTAAAAGTTATTTTCTATCTCGAATAACATTACTTCATTCGGAGTCATATAATTCTTTATCCTAACCTATGTTAGTATTGCGTCATTTAAATATATAACGTACGAGTATTGAATACTACGGTTGGGTTTGGGGGCTAGGTGTTAACACATATAACTCTCACCGAGCTACCACGCTTAGCAAACCCACAAATGAATGAGGAAAGAGTGACAAAACAAATAAATGTTGCAGAGGTGTATGGTAGTCGGGAAGGGACACCCTAGGCGAAAGTTTATCGACCAAATTGGCGATATATTAAAAACGAGCCAAATCAAGAGTACCTTTAACCGACGAGCGTGTATGCGTAGGTATATGGATGTGGAGGAAGCGAGAGAGGTATGTCAGGATCGTGCCAAATGGAAGTCCATAGTCTCTGCCTACCCCTCTGGGTGACAGGCGTGAGTGTTTATGTTTTAAAAATAGCACCAACGTATCATAGAGCTATTGCACTAAGACGTGGAGTTGAGTATTATGCTAGTTGTGCTTAAAGGACTACCAAACACACTCACCCTAATCAGAAAGATAGCCGACGTATCATAACGCAATGCGCTAAGATGCCGCCCACAAACAGTAGAAAAAGTCGTATTACTACAACAAACCCGCTTACAATCGGCACTACGATGATATGCCTAGGACATTTATCTGTTAGCGAGTCCAAGTTTACCTCAGTCTCGAACACTGTGAAGCAGTCTACACGCCACTATAATAATCCTTTTCAGGTCCCATTTCTATCAATATAATGCTTTTACATATTTGAGACCTTCCACATATTTGCTTTATTTCATAGAGCCTCATATTATATCTTTTACATATGGGACTTCAAGTCATGACTCTGCTATCATAATGCTTATGCATCTAAGATACCTTTTATATTAATGTTTTTGTATCATAGATCTTAATATAGGACTATACATTGTGCAACATTACTATAGTAGGCACCCGACCACCTCATATGTACGACCTTGGGTATGCGTCTCTGGCAACTTCCTAATATAAGCAATCATTACATGAATACCCTCCCAGTAATACAAGAACACGCTGCATAATTACATTAAATTTTTGACCCATTTTCCAATTATATTACAAATGTTATATATCTTTATTATTGTAATATAATCAACGGGTTGCATTTAAAATTGTTTGGCAGGAATTTGGGGGAGTAAGTGTTTTATTTGGTAGAGGTTTGGTCCCCGAATATAACAATAACACTAGCATTAAAAGGTAATGCACCGTTTTCAAGAAGAAAAAAGTATTATAACCTAAAATGTGTAAAACATGAAAAAACGTATGCAATATTAATGTGAAAGCTGGATAGCATATAGATTTTTGTGTAAGTGCGACAAGGACGTAACACCATGTCAAAAACTAGTCACTTTATTATACCTGTGGTATTGCATGCCGAGCGCAAAGCGCATAGGTATGTTCTACTAGCGCCTAAAAATCAAGATTCCAACGTTTTGTCGCATGAAAACGTATCCAGCAATCATATTATACATATAAATTATATAAAAAACACATTGTCAGAAAGATAAATGATTGTTGAACTTATTAATATTTTTTTAAAATCGATTAATTGCTATTTTTACATAAAAAAGGGGTTTTAGTGGCTTATGGTGTGGATTTATTAAGTCCTCAAGGCTTGTAAACACGATAACTTTTGAAAATATCAATTGTTTAACTCAATCTATTTTTTAATCTCTTCATCTATCATGTGGGAAGCCACTGAATGTAAATGGCAGTGTAATTTTGTTTTGTTTAGCTATAATTAATTTTTTTCGGCTCCAAAATGGCGAAATTTTCGGTGATTTCGCAGCCTTGTGTTAGAATTTATTTCAGTAAACAGAGAGAGCCTGTGGCTCGCTCACTCGCTCGCTTAGTTCGGCGTCTACCGCAGTTGTGAGTGGATACTGTATTGGTTGTTTGCAGCGGCTCAAAAAGATCGCTGTACAAATAAATACAAAATATTCGAAAAACAAATTTCATACATAGGTACTTGATTATTATAATAATCAGAGATTTTTATTACAATATTTTAAAAGCACAGAATAAATAATAGTAGTACGTACTAAAAGTAAGTAGGATGTAATATTTATACTTGAATACGTCTTGGACTTTTTGGAGTGACATGAATGATGATATGATGATCATATGAGCATTATGAGTCGTGCACTTTGGATTTTCCAAACTTTTTCAAATTGAAGTTTGACATAAAATTATCGGAAAATTGGAAGTATAATAAGGTTATTAGTGAAAATTTGTGTGTATTTAAACTACTTTAAAAAAAATCCGTATAATCATGCTATACGTAATTTTTTTAATGCGAAGGCATGCTCAATTGGTTTTACCAATAGTTTTTTTTTATTCTGCTGTGGTCTATACTCTCTGTCCAGTGTCAATTGCATGACGTACTAATTTTTATGCATTCCGCCGTTGGTTGCTCTTCTTGCGTGAATGTGTGCTCTCCGATGTTAATACACTGGAGAGCACACATCCACGGAAGAAGCTTTTATTGTGACCAGAAATACTTGAGCACCCAGAAATACTTTTACTTGTAATAAGTTAGTTAGGTACTTCGAGGTAATTTTTTATTACCACCCAGAAATACTTGAGCACTCAGAAATCCTTACAGTTGTGATAGGAGACAACCCCGCTCCACCCTCCTACTGGAGACGATAAATGTTATCATTTTAAGATTGGTTTCTATGGGATTTTCTTTTCGATTTTTCTCAAGAACGGTGTATTACCTTTTGATGGAAGTGGTGTCGAAGGTTAGGGGACACCGCCTCCCCCCATTCATTCAATCAGGGGGTCATCATTTAACCAAGACAATATTTAGCCTTTACTATACTATAATAATGTTCGAAATTAATATATTTTAACTTTTGCTTATTAATGAATTTTAATTGTTAAAAATATTTTATCTGATATTTTTAGACAACTTTATATAGAAGTTACTTATTATTTATAATTAAACTTAATGCATCGTCACAGTACCATCATGTTGTGACGATTGTGAGTGAACTTTACCACAATTTAGTACCTATATATATGTGTGTATATATATATATATATATATATATATATATATATATATATATATATATATATATATATATATATATTATTCTCCATTATGAAAAGTATTTTTTAAATAACACTATATAGTTAGTATACGCGATAAAATCCTTAAAAATTAGTTTTATTTAAATGTGTAGTGTTCGCGTAAATATAAGAAATCATTAAATAAATTTTTACTAACAATTGAAGAAATCTGATAGCTTACATAAAATTTGTCAATTACAAGACGATAGACGCGTCCATCACGTACACGACCTGCACGACCAGCACGTTGTTCGCAGTTCGTTTTTGAAGCCCATGATAACTGTAGTGATGTGAAGTTTGTGTTCTCGTCGGCCACAAGCACCTTCATTAGGCAGTAGTCAATCACTACAACAACCAATTATTTACTCAATTTTTTTCCTTGTTGTATTCGAAACTTTATTACTAAGCCAGACATGAAAACTAAATTGACAGATCTTTCTACAAAAGAGCTACATAATTTAAATATTTATGATACGTGTTATAAGTTAAAGACTAGATGAGAATGTTTGTGACAATTAATGAGGAGAAATAGAAATAGAAACTTTTTTATTCCGCTATATTGATCCTGGGAAGAACCAGCAAGAAACCCAATGGAACATTATTATACAAACAATAGAACAGTTTAAAAACATAGTATATATCTAATTTAATTTAAATTTAATGTATCTAATATGTTTTGTGTAGATAAAGCACAAATAACACACAAAACAAATTAGAAATAGCTTGGTAGCGATCACTTCATTCCCTGTGGTTATTATCATCCATAAATTCCTTAATATTATAATATCCCTTTTTATACAATCTTTGTTTAATAAGGTTTTTTAACTTGGCACTGTTGTAGAAGAGAGACGTAAGATCGCTTCTTGATAAGATTGATTTTCAAAACAAATATAACTTCAGTGTCAGTCGCATATCCCCATATCAAAATACCATACGACAATTAGCTATGGAAATAGCTAAAACAAACTAGTGTAGCTGTATCAACGCTGGTAAAATTTCTCATCTTTTAGTAGAACTAAGGATGTCTATCTTATGAAAAACTAAATCTCATATCGATGTTATTTATTGTTAATATTAGTCAAGCAGAATAAAAAAGTAACATCTAGAGTAAGAAATTGAAATCGATTTGTTAGTTGTTACTGTAAAATTAATTTGAGTTAAGGCTCAGATATATTAGCAAATATAAAGTGACTGTTATAACATTGCCGATCTGAGACTCCTATACTCCTGAGTCTTTATATTTTGTTCCTAAATACCAATTTAGGAACAAAATATTTAAAATTTATAATTATAACGTCGAAAATCATGCTTACCATACTTGATATCAGGTACAGTGATAGAGCTCTCAGCAATGTTTGTGGCGAGAATGATCTTGCGATGGCCGACGGGCGCACGTTGGAACACGCGGACCTGTTCGTCGGCAGTAATAGTCGAGTGCAATGGCAGCACCCACCAATTATATCTCGCACATTCTTTATCACATATTTTCGTCCTAAAACAAAAGTTAATTGGCTAGATATTGGGGTCCAAAAATTCAAAGTCACATTTTTATACTGAAAAAACTATATGCGTGATAATTTTTCTTATTGATAACATCTATACAAATAAATAAGAGTCTGTTTGTAATGTCAAAATAACAGCTTTTTACTAACTGTATATGAATGTATATACAATACTTATAACAAAAAAACAATTTTTGAAATTTTTGTCTGTTTGTTCAGGCTAATCGCCAAAATGACTGAACCGATTTTGACGGAACTTTCACTGACAGATTACTGGTGTTATAAGAAGTAACTTAGGCTACTTTAATTTTAGAAAAAGAATTAAGGCTCCGCGCAAAACAAAAGCCTTGAAATCCAATCATAATAAATTCCACCCAGGTGAAGTCGGGCGGAACAGCTGGTTAATATATATTATAATAATAACTGTCATTACTATAGTACATATGTAGACGTAAAATTTTTAAGTGTCATTTTTGTGCATTCATTCAGACATAAAAACATATATTGTAATGAATACAAACAGTAAATATAAAAAATTCTAATATACTACACATACACGTTTGAAGCAACTGTAACTTAATATACTTCGTGTTTAGTCCAAATAGTTCAAGACTAGAACTGCTTAAGGTATAACTCATTGTGTTTGTTTTTTTTTTAAATGAAAACTAGATTTATATTATTGGCAATGGTTTGGAATCTACCCATATCCCATTAGCACTTAAGAGCGTAGTCGGTCTGCGCGGGAATTGAGAAATAGGTATTTGAAGAAACTATTGCCGTCGCACTGCGCCCGAGCAACCGAGGTATCAATATGTGAGTGAATAATCTGTATTTGTGTGCCGCTACGCACACAGTAACACGCATCTTCCGCGCGCGCCATGCTTACGGACTTGATTTTTTGCTTCACTGTTTTGACTCGGCTTGTGGATTGAATTTGAATACCAATTTGTTCCAACGACTAGAGAAAAATTATGAGTATTATTTTATTTGTAAATAAATTTTATCATTTTACCTTCAAATCGACAAAAGAAATTCAATAATTTAACAAAACACTGCTTGTAAAGTACAAGTCGTGTTTTGTTAAATTATTGAATTTTTTTGATAAAATTTCAATTTATAAATATAATCATAATATCATATTAATTTTTGCTTCAGGTAAACCCTTTTTCGTTAATAATAGGTCAAAGAAAAGGGAATAAAACGCGTCTATTCTTTAGTGCTAAGAGAAAAAACCTTCATTTACGTATTTACGTATAAAACGGAAGATTAATTTTGCACCGTGTACAGTACCATCCAAGTAATTAAAATTTCATATATATTATGGTCAAAGGAGCGTAAGGTGGTCAATTTTGAATGGCATGGCTGGATTCTACTCAAGATGGTACCTACTTGTCATAAGGCGACAATAAAATAAAAGCAGCAACAACAATGCTTAGTATCTTTATTTCGCACGTGGTTTATCCCATATTTATCCCATCTCAGCGGATAAAATACCACCAGTTGCGGACGCTCGTAATATGCATTCATGTCAAATTATAATATGCATTTAATTAGGTATATATTGCGTATCTCTATGGCAATAAAATATTATAAAACAGTATCATTGAAATTCACCTTCCGAATGGGGTTGCCATCGGTGATAGGGCTTGTACTTGTTTTATAATTTTTTAACCGACTTCCAAAAAAGGAGAGGGTTATATGCTCGACTCAATGTATTTTTTATGTATGTTCACCGATTTCTCCGCCAATTGTGGACCGATTTTCAAAATGCTTTTTCTATTCGAAAGCTTACACTTTTGAGGTGGTCCTATTGCCACCAAGTCAGAATCTGATGATGGGATCCCAGGGAAATCGAGGGCAACCCTCAAATTTTATAGGCACTTATAATGTTTTTCATGTACTTTCTAACGCATCTATTTGTGCCTGGTAATCTTCATCTCATGTTGCTGAGATGATGATGGAAGGTATAAGTTAGGATGGATAGCATCCCAAGAAAATTAAGGGCAATCCACAAATTTTATGGGTATTGCTTGAAACAACATACTTCTAATGTGTTCACATGGTCATCATGTCAGGATCTAATGAAGGGATCATGGATAAATCGAGGGAACTCTCCAAACTTTATAGACACATGTAGGCATTATACCTGGTAATCACCATATCATGTTGCTGAGCTGATGATGAAAGGTATAAGTCAGAATCTGATGATGGAATCCCAGAAAAATCATGTGAAACACTCAAATTACATAGGCACTTTTAAATGTTTTTTTCATGCAACTTCAGAGAGAGTCGAGAGCCTTTTGAAGAAAACGCAAGCTTTTTTTTCGTCGGGGTCGATCAGCTGGTGATCTTCTGGTCTACCTGACTCATAGATGGGCGGAGGTAGTAGAGTCCAAGGGGAGGGATCCTCGGCGTCGACATATCGAGTCACGTGCAGTTTCGTGGTCACTTGGAAGAGAAGGCCAAATTGGCCTCTAAAAAGCTTGGCGTGCTCAGCAGAGCGTGACAGTATTTCATGCCGGCACACCGCTTCCAACTTTACAAGGCGCAGGTTTGGCCTCACATGGAATACTGTTCCCATCTCTAGGCTGAGGCTCCCCCTGAGGATCGATTTATTAGCGCTGCGAAGAGATGTTGCATCCCTTTGCATTTTCATTCACATTTACCACAGTTTTCTTCCTCACACAACTTCCTTGTGGAATCGATTACCATCAGCGATTTTTCCAGACCAATACGACTTAGGGACCTTGAAGCAAAGAGCCTTCTCCTTTTTAAAAGGCCGGCAACGCATCTGCAACTCCCCTGGTTCCCCTGGTGTTGCAGTAGTTCATGGGCGGCGGTAGTCACTTACCATCAGATGAACCACATGCTCGTTTGCCCCCTCTGATGTAAAAATAGCTCCTCAACGTCGACCACTACATTCAATGACTTGCATTTAGTTTGTGATGACAATGATGGTCCCCCATAATGAAGAAATTCAAAACGACAAGTTATCAGGACGCAGAGATGTAGATATAAAATATTTGTTTGTCTTCTATTTCAAACATTTAGCACCATCATTTAGGCTGCACATTTGCCGATTTAATACTCCACAACGACAAGTTAATAAAAAGAAATCACAACTACTATTATCAAGTACAAGGCCAATTGTACATCACATGCCGAAGCTTTTGTTACTTTGTTTTGTGGAGCCCCAGGGGTGTATTCTATGAAAAAATATTAAGAATTTTCTTGATAAGAGCAGTCATTTTTTTATAAACTCCCCAGTAAAGCTGGCAAATCAAGTAAGCAGAATTATTCACCAAGTAGTAGAATGCGAACATTAGTTACGTATTATTTCACTAAAGTTCGCTAAAGGTCTTTTCGAATAATACTAGACGTAAACTCACTGAATTGTTAGGTTCTGTGCCGCCTGTAATTCAGTATAGGATAAACGTCGATATCGACTGACATCACTATGATATCGATAAAAACTTCGACAGTTGTCACTTTCCTAATTGTTTAGACTAATAAGTACTTATTAGTCTAACCATCCCTCACCTCTGTTCTCCCCCCGTAGAGTGCGATAGGGACAACTGCAGCTCAGAACGATTTTACCTATAAAAACCATGACCGAATCGACATTTCGTATTCTCCTGTTTTCTCCTCGAAAACTAACCCGATTATATTATTTTTGGTATCAAAATTTAAAGGAAGAGTAGATCTATGCTCCTATTACTTGTTTTTATCTTAAAAACTTTTCAAATTTGTTTGGTAGTCGCCTGATTACGGAGGTAAAAACGGGGCATTTTTTTAGGTTTTTGCAAAGTCATATTTATTTTTGTAATAATCTTTTGGAAAAAAATAAATGACAGGGGCATGGACTCAATATACCTAGATTTTTATAAACAAAAACGATTACTCTAGAGGCATTATCCAGGAAGAAAATAGGGGAATACATTTGTATGGAAAAATTGCTGCCCGTCTACGCTCTTAAGCGGTAAGATCAAATGTAGATTTAGATGCATTGTCAAAGAAGTCGATAATCATAACTCGAAACTAACGGCGTCTTATTTGTACCTGTTAACTCCAGCCGGCAATCGAATTTAGAAACCGAGGCGTAGTGATATGGCTAACCATTCCTGGTAGTTACTCAGAGGTTTTTTTACACAGGGAATGGAATTTTTCTAGAACTTTATATTTTTTAGGTAAGGCAATAAAGAGATATGACGCAATTCTTCACACAAATTATTTCTATAGTGCTCATATCCTTACCTCAATGCACCATCAGTCAAGCAAGCATACAGCTCCTCAATTTCATTGATTCCAGGCAGAAATATTAATACAGAGGGTAAGTCAGCCTGTGATCGGTCTGTGTAGCAGTCTTCTTGTTTATCTATCTGCTCAAATGCATTTATCAGCTTGATTACCAAATGATGCATTTCAGGATTAATGCCGGGTGATTCGCCTTTAGGCGTGGCTTCTTGAAGTATCTGTAACATTCATGTTACATATTAAATCTAAGTATTAAATTTAGCAATTAACGAACGCGTTTCTAGACCCTCTTTTGTTTGTCGGATTTCGCCATAAGTGAGAGACCAGTACCCAAGTGTGGCAAACCCATCCACCATCCCTGTATGTATGCATGTACCCTGACCTACCTGTACAGGATATATGATAAATGTTTCAAGAAATGAGTTCTGACATCCAGCAGCAAATGCGAAAAAAAACCTTACCTAAAAGACTACCTACTAAAAGACTTGCCCTCTCAGAAGTGACATAATTTATGTGAAGTTGTTAGATCTTACAAATAAAATATGAGTTTATTCCATTACTCAGTAAATTCCTAACTTTAATTTTTACTTCCCATCTAAATAGATCCTATATAAAATAAATAATTCAATCTATAATAAAAGAAAAGAATGTATTAAGATTTGCATTATATTTTATGCAGTTATTGAACATTTTTTTAAATAAAAAGCTTTGAAATTGTTATCCCTCTATTATCATAGAAAAGCTAGTATGAATGTTTTTGTAAAAAAAAAGCAACATTAAAAATAGTTGTAAAATGAGACAAAGGGGAGCTGAGCTTCACAGAACCTTAATTACACTAGTATTGTTTAGTGATATTCAATTTTTATTATTTTCATAAACAATTATTAATTATTTATGCATATCCCATAATAAATATACAAGCTAAGATCAAAAGACTGTTTCGGTGAAAAATAGATTAGATGACTTAATGAAAAATAAGAAAAAACATATTTGAATTATGAACCTATTCTTTTTTTGAAGTCGACTAAAAATCGGTCTCTCGTCTACTAGTATTCTGTGAGAATGTGGTCCTTAGCCAGCTGAGCTGACCCATTTGTGGTGCAGCCATAATAAAGCTGCAGTATGCAATATTGCCACATACAAAATAACAGATTAAAATATTACACTGACAAAGTCCTGATGGTAAGCAGCTAACGCAGCCCATGGACAATATTTTTTCGTTTTCTTAAGCTAATAAAAGTACACTATTGGACATTGGCTTCTTCTGTTGTTGGGAGGAGGGAGAATTTGCCTTAATAGTCAATCTTAGCAGACGGATTAATGACTAGACGAGACGACGTCGAGGGTGCAACATTTGTCAATTTTGTGGCACACTAATAACCACGATCGACCAAAGAAGGCATTATCAGTTGCCAACTTGGAGGTCAAAGATAGAATGCCTCGGAGCCTCATTTTATGGTTGCTTTCCATATCCTTTAAATCAGATGTTGCATGACAAGAGAAACAAGTAATAGGGTAGTACCTAGCTAGACTGGTTGAAAAGCAGTTCTACCAACTACGAATGTTAGTAGGTGATGACATACAGCTAGGTACTTACAGATCCAAACTTATTCAAGTGATTCAAATAGAAAGTCTTCACTGTGAACATTGGCTCTTTCTTCACCACTTTAATACATGTAGACATCTCCAGGCCACGAGGCGTCGGTATCATGAAGTAGTCGGCGAAAGCCTTTCTATTGAATGTGGCCGACATGAGTACCACTTTGACCCGCGGGGATACTGTATAAAGCAGCTTTTTTACAACAAGCAGAAGGAAGTCCATCTCCTGACCACGCTCATGCACTTCATCCAATATAACATGCGTGTATTCATTCATATTTTTGGCAGCAACTAAAATAAAAAGTTTTATACAGATTTTCATTCCATTTCTTAGTAAAAATAAATTGCAGTGATGGGCGACCCCCAATACGTGGTGCGGCGATCTGATAAAAGAAGCAGGTAGTCAATGGATGCAGTTGGCACATCACCATGCTTTGTAACAATCTATGAGAGAGGCCTGTGTTCAGCAGTGGACTAGTGAATGGTGAATGCATCTATATAGTGTGCAGTATATATGTGGCAATCTTAAAATGTTATATATTATGTCATATTACTTATATATATAACAGTAACCAACTTGATAGTCTCTTGTCCAGTTTCTTTACAACTTATCGCTCTCGCCCTAACTTATTTATGTCTGAAATAAAGCTTATACAGTAAAGTCACAGGTAACCAAGCTTCACCTCATATCTAGCTGCAGAGTAAATCTTCCGCGTGTACAATGTTGTTTATATATATATATATATATATATATATATATATATATATATATATATATATATATAATATTATATTATAATAAAATTGTTTGTTCAGGGGACAGCGAAAGGGTTAAAACGCGTACAGTGACGATATCAACGAACTTACGGAACTTTATCATAAAATAGAACAGAAATGTATTTAATATAGATTATAACAATACTTAATGAAAGTAATTTTTTACTTTTACCACTGGTTCGGGAAAAACCTCTGTCCTGGGAAGAAACAAAAAGAACCAGCAATGAACCCAGTCAGACATTTAAAAAAAAAATCAATTTACAATATATATATTTTATACAGTTGCTATGAAGACACTAGAAACAGCATGGGTACAATTTTTATTATTCATATTATTAGAGATTAGATGATCTAATCTTTATCATTGCAGGTCACTTGTCAATAATCTGCGGGGTTGCCGTAATTATATCATAATTTTTTTTGGTTATGTAAAATGAATAGCCTTCATAGCCAAGTTTTAATGTAACCTGATATAAATCCCTACCATTGAAACAGCAAGCTTTCCAGGCTTTTAAGAAGGCAAAAAGTGCAATTTTTCTTTTACATTTTGTACTTAGCTATTTTAACCTTTTTAATCCTTTGATATATTTATGATAAATTACCTAATTTTTGCAGTAGTAAGCCAGTTGTTACATAATGGATGCGGGTATCATTTGAGACTCTACTCTCAAGCGCCACCTATAAAGAAATAACATTGATTTAATATCTGTATAATCATATTTATCAATGTACTATCATATAATTATAAAACAAAATATGTATTCATATGTATAAATATGCATTCCAAATCTGGACTCCTATCGAGTTACTGGAGAAGGTTCAACACATTAAAACATACTGTATGAAAAAGGCTGTATAAACTTAAACTAACGACTCTGAAAGATCACAGAGAATGAGGAGAATTGATTGGAACATATAAAATTATACATGTACCTTACGATCTAAAAAAACATTGACATTCCAGTACTCAAAAAACACATCTTAGGGGCTGCCATGCTGCAGCTATATTAGTAGTATAGTGTATCACGAATGGGTCGGCTCGACCGGGGAAGGACCACGCTCTCACAGAATACCAGCGTAAAATAGCAGCTCAATGATGCTGTGTTTCGTATGGTGAGTGTAGAGAACCGGAGACCCTTTTTAATGGAAAAGAGGCATTCCATCTTAGACCTCATGAGTGACAACGCATCTGCATTTTGAGTCTTTATTGAGGATAGATGTAGATGTCTATGGGTAACATCTACCACTTACCATCAGATGGACTGTGTGCCCATTTGTCACCCTATCCTATAAAAAAAATTAACTACAGCCGTGTCACATAATAACCCACACAAGCACTTTTTAGCCAAACAGTGGTTGAAGCATGGAATAAGCTATCTTTAGAAGTGATATCTGCACAAACCATTAACTAATTCAAGAACAGATTGGATAAACAACTAAAATAGAACATTTTCACATTTGAAACTAGGATACGGGCTTATATCCGTTATTTCAACTGCTGGCCTGTTAAATAATAATAATAATAATAAAATGCTGAAATAATTAATGAGTACAATACCAGAACTACTATTACTGTAAGTTTTTGGAAGTGCTCACCAAATTAAAATAAATCTGGTACATATTATAATTCTTTGATATTCCAAAAATAGATAAAAAAAGAGTAGACAAAAAGGAAGTAAGAAGTTCATTAATTATTCTTTTATAACATTACAATCTAAAAATCTTTCTTAACTACCTACCATAAAATTAAAAGTGAGCAAACTAATAAGCTTCAATTTATCATCATCATTACAGCGCTTCATAAGTCCACTGCTGAACATAGGCCTCCCCCAAGGAATGCCACAAAGCACAGTCCTGAGCCACCTTCATCCATCGACTTCCTGCATATCTTACCAGGTCGTCACTCCATCTAGTGGGGGGACGCCCAACACTTCGCCTGCCAGTACGAGGCTTCCACTCGTGAACCTTTTTTCCCCATCGGTTGTCGGTTCTTCGAGCTATATGGCCGGCCCATTGCCACTTCAGCTTACTAATCCGTTGGGCTGTGTCGGTCACTCTGGTTCTACTGCGGATATCCTCATTTCTAAGTTTATCACGCAGAGAAACTCCGAGCATAGCCCTCTCCATAGTTCGCTGAGCGACCTTGAGCTTCGTCATCCGGCCAGCACTACTATTTACTAATGCCTAAATAACTTTTATTTATCTAGACAAAAACTCACCGTGTAGCGGTGGCATAGAAAAATCTAACACCCTATTCCATCCATGGGTGATGTATTTTCTTATGCTAGGTTATTTAGAAAATGTATTTTTTTTATATATAATACCATAATATATTGTTTTATTCATATATAATATAATATTTTTATGTTTTATTCCATATAATACCAGATATAAAATAGGCTCACGTAATAAGAGATATTATTAAATTCACTTGATGACGACAGGATGCAGATTCACCAATCCTCCTGCAAAATGACGGTTATGGGAATTTTACCTTATTATGGAGGGTTGCATGTCCAGCCCCGGACTTTTAACAGGTTGATAGGTACAAGGAAATAAACATAAGACAAAATATTACCTGGTATCCAACTATACCGCCAAGGTCCCAGCCACGTTCCTGAGCTACTCTTTTAGCTATTGAAATAGCTGCTATTCTTCTTGGCTGAGTCACCACAATTTTGCACGGTTTACGATTCTTATATGAATCATCCAGAATCCATTGAGGTACTTGTGTTGTTTTTCCACATCCTGTTGGACCTTCAATTATTACTACTGGAAATCCTGAGATGCGATCTAGAATCTGAGGATTGAAATATTGCATTACAAGTATTAATCAAAGTAATAAAATTTTATTTACATATATAAAACAACAAGTACAATATGCCAAGATAGTGCCAAAAATGCCAGCTGCATTTCCTCATTAAATGACTATAACAGATAAGAAATGAAAGAGGTTCTACCTCGGTTGGATATAAAACTTAGAATAACTATCCAAGAGTTTTGTATACTGCATTTGTGGTGTTTGCCGTCAAGACAATTGCATGGTTCAAATAGGGCCTACGCTCACAGACGACACGGCATTACAAAGGATATTTTGTGGACAAAAGATTTTCGGGTAAAACTATATCTGGTACTTGCGTACGGGGGTGGGAGAAGGGTGTGGGTATGGGGAAGCCCCTCCCTGCCCCTCCCCCTTGCGGAAAATTATAGTTTGAGTAATTATTTTTTTTTTGTTATATCATAACCTCACTCTTTTTACACAGGAATATTGACCCAAAGTTACTTCTGCAAAGACTTCAGCGCTGCGGTAAGTGCAAATCGCAGGCACCCATGCTCACATCCGCAGTTTTGGCTTATTGGTCGCCTTCGGAGACCAGTCTTAACGGCTCACACAGGTGCCTGCGATTTGCCAGGGCGGGCGGGAGCTGCTCTCCCTCCGCGTCTACGGCTTTACAAAACACTCTAGGGGTAGGGCAGACAAGACTGCGTGGAGGCGGGGCGTGCAGATTCATTTTTAGTACAGATTCGACTTATCTTATCTATAAAGTCAGATTGCCCTAAACTTCGCTATTATTGTGGTAAACAATGTATGTAATGTGAATTCTTATAATTTTGTTTTCTGAAAAACCTCTACTGCTCACTGCGACTCAATTCATTGTGCATGAGTCCCATATTCAGCCACAAATGGATTGTCTGGTTCCAAGTAATTAACTTTTTATGGGTAACCTGTTTTGTTATATGAAATTTTTGGTTAGTGAATTTATTTTTATCGTAATTAATTCAAAATACATTTCCGAAATCCAAAACAGTGTAAAAGGTTCAAACTTAACCTTGACAAGCCTCCTAATCTGAACACATAATTAAAATTAAGTACCGTCAATAGCCAACCTGATTTTCGACCTTTTTTTAATGATCTTAGCACTGACATTCCTTTATTTCAACACGAATAGACCGAAATATCTAGCGTGACACTACGGCATTCTGCTGCATCACGTGAAACGCATAGGATACTTTATGTTGTTGAAGGAATGTGAGTGCTAAGTAATTGAAACAAGGTTGGTTGGGTATTCACCCCTTGAAATACTAAGACACACTGTTTAAGGGGTGAAAACCCTAATGATCATCCCTAATGACCTCTCTTTGCAAAACACAAATCAATTGTAACCACCATAAAGGAAGAAAGAAGAGGGTAGTAATTAGCCACATTTATTTGTACAAGCTAATATAGTATAATAAATGCATATATAAAAAAAATATTTGAAAAATTTGAAATATTTTGGCATGTTTAGATTATACATCACTCCATCTAATCCAGCAATCTATACAAATAATTAAAATTGAAGTGTCTGTTTGTAATGTCAAAATTACAGCTTTTTACTAATTGCATATGAAAGTATATACGGTACTTATAACAAAAACACAATTTTTAAAATTTTTGTCTGTCTGTCTGTTTGTTCCGGCTAATCTTCGAAACGGCTGGACCGATTTTGACGGGACTTTCACTGGCAGATAGCTGATGTCACAAGGAGTAACTTAGGCTACTTTAATTTTAGAAAAAGAATTAGGGTTCCGTGCAAAAACATAAAAACTCTAACACGCGAGCGAAGTTGCGTGGAACAGCTAGTCATATATATGACTATAAGAAATGCTATTAATCACTCCCCTCCAGTCTATTATCTCACCCCCATAGTACCATGAGATGGCAATCGGATGGTGGCCGGATGGACAGGATCAAGACTTTAAATGATATCTAATGGCGGCTTTTCACGTTGGCCAACATAGTGGCGAATGTGTTGGCAGAGATATTGGCCAAGAATTTGTGATCGCGTCCACGCGTTGGAAGGTCGTTCAGTTTGCTTCGGTTCAGGTCAATGTGCGGACGAATTTATTAAAATGATTATTGAAGCGCTAACGGCTGTTGCGGTTTATTTATTGACAGCATACCACTATTTTTTATTTAATTTTCACTATTTTTAATATTTAATATTTTTAATATAAATTTTTAATATTTCTTTATTATACACTAACGTTATACAGATAAGTAAACTATATAAACATTAACACACCTAGGCATAGGTATAATTAACTAAGGCCTGGAAAATATTCGAAGCTTGTCTATGAAACTGTTGTAAATTTTTTATTAAACAAAACCTTTTTAAAAAAGGGTTATTTACACTTTCATACACAAAGTAGTACATATAGCGAACTTAATAATAATAATAAATAATTTATTTCGTCAAACATTAAAGTTACATTATATGATCAGTGATCGAGGTCACCTAGTAAGCAAAATAATGCCTGTAACAAGGTGACTTCGCTCTTCCATAGCTAAAAATTACAGTATTATTAACGAAATAAAGTAACTAACTAATAGGGAATAATAAAGACAGTAAAAACATGATTTTAGTATCCCAACTTTTAATTTGATTTTAATATCTTACCTAGTCTCCTAGCATTAATAAATCAATTAATACATCAATAAATCAATTAATACATCAATAAATAAATGAATACATCAATCACTACAACGTGAATGTGTATAAGAAAAGGGTGATCAAAAAGAAATTTTATTTCTTGGCGGCTCCGTGGCGTAGTGGCTTAGCAATGAGTTGCTGCGCTGGAGGCCGCGGGTTCGAATCCCGCACGGAACAAGTATTTGTATAGCCTGCACATAATTGCTCCGGGTCTGGATGTTTGTCCTTATGCAATTTATGTTTCTAAACTGCCTCCACGATACAGGAGAAAATCCTAGTGTGGGGGTAACGTTTTTTTTTAAAAGACTTGTGTTTCACAAACAATTTTCGGCTTGGTAGGGCTCTATAAAGCGAAAAGTTTTATCTTTGGTCATTGTTACTGCCGTTATGTAGACACTAGTTAAGATGCGTGCATATAAAATTTAAATCAGGTGCGTGCAAACACTCTGGGAGCTCGTAGCAAACTGAACGTGCGCCCAACGTGTGGACGCGGCGGCCAATACCCTGCCACAACCCTTTGATCTTTTGTAAAAAACCGACACCAGACGGATCTCACGCCAACTTGTGGGCCATCGTTCCAATACGTACCAACGTAGCTTAAACACCCGATCTAAACGATGGCCATCGTTGTTGGCCAACACATTCGTTAGTATGTTGGCCAACGTGAAGAGCCGCCTTAAGGCAAAATGGTTCAACATCCTGACTGCTACTGAGAGCATAGACTTAGAATATACTAGCGTATAGACCGACATAGTGTGCAAGGGAGAAGAAAATTCCTTATAGCAAAAATGCAAGATAGAAAATGAAACGAAATCTCATGACTCTGTAACCGATTTTGAATGACAGATTGGCACAAGTCGGCACACAAGAAATAAGTAATTTTTTAGATTATAATAGTGTTAATATTTATAATTCATAGTTTTACAAAATGGTTACATGTTCCATGAGTGACTGTGGTGTCAATAATAGAAAAAATCCTGATTTCACAGGTAAATCCGCAAGACGTCGTTACTGCTCTGACGCGTCTGTTTTGGTTAAAATTTATGCTATATACTGTTTAAAATATAGAATGTTTTCAATTATTTTATTAATTTTGATATTTTTCAAAGAAAAAAGTCATGCACCATGAAAATTTGTACGATTTTGGTGAATTCACTTTTAAACAAAATATATTACATGTACGCTAAGGATTGACTCAACTATATCAAAATTAATGTTGATATTTATCTTGAATGTTTTTAATGAATAGATAGACTTGCCCACACAACAAAGAGAGGAATGAAAATAAATGCTTATTTTGCGTTCTAAAAACGTAATCTGGGGGCACGGTGGTGCCCCTGCCAAGTCGAGCAAAAAAGTGGTACGGCCGTACCATCGTTTTCTCGAAGCAGTTCAGGCCATTTTCGACCCCCTATAACTTCGTTGTGATTGAAACTAGAAGCCTGAATTTTCAGTGTTGTATAAACACGGTATATTTCAAATTTCATTCAATTTGAACCAGTAATTTAAGAATTATAACTAGTCAAACTTTCTTAATTTTGTCAATCACTGACTGACCGATCATCAAAACTCTAAGGCACTTCTAGCAGAGGTAGAAGCTTCAAAAAAGAACGGTCACACCCCATAGATTAAAAACGCAGATCCGACAGAAATCAGACATATCTCAGATTTTTGTTATGTTTTATATAGTTAAATTATATATTTTTATATTCGAAATCAATGGCTAACATCAAAATATTGTCTTATGTTTTTGTTCAAGCGGTACTCTAAAAAAATACAAAATGCCTATTTATCTACAAAATTCGTAAATGTATGTAAACTAAATGACGATACAATAGCTATGGGATGTATGTAGGTGACCTGGAGATACAGCTGGATTATATAGTTTTTGAACTCCTAGTACAACAATCAACTTAGCGATTCATTAAAATCGTTGTATTCGATGATTCATTGCACATCAGAGATTTAGGTACTTATCATTGGGCTTCCATGATCTATAACAAAAGAAACAATATGTTGAAATAAAGTCTTTTTGAATTTCTACGTCCCTTAAAACATAATCCATACCCAGTGCGGGGTAGTCAAAGTGATCTCGATGTCTAGCCCACCCTAAGTAATAGACAACACTAATGACGTGTGAGCAACTTTCCAACGTCCTTTTACCATGGTAGCACGAGCAGTAATATTCTGTTATTGCGTTTATACCATTTATATTCTCATCAAACATAATATAATAAATTTTTTATGTAACGTGTCGTGAATGAATTCTGCACCTGATTAAAGTATTATTGTTTCAGCCCTTTACTGCCGCTGGATGTCTATATATCTCCATACTTGTGGTTTTCAAATGCTCACTGCAGTACGACCGTGCTAACCTCACATGATAATTCATTGAATCTAAGTTGATTGCTGTACTAGAAGTTTAAAAATTACATAATCCAGCTGCATCTTCAGATCACCTAGATACATCCCATAGCTATTGTATCGTCATTTAGTTACATACATTTACGAATTTTGTAGATAAATACGCATTTTTTTTTTGTGTATCACCTGAACAAAATCATAAGGCAATATTTTGGTGTTAGCCATTGATTTCGAATATAAAAAATATATAATTTAACTGTATAAAAAATAACAAAAAAACTAAGATATGTCTCATTTCTGTCGGGTCTGGGTCACAGATGACCGTTCTTCTTTAGAATACAATTAATGTTTAGTGTACAAATGAAGGAAAAACTAAAATATTTTGTAATTTCGGCCCAGTTTTCTAGATACACCAACTGAACTGAGTTCTGAGACTTGGTTTTTTTACAAGTTATGTTTTTGTTGGCATTATATTTTGCCGTTTGCAAAACAGATAATGAATGAAAAAACAGAAAATGAATAAGATTAATTGGGCGGGTTGGTTGAAATCCAAAGAACTCTACAGTTTGCAGCAAACATTTTCTTGAGAAATATAAAAGAAAATTCTTACATTATTTTTACCAGTAATCCCCAAAGAATTGAGCAGAGCTTCGGATTATATTCCCAAGTCACAGTGATAAAACTCTTTAGATATAATATATAGTAATGCTCTTGAAGCGCCCCTAGCAGCCCGTGCATGAGATGCGCGGTTCAGTGTGCCCGGATAGTATAAATTCCATAGTATTTGATACTTACAAAAACCCAATGCTCGTTTTATGCTTGATGCCCAACAACAGTGTGCCGAGGGCTTGATAGTGTGGTACATCGCCTACAGTGTTAATCGTAGAGAAGAGGAACTCGTGGTTAATTAACAGCTGCAAGGATCAATAGATCTGCGAGATTAGGCTGCACTTTTTGTAGTCAGTCCATGGATGGGTGACCATTTTCTTAACATACCGAGATTGAGAGAATAGACAGTGCATCTGTATTCACAGACATCTAGTACACTTTAATATCTCCTGCTTATATGGCTAGTCTGTGTAAGATCATTATGTTTTTAAATTCATGGAGCTAAAATGATAATAAGTTTATTATTTTTCAGGGACAAATGAAAGAGTAGCCTCATAAACATTTTCATTAAACAGAGCAATTTTATTTCACTTCCTACAAGTTTCCTTACTTAAATTATTAAGTTTAAACTCATATTTAAGTCGAATGTGGAAATTAATTTCAATAATGTATTTAATTAATAATTACTAAATGTTTTTAATTATTAAAAGTAATAGTTATATAAAAAATTCTGTGTACTTAGTGTCCCCATTTTTTATTTCAACAGCAAAACATTTTATAAAACATATAAAGTTAAGTAGGTATATACTTAATGAAATATCTACCTATTTATAGTTGATGTTATGTTGTGTTAAAAAAGAAATTCCAGCGAAATTGTTCGAAAATACAACTTTCCGATCTGATTCTTGGGGGAAATTGTTTAAGTTTATCAGTAGACTAATCAGAGATTATTGGGACTTTGTGAATGCACATTTTGAATTAAAATCCAACAATAGACAGATTGGTGCAGCTTATTCCCAGAAATATGTTATTTGAATATTTTTAATTATTTGAGAACTATCAAGGAAAACATTCAGTAAATTTTTGAAGATATTCAGTTTCGTGCACTAAACCATTTTTTTAAATCTTTTTACCGATTCCTTAACAATAATTTTTCGATAGTCCTTGTAAGTAAAATGTACATCACTAGCTAACGCACACAATGACAAATCAAAATTGGTAACACATTTTCGGGCTGTCAGGTTGTTTATACACCAGTATAACATCTAAGTCCATGACTGAGAATTTCTTGATGGATAAATTCAATAACTGATTTCGGCCTGAATCGGGTTTTATGCCTGGAACCACATGATCAACAGTTGCATAGTGATTAGTATAATTTCTGACCTATCTCCAAAATATAGGAATCACTGAAATCCTATACTGTGAAAGCATTCTGATAAAGACTACGATGTAATGTCGTGGCTGCAAGAGAAAACACCACACCACAGCAGTTACCAACTCGCTCACCTAGCGCAGGTTGTATAGCCTAACTATGGCAAATATAACCCTTATGAGCCAATAGGTTGGCTCATAAGGGTTATATTTGCCATAGGGACGCCTGTGTTCAGCAGAGGACTTGTGATGGGCTGTAATGAAAAAAGAATAAGACAGTAAAGAAGAAATCCCACCTGTTGTCTGTACTCATTTATAGCTAAGTTATTAGTATCCTCCTTCCTTTGGAATGAGTATTTGCTATACACTTCAGTCATTGCTTCTTCTGTTAGTTCTTGAATATTTTGCATTGACGTACCCCACGATGAAAGATGCTCCATAGAATCTAGTCCACCAGCAATACTCTCATACTTTTCTCTCTCCCTTTCATTCTAGAATTGTAAGTTTTTAAAATAATAAGAAAGAACAGTAGTATTGTATGTATACAATAAAAATATTGCAATTTACAAAGAATAATAATAACAACACCTTAGCAAAATTAGTTCATTACCCTCTTCCAAGGCTGAGCCAATATTTTCTGTATGGATTAATTTTTAGAACTAAGTAAAAATACCTTTAAATATATTTGTGTTTCTCTTTCCTTGATTTCTCGCGCATAATCAGTGCCGCTTACAACAACAGACCGGCGGTGCTCTTCAGGTCTGTTAAGTTGATTGATATTATCTTCTTTAGTAACTCTGTGTCCACCAGTAATTGGACCTCGAAGTTTTGTAACTTGAGAACTAGATGGGAACGGATTATTAAAAAAAGCCCGTAGCTCGTCCATTCTTGAAACTTAAAATTGAAGTACAACTTTCTTTCTATTTCACCAACACAAACAGATTATGATAAAAAACTTTACTAATTGTTATTAATTGGTTTCGGTTTCGCAAGTTAGCTACAAAAATAAAGTTTTGTATATGGTACCTACAAATTCAGTATTTTTGAAATAACAACCATAATAACCATAACTTGACATGTCACAGACCAATATTTTTTTTAATAACTGGCTTTACGGCTGTGGGATCTAGCCTTTCTGAGCCTGAAGTTATAATATATTATAATTATCCTTCATAGTATACTGCTTCACAATATGTTGATGCGTCACAATGTGAAGCCCTTGAGAGATTTAGACGGCAACTTGAGCCAGCAGACAACTGACGATTGGCGATGGTATCTCAAGGCGCCTAAGCAGACAGACATCTTATTTTGAGAATCACATCACCATCAGAGTACACAAAATCGCACCACTTTTACATATCAAAGTCCACTTCAAACCATTATTTAAACAATAATACAGGAGCAGCAAACCGCCGCCGGTCAAATTCCCGCCAGAACTCCCAGACCAATATTCAGTAGTCTGTGGCATAGACGCAACTAAATACACAAATTAATTTCTGTCTAACAAAGTACTCTGTGACTCTATGTCTGTCTGTTGAGAAGTATTATATTATTATCTATGGTATATATAATGTACTCTGTGGGAGTGGAGAACCGATGACATAACCAAAATCACTAACTTAGAAGTATGGAGTGTAGAGTAGAAGGAGGACCATCTCTGTATATGAAAAGTGTCCCTAAAAACGTGTCCAATAAGGGTGGCGCTGCAGTAGCATAGGATAAATTAAAAAAGAAGCGCCAAAAGTATTTAGAGTAAGATGGAGAAATAAATATGGACCGATCAATCCGCTTGGTTTTGTACTACATAAATAGTTGAGATTTTGTATATTGGCGTTTTACTAACTACTCTAGTCATGAAATATTTGAATTCAGCTGACTTCACTCCGTTCATAACAGCTATCTTCATATCGTAGTTTTTCAGACGCCAGCGCTATTGTGGTAGGTTTTGGAACCTCTATTTACAGTAAATAGTAGGACACTTTTTCAACCTTCGCTCCTTATAAGATGGTTCTCCTTCTACTCTACACTCCATACTTAGAAGTATATGGAGTATGGACTGGGCATACCTACAAAATTAGCGTGACTACCTAAAAAAATCTAGCGCATAAAATGGCCGACTTTTATAGGGTTGTAATTCAGGAATATGGGCAGCTGACATCGATATTTTTACTAATATGAGTTTGTTCTTATTTCATATTATATGTATAGATAATTATAGAAATTAAATCCATAGCCTAATTGCCTAAACCTAAAATGGCAAACCATATCAATTTGACAGTTTAAAACATCCATTCCGTGGTTTTTGTTGTCAAGCAAACGAATTTTTCAATCACATGAGGCAATGGATATTGTCGGGTTGTTAAATTAGTTTTGGATTGCTATCCCTTAAATTTCGCTTGAGCTGCTTCACGAGGCTTCACCGCATATGTACACTTACGCAATGCACACTGCTACAGATTTTTTGTGTTAGGTACACAGTCAAACAATGAGTTAAGTATGCAGGCAGCTAACTTCCAACTTGTTTTAATCAATGTTCTGAGTGTGCTAAGTGCTTATTCAAGTTTTGACGTTATACTTCTTTTGGTGCGTTTGAGAAAAAGATAAGAGTGAATTTTTTACAACTTCAATTGGTAATTATCTGTCAATTGTTAAGTTTTCGTGAGAACTGATAACTATATTCGAGGTAGTTATTCAAATATATATGAATGTATAAAACGTGTTTTATTTTTGTTATTTTTGTTTTGTTACGCTAAAGAAGTATAACTTCTTACGTGCGTACATAAGTACACACACACGTTTTGTTTTATATCAATGTGAACAAAGTTAAAAAGTTATAACGGACACAATAAAAATGAATATTGACAGAGTAGTGCGAAAATTAATATTTTTGCTTGTATACCAAATACCTTTATTTACTGTACAATAATATTGAATAAAAATTAAATAAACTGTTTTTAAAATCAATACTTATTTATTATTAATTGGTATATAGGAACGTTCTGCACATAATTTATCACAAATGGTAAGTTATATAAGCATGTTCGGTTCTGCTGGATATTATATTTAATTATTTTTACTCAGATTTTAAATGAAAAATATTATTATTTTCGCCGGTACATTAATTTTTTTAAAAAACGTTTTATTCACATGCCGACCCCGCCAATGGGCGGGCAGTATGCGTATTCAGAATTAACAAACCTTTTGTTAAAATTTTAATCAAAAACTATAAAATAAAGGATATTTACATGTAGTGATAATAAAATATAAACTTTATTGTTCCTTGCTCCTTATCATTAAAACTATATAGCCGTAACAATATACAAGATGTTACCAAAAAAGCAGGTAATAATAATTAGGGATTGATTTTATTGCTGAAATACAACAACTTCTTCTGTAGAATCTACATCCAAATTTCAAAAATAATGGCTTCCACATACTAAACCGCCAATCATCTGAGACGAGTTTATGTGGCGATATGTTTTTTTTTTTTTGAGATTTCGATATAGGTCCCATAGAAGAAGTTGTTGTTTTTGAGCAATAGAATCACAAGATTTTACCCGCTTTATGTAACAACTTTTAGATAAGGCAATATACTGTCGGTAACTAGGAAGCAAGATTAGAATGCAGATGATGATCTACATAAAAGGAATCGATTGGTAATCGTCACTGTAAAAGTAGACACACCTTTGTTTTGATCACCATATGCAATTTTTCAGTATGATTTATGATTTAATTTTGGCTAATGACCTATTTCGGATTGCGTTTCAATAGAGATGAGATCATAAACTGTCGGTAAATAGGAAATAAGATAAGAATACAGATGGTGATCTGAACAAAAGGAGCCGGTCCGTAATAGTCACTTTGAAAACAAAAGATGTGCCGATACCTTTTGTTATGGACACCAATAATTTTACAACTTGCATGATTTATGATTTGACGTAAGTAGCGTATTATAGAAAAAAATAATTTACGGAATAAAGTTTTCACTCGCATCTTGACGTTCGTGGTTTTGACAACTTGAGTTTTGATGAGTGTTTTGGGAGTTCGTTTGCTGTTTGACTTAGTGCATCGAGTTGAGAACATCTCCTCTTCTTAATTCCTACCTGTGAACGAATATTTCGTTCACAGGTAGGAATTAATGCAAAAGAGGTAAGACGTGGGAAAAAAATTAAACATACAAAAAAGTTGACTAAGCATGACAACAATAACAAATAAAACTGGCACAATTTTTTCACAAATAACACAAAAATATACGCAAACACTATCTACGCAATGCACATGACATGTAAATTAGACATTAAAAATATCTCACGACGAAAGGAAGGCCACATGCCGAAACCGCCAATGGGTGGGCCAAGATACTTTATCGATGCCGGGCCCGCCGATGGGCGGGCTGAATACCAATATAAGGCGGCATGGGGGTAATGTTAGAACTTCTTAGGAAGGCAGTGAATGGGTTAATTTAAAATAATTTCTATCGACACCATAGATAAGAGTGTACGACACTATTTCACTGCTTTATTGACAGTTTGACAGCAGATCTACCTCAAAACTTGGCACTTAACATGGCGGCGCAGTCACGCTTGGATGACCTAATGACGTCACACGAAAGTGTTACCAAAATAAGCACTTTACAAACTGTAGATGTCTCTCTTTTCTATTGCAGCTACTGCTTTGTTAAAAAGAAACAAAACTGTTTTTGACAAGTGTGTGTCGATATTATAGATATTTGAATAACTATTATTTCTATAGTGGAATATGCCCTCTCCAACCAAAATCGTCAGCGTTGCCAACACCAATTTGTCGAATTCCTTGAAAATCCATGTCAAATTCTTCAATTTAGGGACAATATTTCAACTAATTCCCCATAAATTCCCCTTAATTTTATTTAAAGAAATGAAACAAATTTTATAAGATTTATTTTTAACTAACATTTGTTTGAATGAAATTTTTTTCACACTTTATATTTTTGTAACCAGCATTTTACTCCTTGGAGTATTTTTAATTCCTTCCCGTTTCCTTAAAAAAGTGCCACAGTATCTGCATTTTCCATGCGGTTCTCTGCTTTAAAATTAAAAAATAAAGAAATAAGCATAAATGATACACAAAAGTTGCCGAAGTAAATCTGAAAATTAGATGTAGTGCAATTAAGATAATTAAAAAGGGACTCATTCGATATTCATAAGTAACCCAACAAAAAGTATTAAGATAAGTATTTAGATTTCTTAAAAATAGTTTCCGACTTGGCCCGGGCTATCGATTTCCAAAATCCCCACATTTTTCTCGAATAATATCAATCCTCAACCAACTGTAAATTCCCTGCAATTTGGGGAATTACACACGTTGGCAACTCTGAAATTTGCAGAATCTACCACAGAATATGGTAATATTTAGAAGGAACCCGTCATTATTACGTTTACTCAGAACCATAGATAAGGGTGCGCAGAACAATTCTTTTTTAAATGTTACTTATATGAATTATACAACTAAAATTTTATTAGAAAGAAGGAACCCGTCATTATTACGTTTACTCAGAACCATAGATAAGGGTGCGCAGAACAATTCTTTTTTAAATGTTACTTATATGAATTATACAACTAAAATTTTATTAGAATTAGTTTCGTTACTAAATTACGCTTCTCTAAATTAAGAGAATTTACCTAAAAATTACGAGTTTCCGCCTTTACCTACGCGTCACGTTTACTTCATGTCACAGAACACAATCACTCTTTACCGCGAGAAGAACGCCAACATCATACTAAGAAAAAGAAACACGTGTTTGTAAGTGTACACTAAAAGCACATGAATAAAGAAATCGTACCGTACAGGGGCAAAGCTTCATACAACCGCGCTGTGATAGGTACACTACCACAAGCTTGAGGCGCATGTATGCGTGAGCACTGGCGGCTCGTCACGTACAGAGAAAAACTGTTGAAGCAGCTCGGCCAGTGCTCAAATTCAGGGTTGTGTAAAAAATAATAAGTGTCAAATTTTGTTTTTTAAAAGAATAATTCGTATCAAATCAAATATAAAAAGTGTAAATATGATTTAAGTGGATTTAAATTTTAACGAGGTTGCCGCAAGAGATACCGCTGATTTTGTAAATAAAATTAATAATTTGCTTGCTTTCTTAAACTAGTAAAATAAGTACACTGTAATATCCAAATAGATGTTTTTTTTTGTAGGCATTGAAGGGAAATTTTCATTATAATTGTTAAATAAATTTTGAGTTTGTTTTGTTTGTAAGACTTTAGCATAAGCAGACCTATTATATTTTTCATTATTTTTTTATTAAACAATCTCTAGAAATTGCGACATGAGTGCCACTACAATTTAGGCATTTATTATTTCGATGATAGTTTTTTAAATAGCTCTTCATAACTTATGCTGATGGGAACAAACCTGAGTACTCCGATTGTTTCCACCGCCCTTGCTGGTGTAAATGCCTTGTAATCATACTTCTCTAAACTTTCATTTTTCAAAAAGTCGTTGGCGTTAATCGCCCGCACAAAAAAGCCATACCTACTTTAGAAGCGTTTATTCTTCTTATATTAGTGACTATTGATTTCGTTTTTAAAAATTTCTGCCAACATTAAGGGATTCGTATTGCCTACTTTAACTCCTTTACGACTCTCAGTAAAAACCGTGTATTCAACCATTCCCATTGACTCAGGGAAAACTCTTTTATAATTTATGTTGTAGTATGGCTTATAAAAATCATCATTTTCCTGCTGCAGGTCTTGACTACGCTTTCGTTTTCCCGCCCGCGTCATGATCAATGCCGTCACTATCGGACGGCATTTCTCTTTATTTCGTATAAAATGAGAGAATTTTCCTTCAGAAGTTGAAGTTAAAATTAGGCTAGCTAGTGTAATTTTAATTTTTTTTTATTATTTTTATTTTTTAATTTAAACGCGGATATTTGCGAAGTAAATTTTTGTAAAAGCTTTTATATAATGGATTTCCGCAAAGTAACGCCTGATTCTATTAATTCTATTAATTATTTTAATTTTTTGTCTAGAACAAGTAAATGAAATTGTATACTTGGGGAGTGCTTTTAGCCGGGATGGAAGATGTGATTTAGATGTGGACAGGCGTGTCGCTGCCGGGAACAAAGTCAATGGTGCCCTGACTGCGTTAGTCAAAAGGCAAGGCGTAGTGAAGAGTGCACGCCTTGCAATACATAACGCAGTGTTGGTACCGACTTTGTTATATGGCAGCGAAACCTGGGTATGCCAGAAGAAGCATAAAAGCAAGTTGAATGCAGTGGAGATGCGATCTCTTCGTAAAATGTGCGGCGTTACCATGACCGACCGAAAGCGAAACGAAGAGATTCGCAATATGGCAGGTTTGAAAGATGACCTTATCACAAAAATTGATAAGGGCGTGCTTCGGTGGTTTGGGCACGTTGAGCGAATGAGTGAAGACCGAATGGTGAAGAAAATATATATAGCGCGAAAGTTAATATTAAAAGGTGTCGAGGTAGACCGAGACTAACTTTCGAAGACCATGTGAGCAAATTGCTCGAAGAGGGTAGGGTCAAGAGTACTCGGATACCTAGACGTGCATGTATGAAGAAGATAATGAATCTGAAAGAAGCGAAAGAGGTATTTAAGGATCGTGACACTTGGCTATCTGTTCTCTCTGGCTACCCCGTCAGGGATTGTGCGTGAAGATAAGTAATTTTAATTTAAAAATACGCGCTTATTCCTCCCGCCAGTAGGAACCCAATTCAGGTCCACAAACTAATAAGAAGTGTTAACGCAAGAGATAGTGTGTATCGACGGATTCAACTTGCTACATATTTATTTATCTATGATTCAACTCGACTGGACAGCGTTCGGGAGATAACGGCACATCTTTTAATCAGGTATACTTCAAAACAAGATTATACAACCAGTGCGTGTCGCCAGTGCCCGAGACGCGGTCACACTGCTGACCGAATGAAGAAGCTAAAGTTCCCTCAGCGAGCTATTGAGAGGGCTATAATCGGGAGTTTCTTTGCGTAATAAATTTAAAAATGAGGATATCCGCGGTAGAACCAGAGTATCCGACATAGACCAACCAAAATTTAATCAAAACTTAGTAAACTGAAGTGGCAACGGGCCGACCATGCTCGAAAACCGACAAACTATGAGGAAGAAAATTTCTCGAGTGACTCGTACCGGTAAACAAAGTGTAGGGCGGCTCTCCACTAGATGGAGTGACTATCTGATAAGTCATGGAGGAACTCGATGGATGCAGGTGGCTCGTGCTTTGTGGCATTCCTTGGGGGAGGCCTACGTTCAGCAGTGGACTTGTAAAGGGCGGTAATGATGTAATGATGATGACCATAATGCAGAGATTACACTAGGCCCTGTGATTACTATCACAAGTTTTGACTTGTGTAAAGGGGCTAAAAATATGTTAAAAGAAACAAAACTTTAATTAGTATTTTACATTATATATTTCTTACCATATTCGGCATAACAAAAATACTCAGATCCCTTCAAGAATAACTGACAATATCAGTGTATTTTTTTAAATTAAGCTATGGGTTTTCCAAAACTATATCCATTTATTATTATATTTTTAATATTGAATCTACAAAACGATGAAAAATTAAAAAGCGATTATTTATATGCAATTACATGGTACCCTATACCGCCTCTACTTACATTTAAAGTTTTGTATCAGTGTGATTTTAAATAACAACAAAAACCAAAGTTCAATGTACAAATAACAAAAATTAGCAAAATATTTTTGGCACAAATAAATTTCTCATTATGTTTTGATATATTATTTGAAAAAAAAAAGTGCCTATTCTATTGTTACACAGTTAATAATTAAAGCTAGAAGGAAACAAAACTCGAAACAGAGCTTAATAACAGAAAAAAAATTCCATTTTCGTATTCACAAATTGACAACAGATTATGACCAAAATAAATAAAATATAATTCTTTTCATAATGCAATTACGTTAATGTGTGATAAGCACTATTATAAAATGAATGAATATTCGAATATATAAACTAACATCATATTAAAGCATTTCTAGGAATAGTTTTATAACAATTCATGACAACTACTAGCATGATGCCTAAGGTGAATAAGCACAGTTCAAATACCGTGTTTGCACACATTTTTGCCATGGCTACATTGGCTACCAAAAGAAACCTAGCAAATACACTTTAATATTGGTTTAATGTTTCCTTACTTTCTTTAAGCTAACTTTCCAAGGTACAGTCCGTACGGATAAAGAATGGGAATAGAAATGGCGGCTCATCGAGCCCGCACCGTCAACAACCGCAATACCAATAGCGAATACCCGCCAATAACGGTATATCATTGTAAGTTATAACGTTATATTATTCGGTTAATAGTATATTTTCTATTAATTGTAAAATATTTGAAAATAACTGTATGCGCAAGGAGGAACATTAATTTTAAAATAACATTTATAACTAGCGATCCGCTCTGGTTTCTCCTGGGTGGAAACTATTAATGTGGCGTTACTCCTGATATTATTTTCTATTTGTTCGTAAAGTTTTATTAAAATCGGTAGCCATTTCGAATATTATCTCGGAAGACAAACAAAGGAATATTTTAAAAACGGTTACTCATATCTCAATAGCATATAAATATTTTATACAAAAAATCAACGATAATTATAAAATAAAAACTCTCAGAACATATTGTAGCTCACAAATTAGCGAAAACTGATTGAACTGTTTTATCATTGGTTCCAATGACAAATTGGACTAAAATTATATAGATCGTACGCATATAACAACGTATTTTTTTGCAGTCTTTACCGGCGGATGTGAGTATAGATAGCGACAATGTGCGAGCGAGAGGTGTGTAGAGGCGACGCCATTTTCAATCCCATTCTTTAACCGCTTTTGCGCTACTCTTGTAATACATAATATTATATTTATAACTAAAGCTCTCAAAATATATATATATATATAATGATTTAATGTATCATAACAAAATTTGCTTAATTGGTGTATAAATAAATGAATGTAACATGTCAAAACATTCTTTTATTTTCAACTAATATAATATAATGTTAATTATCTTTCGTCAATACAGCCCATCGCGAGTCTTGCCCTCATGTTATTTATCTTTAAATATATACGTTTATGGCATTTACGGCCGAATTTTAAATTTTTACGACAGTTTAAAGTTTTAGTTTGTAAAATCTATAATGTAATAAGTGACAAAACAGATTATTTGATAGCAAAAATTACTTTGAGCTCTTTGGTTCACAACAAATTGTTACTTGTTGACTAGTTTGAGAATTTATATAATATTTTAAACTTGTTCGTCAATTATTCACTGGTTGGTTAAAGATATGTTTAAAAAGTATTTGTTATAAGTATTTAAAAAAATCAAACTGACAATATATAATTTTCCACTGCATGTTTATCCTTATCATATAACAAAAAATGTCAAGTTGAACATTAGCCCAAGGAATCAATAAGTTTTACAAGTTGTAATTTGTTTAAGAAGTTTACTAATAAGAATTACTGTTACCAAAACAAAAAAAATTGACAAATATCACTAATCTAATTATCATCAAATACACTGATTTTCAATAACTAAATTACTTTATTTTGTTAAGGACTATCTATATTTCTAATATCTCTGATATACACCAAGTACTCAACTTACTTAAATATTATTACAGAAAATCTTATTCTAATAAAACTTTAAAATCCAACAATACAGTTATAGGTATATTCCCTTACAACAATTTATATTTATTAATTCTTTGTGCATCCTACAATCCTCAAAAATCTGAAAGTATTGCACAAAGCATAATGAATGAAATTTTTCAGAACCACAAGAAAGAAAATTATTTGAACCTTATATATAATATTAATTTGGGATTTTAATTTTTTTTAATTTATTGACAAAACATTGATGAGTTTAAAAGTGTATCCACTGCTTTGTACATACCCCTCATGCCCTACGGTTTGTATACTATAGTAGAATCTACTAATTAAAGGTAAAGAAAAAGCTTGTCACATTTTAATATTTCAATATTAAATGTCAACGTCACACACCACCAAGGATTCCATAGCATGGGTATACAAAGCTGTAATGAATTTAATAAATACTATAATACAATATGCACTTATTTATACACAAACATAATGTTATTAGTACATATAACGTTAAGTAATACAGTAAACCGCTTTGAAATTCCCTCCCCCACTACCTAACATCACAGAAAAAAAAATAACTTTTACCTCAAACCGCAAATAAAGTAGCATTTATGTAGAACACACACTGTTTACTAAATCACAATTACAATAAAATATATAACATTCATATGCATAAGACTTTTAAATAAATTTAATAGTTTGATAGCGACTTGTCATTTTGTAAAATTTGTAAACCACATTTTACATAAATTGTGACAGTTATGTTGATAACGACCAAATAAATAGCCCTTTAACATTTAATCTTTAGAATTTAAAATCGTGTACGTATCTATTTTTCGTTTTTTCTTTATATGCCTTAGCATTTCACAGCTG